>JAEVFF010000087.1:477230-601396 GCA_018901945.1 Pugionium dolabratum
AAATTTTTGTTCCAAATATATCACTTATCATTTAAATTTTCAAAAATAACATAAATTTGATAATAAAATAATTAAAAATCTCATCATAATAAAAAAAATTTAAACCCTGAATTGGAAAAAATGAATTCAAACATTATTTTGTAATTTTATATATAGTTTATTTGAGGTAAATATTTATTTTTAATGTACTAAATTTGAAAAAATAAACTTTAGAAAGTGCTATTTAAAAGTATTGATAAAAGATTTTTGTTATTAATTTACATTTTGGTTTCTATTGGTTGCTACCTTATATATAAATGAATTAACTCTCCACATCATTCAAAAACCACATAACATTCTTTTTTTACTAATACCCTAAAATAACAGTTTTTAAAAGTTTTTGTTCCAAATTTATCACTCTAAACCTAAATTCTAAAAATAACATAAATTATTTTCTGAAAATATATATTTATCATAAATAAATTACAAATCTAATTAAAATATTATATTTGGATTTATTTTTTCAAGTTAGGGTTTAATTTTGCTTCATTAAAAAAGTTTTAAAATATTTTTATATTATAGTTTATGTTGTTTTTAGAAATTTAAATTAGTAATGTTATATTTGGAACAAAAAATTTTAAAAATAATATTTTTATCAACTGCCTTTATTTTTTTTTGATGAAAACCTCGAATAAAAAGCTTTGTTAATTTCTGTTTTAACTCTCTTAAAACATATTTCCAGAAATTAAAAGAGTACTTTAGTTAATCACCCTAAAAAATATCGATTGTATCTTAAAGCCTATATTCCTCTGTTTAAAACACAATTCCACTTTGATAGATTTGTAAAAGTAGTCCTTTACTATTATCGTTCACGTAATATATTGTAAAAGTAGATGTGCATTGATATTGTGTGTTTTGGTTGAATGTGAAAATTTATGCCAAATTTTTTTTTGATAAAAAATAATTTTACAAAATAGTAAAAAACAAACAAATGAAATTAATAATATAGGTAATGAGTAAATAACTGGAATGCAAATTAATAAAGATAACTAATCAAGTATATGATCATTACCAAAAAAAAATACACCGTATGAATAGTTAAAATATATAGAAATTCGACGTGATTAAATGTTGAGATTGTCAAAAGCAACCGTACCGAAAAAGTCGTAAATACAATCCAACTCGAAAAATAAACTGACAACATACTAAACCAATACCAACAATATGGAAAGAAACTGGAAACCAATGCATCATTGGTATTGTGTTGTATACATACACGATAGAGAAATTGGGATGGTCAAAAGGTACGAATGAGAATGATTGAATAAAAAGAGATAATTGATGAAGTCGAGAATATCCTCTAAGTGGAGCAATCGGTGCTAACCATAATAATAATATTCATCAATCATTACCCATTCCTCAATATGTCATCCAACCAAACTAATTTTCTTATCATAAGCACGTGTATGTGACCCACACGTGACAACTCCTTCCCTCTCTGCAGTTTTAGTTTAATTACTGCTTTCTCTCATTCTCCTTTTTATTTATTATTTGTCTTATTTACTTAAAAATGTTATAGATCTTCCTTTAATCACCATTGTCGATTGCAGTTACAACATATGTTATTCGTTTATCTATTATCAACGGTTGCGATTGTTTGCATATTTTTAACTATATTACTGTTTTAATCAGTGATAAAAAATTATAATGCAAAACACATCGTTTCATCGCAACGATTGATCGCAAATAGCTACAGATAAACGAACAACAATCTATCGCAACTATAACTTTCTACGACTGAAAAACTAACATGATTATATAGTTTTTTAAACTTATTTTGCTCAGACGACAACATACATAATTAATCTAGGTTTGAGCATTTGGATATTCGGTTCGGTTTAGGTCAGTTATTTTTGGTTTTGATTTTTTTGGTTGGTAAGATTAAAAATCCAATCGATTATTTTTATATTTTAGTTTGGGTTTGGTATGGTTATACCTCGGTTTCGATCGGTTTAGTTATTAAATTTAAAAACTAAAAATAACCGAAATAACCGAAATAACCAAAAATAACCAAAATAACCAAAAAATAACAAACAATAACTAAAAATAACTGAAAAATAATCAAAATAACCGAAAATAAATTGGTTTTTTTGGATATTATTTTGGTTTTGGTTCAATTTCGGTTAGTAACCAATAACAATAGTTTTCCAAAATAATATCCGTTCGATTATTTTTTTATAACCGAATACCAAACTGAAATCTATTTTTTTTGTTTGATTTTGGTTCGGTTTATTCGTTTTGAATTATTTGCCAAGACCTAATATAATCATAACCATAAGTTGAAATTATTTCTAAATTAATTATATTAGTTGTACGGAGAGATTGTAGCAACTTATAATCTCTTGGACATGGAATGATAATAATAGATCTTTCATCAGAACGAATATTACTATTTAGATTCCTAAGAATTTTTGGTGATTAATTATCACAATTATCATGAATTCCTTCAAATACTATTTTTCAATATGCATATCCTAAAAACCTTTTCAAATAGTTGATTGGAGATTTTATGGATCCATACAATTAACCCTTAATTAATAGAGCTGTAAATAGGATAACTCATTAAATGTATTTTCATTGGTGACTTCTTAAGACCATAATCATCCCCATTGACTAAGTTTTTTTCTTCTAAAAAGTTTAAACTGTCTCAGTTGTATAATCTATTTACTAAGTTCACAAAACCACATATTTATCACCTAAAATAAATTGATATGACATATGTGGAAAATTGGTATTTCGGTAGCTAGCAGTGGAAAATAAAGTTGAAATGAGCAAAATTCTCTTTGCTTTTTGGGCACTCAAACTCACTCTGTCACTCACAATTCACTTTATTTTCATATCTTTTCTTTTTCAATTTTCCTTTTCTATTATTCCCATGAGAAAGTGAGAAAGTGAGAGAAAGATGGAAAGGGAATGAATTGAAAAGTGTTGAAGTGAGTGAGTAACATTATGATCACATGGTGAAGAATGTCAAAGTCATGTAAGGCTAAAGTTGGTACAGAATATGCATCCAAATTCCAAAATCTCTTCTTCTTTCTTTTTATTTTTGTGTGTGGAAAACACTCCATATTTCCAACCCTTTTCTTTATATCTTTCTTTTAATTTAAAATTATCAATTTTAACCGAACTGAAAAACCTTCTATTAGTAGTGATTTGTTAGCTCATAAGTTATTTAGTTTATTGACTAATCACTTGTCACACACTTTTCTAATAGATGAGAATATATAAAACAATACTTTTGGTTCATTTGATTTCTGTTTCTCGGCTTAGTTCGATCATGGTATAGGTCTAATGTTTGTACGATCATGATATAGATCTAATGTGTTAGAACTCGGTTTTACGGAAGTAGTTGTCGATCAATTTTCGGTGAGTTTTCTTGGAAAAACGTTAAAACCGAAGTTCGTTTGAATTAAAAATAAGTGTTTAAAGTGGGTTGTTTGATAAACATAAAATGAACAAATATAATTTGTCCCACATTAGAAGTTAGAGATAAAATCTCTCTTGTATATCAAGCGGAGAATCAATAACAAAACTCAAAACTTTGTATACATTTAGGTGTATTAGTGGAAAGAGATAAACGAACTGGAATTTTGAACTTTCAGAATTTAGCAAATTGACCAATGGTTGGTACAATTATTATTGTGGTTTGGTTCAAACCTTATTTGTTATTTGTTGACTAAGTCAACTAATCAATATCTCTTTTTATTGAGTTAAGTTACAATTTACAACCAAATTAATTTGGTTTATTATTTTATAATATAAAAATCATAATGATTTTTAGTGGAAAATAAATTCTCACTAAAAATGGAGTAACCTTTTTATAAGCTCATATATTGATCATTAAAAAAATAAAGATGAAAAGATAGAAAATGAGGATGAAAAAAAAGGTAAACAAACCTTTGATTTTCTCATTCTAAAAGTGTAAAAAATACACATAAATATTCTTCACATGTTGAGTCTGAGAGTACAAAATAGAAAATCGTTCGTTAGATTATGTTCTTTGGTTGTGCAACACATAATAGTTGCAGTTGTATCATAGGATTCGGAACGCCATGCAACTGTTACACTATAGGACATTTTCAGAATTAAAGAAACAGTGTCTCGCCTTTGCAAATCTAGTCTTTCCAAAATTCTTATATCGGTATTTTTACATTTTATTATATGTAATTTTATTCATAATTATCAATTATTCACATGAGAAAAAATCACGTTCTACCATAATGTTTGTACGATCATGGTATAGGTCTAATGTTTGTAAGATGCTCCATGATTTTATGTTTGTGATGTGAGAAAAATCTAACAAAAACTAGTTATGATCAAGAGCAAATATGTCCCAAAATTTGATAAACTCTAATAAAAAAGAATTCCAAAATTTTGACTTCAACCAGTCAATGATTGATGCAGTTATCAAAGAGGAGTTTCCAACTTTGTTGTTCGTACCCTGTGGAAAAGTATTCCAAAGCAATGAATCCTATTATAACCAATCACATGTGTTGCGGATTCAGCTCTACCCGAATCCGTTAGCCTGGAACAAAGACTGGCCGAAGTATCCTCAAGGCTCAAATTATAGCTCTTTGTTAGAAAAAAAGATATAACTTGTTAACCAAAATTGATAATTACGGTAATGATTTAATAATAAATACGACTTTTGTAATTGTCAAATACCCATTTAATTCCTATAAATTCTTGTGAGAAAACTGAACAATTCTAAAAATTCGGTTCTAACAACATAGAGCAGCCAAATTTATTTCTAGAACCGGTGACAAGATTTTCATCACTTTCATCACAACGCTAACCAATGATGAATCAAAATTCATTTTTTATTACATTGAAATTAATTGATATATATATATATATATAATATTGAAGGATGCAAAAGATTCTTTCAATTTTTAGATAATTCTTTTCAGTATAAAAAATTGTAGACATTTGATAGAACAACAACTCTAAATAATAAAATCTCGTTAATAAAATTTTGTTGTAAATAATTATCTCAATAAATCGGTTAACAATACTATAAATAGGTGAGTATTGTAATAGTAAAAAGACAAAGTTATAAACAAATCTTCGCTTCATAAAAATTTCTTCCTCTCTCATCTTTCTAATATTATTTAATACTTTATCAATACGAGTGTTTCTACCATCTATCTAAGATTATAAAATAAGGTAAAATTTTGTTTTATTAATACATGCGTATATAACATTATATGATAGGCTCTGCCTTCTAAATATTATATGGTAGGTTCTACCTTCTGAATATTATATGGTAGACTTTACCTACTGAATATTATATGGTAGGCTTTGCTTCCTGAATATTATATGGTAGGCTCTGCTTCCTGAATATTATATGGTAGGCTCTGCCTACTAAATATTATATAGTAGGCTCTGTTTCCTAAATATTATATGGTATGATCTGCTTCCTAAATATTATATGGTAAGTTCTGCTTCCTGAATATTATATGGTAGGATATGTCTTCTGAACATTATATGGTATGTTCTACCTTCTGAATATTATATGGTACGCTATGTCTCCTAAAATTATATGGTAGGCGTTGTCTCCTCATTCATATGAAAGGCTATGCCTACTGAAATTATTTTAATTTATGTGCTATTATATTTAATAATATTTTATAATTTTATCATAAAATTAATTTATATCATCATTATGCCAAAAATTTTAAAACTGATATACATATTTATAAAAAATTAAATCTATACCAAAATTTTTTTACCAAAATTATTTATTAAAAAAAAAAAAAAAAAATAATTGTAAAATGATTTTTTTACAAAACTAATGTTTAACACATTGTTTTATTATGTGTATAGTTATAATGTCAAATTTGGCAAAATATTATATGACATGTACAGTAGCTATGAAAATGCATTTAAGAGCAAAAGAGCTTTTTGGAACCATCGATATGTCGGAAACAACATCCGATGAGAGAAACGCAAAACCCATGATATTTTTATGTCACCATATCCATGATGGTTTAAAAGATGAATACATCACAAAAGAAGATCATGCAAATCTTTGTCAATCACTCAAATATAGGTTTGATCAGCAAAAATATGTGATTTTACCAAAAGCCAAACATGAGTGGTTAAATCTCCGGTTTCTATATTACAAAAATGTAAGTGAATATAATTATGCATTGTTTAGAATCACTTCCAAGATGATATTGTGTGGAGAAATAGTAAGTGATTATGATATGATTAAAAACTCTCCAAACATTTCATCTTGGAAATGTAATCCTGCAACACAATATCAAGCAAAGTTATATACTCGTTATTCATAGTTAATGCAGTTCTCTTTGTTGCTGAACAAAATAATGAATTTTTGATGATGAACCATCAATCTCGTCCCACTGGATGAGCTCCATTCCCAGAAGTGAATGTTGCATCATCCAGTTACAATAATTGGCAAGGACATGAACGTGGTCGAGGCCATGTTCGTGGTCGTGATCGTGGACGAGGAGGTGGACGTGGAAGAGGAAAATGAAGAGATTTTCGTCCCAATGAGTTCAAATTTAGGAAAAAGAATAAAGTCCACGAAAATGAAGTTGGTCTCGTACCTGCTGTACGGCAAAACATATAATATGAAAATAATTGTTACAAATGTGGCATGAAAGGACATTGGTCTCGTACCTGTCGTACACCAAAACATTTGGCCGATCTGCATCAAGAATCACAGAAAAAAAAGGAAAAAGTGAAACTAACTTCATCTCGGATGAACCCGGAATTTCTTTCGTTGGAAATACATATCTCGACGTTGTTGATTTTCTGGTTGATTCCGAGAATACCGAAGAACAATATAATTAATTTTAATATTTTATATATAAAGTTATATTTAGTTTTCTTGCGAACAAAAACAAAACTTAGTGTGTTTTTGAAAATATATGTAAGTTTTGAAAATATATGTAAAATATTTTTGTTATAATATAAGTTTATCTTGAAATATCTGTGTTTAACATTTATTAATACATCTTTATCAATATTTTAATCCAGAAAATCTATCTTTTTGAGAATAAGAATGGAGATATATGCCTAACAAACAGTGTTACAACACATACAATATTTAAAGATAAAAATTTTTTATGCTATCTCAAAATGAAAGATTCCACCGGAATCGTGATACAATATCAAATAATGCAAATATTACCATAACCTCTGGAAGAACTAGTTTTTCAATGCCAAGGGGAACAAAATTTAAAATAAATGATGCAACTTATTAAATTTCAAATATATTCGTACAAATGGATATCATATAGAGACAATGAGCAAAAATAACATTGAATATCTTTGCATTACATGGGAGGAGAAACAAATATTGGAAAAATTACCAATGATGTCCTCTGGATTATATTAAAAAATAAATATGATTGAATCGTGTATTACGGTAAACTAGAAATTTACTAGTACATTCAAAATTTTGCATTAAATACTAGGACATCTTGTATCATTCATGATGAGAAAAATTATGCAAAATTCTAATGGTCATCCATTGAAAAACGAGAAGATTTTTCAATTACGCGATTTTTTGTATGAAGCGTGTTCTCAAAGAAAATTTATTACTCGACCATCGCCAGCTAAAATTGGTAATGAATCTCTAATATTCTTATAGAGAATACATGGTGATATATGTGGGCCTATTCATCCACATGCGGGTCATTTTGATATTTTATGGTTTTAATTGATACATCTAGTAGATGGTCACATGTGTGTTTATTAACCACAAGAAATATGGCTTTCAAAAAATTCATTGTCCAAATAATCAGGTTAAGAGCGCAATTCTCTGATTACACTACAAAGAAATTAAGACTTGATAATGCTGGTTAATTCACATCACAAACCTTTAATGATTATTATATAGC
Source organism: Pugionium dolabratum (assembly GCA_018901945.1). Lineage (NCBI taxonomy): Eukaryota > Viridiplantae > Streptophyta > Magnoliopsida > Brassicales > Brassicaceae > Pugionium > Pugionium dolabratum. The sequence continues at coordinate 485,141 of JAEVFF010000087.1, forward strand.
TCTCGGAATCGATGTTGAACATCCGGTTCCACATGTTCATACACAAAATGGCATGCCTGAATCTTTGATTAAACGGTTACAACTCATTGCTAGACCATTAATTTTGAGGAAAAAATCTCCTAATATCAGTATGGGGCCATGCTATAATGCATGTGGTAGCGTTGATCCAGATACGACCAAGTGCATATCATGAATATTCCCCATTATAATTAACATATGGCGAGAAGTCCGATGTATCTTATCTCTGAGTTTTTGGGTGTGCGGTTTATGTTCCTATATTCCCATCACAAAGAACAAAGATGAGGCCAAAAAAAGATTAGGGATATATATTGGATTTATATCATCAAGTATTATTCGATATCTTGAACCGCGAGCTGGTAACATGTTTATGGTATGGTTTTCCGATTGTCATTTTAACAAAGATTAATTTCCTACGTTAGGGAGAGGAATTAAACAAGTGCAAAAAATATTAAATAGTGTACACCATCTTTTTTATATCTTGATCTTCCTACAAAACAACTTGAAATAAAAGTTTAAAAAATCGTACATTTGCAAAATATTACAAATCAATTGCCAGATGCACTCACATATACAAAAGCAGTGACAAAATCATATATACCCGCTGTGAATGCTCCATCAAGAATTAATGTTTTAGTAGAACATGTTGATGACGATAAAATAAATGAACCTAAAATTCAGTTAAATAGGGGGAGACCGATAGGATCAAAAGATAAAAATTCCCATAAAAAAAGTATTTTGGAGAACAAAATAAAAAAAGTTCTAGAAGAACCTCACAAAGTATTTTGGAGAACAAAATAAAAAAAGTTCAAAAATATTTGTGAAAATATTATAGAGGAACCAATTTCAAACAGAAATTCTGGAAGACATATGAACAGATTTTTTAAAACCGTGAAAATGAAATCCGTCCAGAAGACGAACGTGATAGAGAGAAATATGAGATTTCAATAAACTATACCCAAAATATAAAATTATATGTTAGAAATGAAATAGAAGATATTGACGGAATATTTTCGTTTTATGTATTTAAAGAAATTGAAAATGAAAATGATGATGCAAATCCAATGTGTGTAAAAGAATATCAAAAAAGACCTGATTGAGAAAAATGACAAATAGCCATGAGAAATAAATTATTCTCTTTACAAAAAAAAATATCTTCCGACCCATTGTCATTACACCTGAGGATGTAGTGCCAGTCGGGTGCAAATGGGTTTTTCTAAGAAAAAGAAATGAGAAAAACGAGGTCGAGAGATATAAAACTCATCTTGTAGCACAAGGGTTTTTTTCAAATGCTAAGAATACATTATGAAAAAACATATTCTCCGGTCATGGATGCAATTACATTTAGATATTTAATGAGTTTATCATCATCCAAAAAGTTAAAAATGCACCTTAGGGATGTCGTAACTACATACATATATAGAACCTTTGATAGTGATATATACATGAAAATCCCAGAAGGATTGAAAATCACAAAGGATCAAAGATCTCTAAAGGACACAAAGAACTATATTCGGTTAAATTACAATGATCATTATATGGGTTAAAGCAATCTGGACACATGTGATATAATCGTTTAAGTGAATATCTGTTGAAAAGGGGATATATTAACAATGCGATATGCCCTTGCGTATTTATAAATAAATTCTCATCAGGCTTTGTGATCATTGTTGTTTATATAAATGACTTGAATATAACTGGAACTCAAAAAGAAAATGATAATGCAAAAACCCATATGAAAAAAAGAATTTGAAATGAAAGATCTTGGAAAGACAAAATTTTGTCTAGGACTCCAAATTGACCATTTCCAAGATGGGATATTTGTGTATCAATCAAATTATACGAAAAAATATTAAAACGATTTAATATAGATAAAGCGAATCTTTTGAGTACTCTAATGGTTAATCGATCGTTTAATATAAACAAGGATCCATTTCGACATTATGAAGATAACGAAGACATATTAGGTTCTAAGTACCTTATATGAGTGCTATTGGTTGATTTATGTATCTCGCAAATTGTAATCGACCAGATATCGCATTTGTTAAAAATTTACTTGCGAGATATAGTTCATCACCTACACGCAGACATTGGAATAGAATAAAACATATTTTTCGTTATCTTCAAGGTACGATTGATTTGGGATTATTTTATTTTGGAAACCTCGAGTTTGGTTTAGTTGGTTTTGCAGATGCTGGATATTTATCGGATCCACACAAATCTCGATCCCAAACTGGTTATGTTTTCACAATTGGCAGAACTGTGATCTTATGGCGGTGTCAAAAACAAGCTTTAGTTGTCACTTTTTCAAACTATGCAGAAATTATTGCCCTTAATGAAGCATGTATAGAATGTGTATGGCTCAGAAACATGATCCAACATATCGAAAGAACAAGTGGACTAACCAAATATAAGGAACTATTCAAAGATAATGTTGCATGCGTCACTCAAATTAAAGAAGGTTATATCAAGAGTGATCGGACAAAACATATACCTACGAGATTCTTCTCCTATATCCAAGAACGAGAAAAAAAATCAAAAACTTGACATCGAATATATTCGTTCAAACGATAATGCAGTAGATTTATTCACTAACACACTTCCTATAATAACCTTAAAAAATATGTTTAGAATATTGGAATATGTTATTTACAGGATTTATGAAAAAAATTATATCTATCTTTTCGAGAGAGAGATTCCATATCTATACTCTTTTTTCTTTATCATGATTTTTATCCCATCGAATTTTTATATGATAAGATTTTTAACGAGCCAATACGTAATATTTTATAATAATAGATAATTAATTGGAAGTATTGTAAATAGGTGAATATTGTAATAGTAAAAAGACAAGTTATCAACAAATTTTCACTTCATATTAATTTCTTCCGTTTTCATCTTTCTAACATTATTTAACAGTCTAACATTATTTAGCATATCTGAGATTGTACATCTCATTTGATTCATTTTGAACTATTATCATATAGGTGAGGATTGGATCCCTTTTTTTGCATAATATTGATGATTTTTTGTTCTCATCGTGGTATCCAACAATCTAACCTAATATTTTTAAACCCTTAGTTTGATCTTGTAATGATTACTATATCTTCTTGTTACTCATATTTAAATCAGTTTGAATAATAAAATTTGAGAGACTGTTTTTCTCTTTTGCTTCATTTCGATACTTCTTGGATAGTATCCGGCGATCCAGCTCCAATTTTCAAAACTCAAAGTTTCATACGTGTTCAAATAACTCATATTCTTAGGAGAGAAGACGAAAAGAAGTCATCTCATATCTAAAATACGTCGGGCCACCTCATCTGAATTTAAAAATATCTGTTTTTATACTTTTCACCTTGTCCACAAAAAATAACGAAGAGTGTTTATTATGCACGTCTTACGGCGACGGCTAGTCATCGAATATTGGAGAATCATAAATAAACAAAGTCCTTCATTCATTGATTAACGTTGAAAGCACATAAATACAGATTTTTTCGTTGATGTAAAGTCCAAGTTTTCGGTTCAAGTTTCTTTGTCAATATCCTTAAGATAACCTAAGCAAATATATATATTATGATTATGAATCAAAGATCACATCAAGCTTATAATATCACACTTTTATTAGTAAAATAGAAAGAGGACACGACTACCAAATTCTTAAACAAAATTACCTCAAAATTAATATACATCTATTATTACATGAACTAAAACTCACTTCTCACGGATTTCCTTTAACCGGTTCTGTCTCCGGTCAATCTAATCAAAGTATACCAATTCGGATGCTATTTATCTATTTGTTCATATGTGTATCGTGGACGTAACACTAATCGCCTTAAAAAGACACATAAAGTTTATACTATGTATAATTTCACTACCTATCTCCGGATTCAGGTATTTGATTCAAGTCCGGTTTGTCAACTAATACCGGTGAAGACTTAGATGTAGAAGTGAGGAGAGCGTCGACTCTAGCACCGACCGCCGCCGCTTTCTCCCGTATAAGAGCGAGGGGCATGTCCTGCAGGGTGACGGCTGATCGGTCCTCCTCTTGGAAAAGAAGATCAGGAAAGTTAAGGCGTGCGGAGGGGCCACGGAGGTAGAAGCCAGCGATATCGTAAGCTCTAGCGGCGGCTACGGCGGTTGTGTAAGAACCAAGCCAAAGACGTGAGCGTTTGCTTGGCTCACGAATCTCAGCCACCCACTTCCCCCACTTCCTCATACGTACTCCTATATACGGTTTCTTCTTGAACGGCGTCGCCATCGTTGTCACGTGGCTGGACCTTTCTTCTTGTGGTGGCTGTCTCCTCTTCCGCCTCGTAGACTCTTCTTGTTGTTTTCCTTCCATTGTTAAAGAAGAAATCAAACTTTTTAGGAAGGCTGTGGAAGTTTATAAAGTAAGGGTGACAGAATTGAATATTGAAAATGAAATACCTCAAAAAGTTTATATATTTATAATTTTTCAGAAATTGCCAAACAAACCTCGTACTCTTCAATTTTACCTTTTTGCTAAATTTATAAAAATATCGAAATAATAATCCTTCAAACATAGTCCTCATACTATATGATTGAACTAAAGTCGAATTAAATTGAGTCAAATATTAAACCAAAAATTAACAAACCATCTCTAACAAAAATAGATAGCCACGTGTCAATAAATCTAGATGTTATCCTCTGATCAAAGGATCTGGTTTTGGTCAAGATGTCGGTTTAGTTTGATACATAATTTTGGTTCAAGATTGGAATTAGTATTATTCGTTTATGTGATATGATTGCAGAAGATGGTAAAAAAAGGCTATACAACAAAAGTATAAAAAGCAAGGTATTTCTGGAAATTTAGGGTTTAAGTTATAAGAAGGACACGTCACTGAAGAAAATATGTTAAAAGAAGACACGTGTTAAAATGGGTTAAAGATAAACCTAAAGATTGGCCGACAGAAACCCATCAGCTTTCCATCTTCCATTTTTTTATCTCATTCGGTCGTCCATCGACATTCGACACCCTAGAATTTTGATATAATTAACTTTATCCTTGAGTAATATTTTAAATAGTATTGTAAAAATTTTTTGTTTCAAATTAAAAAATTTAAAAGTAATATAAATAATTATATAAATTCACTTATTTACTTTATTATAATTTAAAATATTATATTTGAATTTTTTAATTTAAAATTTAATTTTTAATAAAATAAATTTTAATATATTTTAAATTTAAATATTACTAAAAAATTTTAAATTAATAATACTATATTTGGAATAAAATTTTATATTGTGTTATTTTAAAGAATTGATTATTTTAAATATTATAGAACACTTAAAATATATTAAATTTTAAAATAATTTAAAAATATATTTTTAATCTGAAAAAACTAAAATACCCATAAATATTACTTGATTAAATAACAAAATCGTATAATAATGTGATATAACTAAGTTTAAAATCAGAAATCTATCATAATTTTGTATACTTGATTAAACAGTGCATCACTTTCTCAGGCTTCAGCTCAGTTGCAAGGGAGTTTGATTTTAAAAGAAGGGTACAACTTTTATTTCTATAAAAGAAAGCTACAACTTTTATTTCTGCGAGGCAAAAAGTTTGTTACTTACTATTGTGAGTTCCGTGGTATATGTGACCAGCTAAGTTCGATTGGTAAACTGGTAGAAGATTCTATGAAGATATTCACTTTTATGAATGGACTAGGATGTGATTATGACCCTATTTGCAAAGCTCGATATCTCGTGATTCTATCCCAACATTCAATGATATTGTGTATGAGATATCTGGGTATAACTCACGTTTACAATCTTATGAGTCACCAGCTGAGATCTCTCCCCATATGGTATTTCAAGCTCAGTGAACTAACTTTACTCCAAGCGGATGAGGTGGATACACGAGATTTGGTAGTATAAGAGGTCGCAGTTATATAACAGGAGGTCGTGGTTTTTCTCAGCAAGTGAATCCAACTAGTTGGAGTTCACCACAACCTATGTCACAGACTGCTAATACTCAGCCAATGTGTCAGATTTGTGGACGAACTGGGCATACCACACTTAAATGTTGGAATAGGTTTGACAATGCTTATCAGAATGATGACACACCTCAAGACTTGTCAGCCCTTCAAGTCTCTGATGTTCATCGTAAGGAGTGGTATCTGGATTCAGGGGGCATCTGCCCACATCACGAGTTCCTCTTCATACAACAACACCTTATGGTGGAAATGATTCGGTAATGGTAGGTAATGGCAACAATCTTGCTATTACTCATGTTGGGTCAACAGTCATCACTACATCATCAAGTAGTATTCCTCTAAATGATGTTCTTTTTTGCTCTTCTATTCAGAAGTCCTTACTCTCGGTATCTAAATTGTGTGATGGCTATCATGTTGGTGTATATTTTGATGTTTATTGGGTGTATGTCATTGATCTTCAATCACAAAAAGTGGTGACCAAAGGACCACGTAGATCTAGTTTACATGTGCTGGAAAATCAAGAATTCACAGCTTCTTATTCTAACAGGCAATAAACAGCAGAAGAGACGGTTTGGCACCTTCGTCTTAGACATGCGAATTCAAAGATTTTACAGCAACTGAGAAACAACAAGGAGATAACTATGAACAAGAGCATAACTACACCCATTTATGAGCCTTGTCAGATGGGGAAGACTCTAAATTTACTGTTTTTAGTCTACTTCTATCACTTTGGAATCCTTAAATCGAATACATTGTGATCTTTGGGGTCCCTCACCAATTGTATCCGGAAATGTTTCAAGAACTATGTTATATTCATTGATAACTATTCTCGCTACTCACGATTATTTCGATTGAAAGCTAAGTCTGATTTTTCCGAAGTCTTTATTGGTTTTCAAAAGCAAGTTGAGAACCAATTTAACAAGAAGATTAAAATCTTCCAAAGTGATGGTGGGGGTGAATTTGTTGGAGCTTTGTTTCGCAATCATCTCAGACAACATGGTATTCAGCATCTTCTGTCGTGTCCAGCCACTCCTGAGCAAAATGGAATGGCCGAGCGCAAGCATAAACATAGAATTCGGGCTTGCGATGATGTATCACAGTCGGAATCCTATGAAGTTTTGTGTGGAGGCCCTGAAAATTATATTATCGATATGTTGCCTTCTGCATCTATTCAGTTCGGTACTCATTTTGAGAAATTGTTTAAACGGAAGCCAGACTACAGCCATTTAAGGGTGTTTGGGTGTGCTTGTTACCCATGTCTTTGTCCTTATGTCAAGCATAAATTTGATCCAAGATCGCTTCAGTGTGTTTTTGTGGGGTATCATTCATAGTACAAAGGCTAGCGTTGTTTGTTTCCACCCACAAGACGTGTATACATCTCACGACATGTAATTTTTGATGAATCATATCTTTTTTTTACAGAGAGATATAAAAAATGGTTACTCCCTATGTATCGCCATTACTTCAAGCTTGGCAATCTACACTACGATGAGTTCTTTGCCAATGATTGTGAGACCACCATCACTATCACATGATTTAACACATCAGCCAAGGCAGCTAGTGGAAGAACATGGTGCCAACAGCTCAGCAGGTGATGTATTAGATGGCGGCTATCCAGAAATTCAATCTTATGCAGAAGCATATAGTCAAGAGCCAGCTCCTATACCCGATGAAGGTGTAGTAACTCGGACTCATCAAATGACTACTAGGCTACAACACGGAATTCGGAAACCTAATCCTAAGTACGCAATGCTGATAAGTTCCGATATTCCTCCCTTGCCAAAGTCAGTATCCTCGGCTTTGAAGCACACCGGTTGGAGCCAAGCTATGGTTGATGGATTAAATACCCAATACACCAACTCAACCTGGATCTTAGAACATGCGATAGAAAGTATGAAAATCCTAGATTGTAGGTGGGTTTTTACAGTCAAATTGAAAGCTGATGGGACATTAGACAAACTCAAAGTACGTCTAGTTGCAAAAGGTTTTGATCAAGAAGAGGGTGTGAACTTTGTTGAGACTTATAGTCCGGTTGTCAGAACATCAACAATTCGAGCAGTTCTTACTGTGGCGATTACAAAAAGATGGCCTATCTTGCAGTTGGACATAAAGAATGCCTTACTCCGTGGAGATATTCATGAGGAAGTCTTCATGATACAACCACCATGGTTAGCTGATCCGGAAAAACCACAACATGTGTGCAGATGACGCAAAGCCTTATATGGTATTAAACAAGCATCCCAAGCATGTTTTGATAAATTTAGCAATTTTCTATTGGAAATTGGGTTTCAGTGTTGTAAATCAGATCCCTCATTGTTCACTTATCATCATAGTGAGCATACCTTGGCAATATTACTATATGTTGATGATGTTCTTCTCACCGGTAATGCACTAGACATAATCGACCTCTTGATCTCAAATCTCAACAGTAAGTTTTCTATGAAAAATATGGGCAATATTCATTATTTCTTGGTATACATGCTCAATTTCATGGTAAAGGTCTATTCTTAAATCAATCCAAATATGATGTTGAGATATTGCATCAAGCTGGTATGTCATCTTGTAACTCGGCCCCAACACCTCTTCCGGTGCGCCTTGACTCTGTTTTTCAAGATACCAAACCATTCCTAGACTCTACATACTTTAGAAGCATTGCAGATAAGCTCCAATACTTGACGTTAACGAGACTGGATATTTAATTTGTAGTGAATTTCGTGTGTTAAAGAATTCACTCACCTACAATGTCATATTTCACCAAGCGCATACTTCGATATATCCAAGGTACTGTTAACTTTGGCATGCATCTTTACAAAGAAAGATCTCTATCTCTTGTTGCATATAGTGATAGTGACTGGGCTGGCTGTCACGATACTCGACGTTCGATAACTGGCTTTTGTGTGATGTTTGGCTCAAATCTAGTATGTTGGTCAGCAAAACGTCAACCTACCATGTCGCGGTCCTCAATAGAAGCGGAGTATAGAGTATTGGCACAAACGGCTACGAAATTGACATGGATAAAATTATCTGCTTTGAGACTTGCGCATTGTGCAATCACACCCAACATTGCTCATATGTGACAATCTTTTTGCTGTGCATCTGTCTGCAAATCCCGGGTTTCACAGTCGATCAAAACATATTGAGGTCGATTACCATTATACTCGGGAACGTGTTGTACTCGGTCTGTTGGAAATTCAACACATCCCAGCCTCTCTTCAGCTTGTAGACATCTTTACAAAATCACTACCGATACACACCTTTCTAAACTTGCGAGACAACTTGGTGTTGGAATTCTTCCTTTCCCAAGTTTGCGGGAGGGTGTACAAGCTACAAGTTGTCGACAACAAGAGATGGGCATTGAGAAAGAGTTAGGAGGCCCAAAGGAGAAAACGTACGAGGCTGGACCACTTGCTAAAGCTGCAGAAAAATTGCAAAAGCAAAATAATAGAGAAAGATGGTAGAAATAGAGCAACAGAGGTATGGCAGTGCAGACAAAGGATGGTGGCCTGAAACTACGGTTTAAAATTCTTGAAGACCCACGTGCCATGAGCTGAGAGGAGATACTTTTCAAATTCATATAGTGTTATGCTAGGGTTGTATAGAAATGTTTCTTTTTGAAAGCTCTATAAAACGAGCAAATGTAAAAGCCTCTGTTTTTCTAAGTGATGAAAATACACTCGTTTTTCTTCTAAAAACTCCATCTTCTTCCTTTTTATTCATAAAGATATGCCAACTGATTGGATGAGTGATGTGGGAGAAGCGAATAACTCTAGTTGTACTTAGTCTCTGATAAAGTGATAGTCGAATGATACATGTTTCATACGCAAGTGGAATACCGGATTAGCAATTAGATAAGTTATACCAAAATTTTCACAGTAGATCGAATTAACAATTAGATAAGTTGCACCAAGATTTTCAACCGCCTGAGCGGACAAAGTGGTGCCAAGTTCTTTGAGTAACGACACGAACCATTGAATTTCAAATGTTGTTGTTGCGACGGATTTGTATTATACTTCTATGGAAGCTCAAACAAACGTTTTTCATTTTGGATGACCATCCTATTAAATGTTTTCTGAGATGCACGATATGTTGACGTGTAATCGTCCTTGTCACCTGCTCAATCAGTGTTGGAATTGGTTTGTAACTGAAATTGGTTTATTGATTAGTAGAATATGTCTTATCTCGTGTTCTGTACAAAATATTGACATATGTTTCATAGCCATCCAATGATATGTTGTTGGTTGTTGCATAAACTGTGATAGGTGGTTTACGACAAATGATAAATATGACCTTGTGAAGAGTGGGTATTATAGTTTGCCTAAAGCCGTGTATTCTTTTGGATCCACTAAGAGTGTGAGTTGTTGATGGGTGAGAGGTGGATTGTTTAGCATTGGGGTTGATACTGGTTTTGTTCATTCCATGTTAATTTTGAGAGTATATCATTTACATAATTCGTATGTGTAAGTAGAAGTCCATCTTGTGAATGAAAGGGTTAAATACCTAATAAATAAGAAAGATTTCCTAAGTTTTTGATGAAAAATATTTCCCTAAATTTGAATAAAATTGTTGGATATGTCATTCAGAGTTTCCCTCTTGACATAAACCAATAGAAACAAAACAATCGATTGTTGGAGAAGAGAAAGGGAGAGGCATCAACAAGAGTATTAGTGAATCAATATTGTATTAGAGAAGAGATAGATCTTTTATAAGGCTTGACAATGACCTTATACCTACTATCGATAACTATAAATCTGAGAGAATATCTATTTCATATCTACACATGTTTACCACAATCATTAGCGTAATATTTTTTTAGGCTTGCCTTGCTAACATGTATAATATGTCTTATGTCGATTGGGCTTACAAATTTTCCTAAGGTCCAAAACATTTGTCTTCTTAGTGGGTCAATATATCACATTTTTCCATTTTTCCTCTTGTCCCACATATATAAGACACTAACCCTAGTTGCATAAATCATCCGATTTCATTTTTTTTTGTTTTTTCGACTTCTCCCATTTTCATTTTTTCTCCTATCTTCACTTGTCATATGTTATTTGTTTTTTTCTTTCATTTTCTCGAGCCTTCCTCTCGATTTTGGTGAATCATTGTCGACGATGGCGCCTTCCCAGTAGGCCTGTCAAGCGGGTCGGACCCGCCCCGCATGACCCGCCCCGCGGCGGGTTGATGATTTTTTTTCATAATTTTTTTTTACCCACAAAACCCGCGAATCATTTTTTTTTAACCCGCACCCGCCCCGCATTAATCAAGCGGGTTTGCGGGTGACCCGCGACCCGCTTCGTTTTCAAAATTTTTAATAATATTTCTAATCAATACGAATAACAGAAGAGTTTGAAAGATGAAAGAAATGTTATCAAACGAGTAAAACTTATCAAAGTTCCGTTTTCTTCTCTATCTCCGGTTCCGTTTTCTTCTCCTGTTGAATCAAAGTTCGAATCTTGATTTAATTCTGAGTTTTCTTTGCATAATTTCTCGTGTCCCTTGCTACTTACAGATTTGGGAGACATAATATAGGGCATAGTTTCTATGAATCTCTATGTCTTACTTGATTTATGCAGGGGACAAATCACCTTAGGTTGGACAAATCACCTTAGGAAGGAGATGGTTGGAGGTCGCTCACCTTAGGTTGGAGAATGGAGGTCGTGACTCGTGCGGCTGTGGCTGAAAAGTGAAAGTGAAGATTAGAAATTAGGTTATTTTCTTTTATACTATTGGTTTGGTTAAATTTGGTTTGGTTAAATTTGGTTTGGTATTAAATTGGTTTAGTATTAAATTAATATTGGTTTATGATTTAATTGGTTTAAATTTTTGGTTAATTAATTTGACCCAAAAATTGCGGGTACCCGCTAACCCGCCAAAAAAAAAACCAAACCCGCACCCGCCCCGCTAAATTAAAGGTTCGACCCGCACCCGCCCCGCATATATTTTTTTTTCTTTTCCTCGACCCGCACCCGCCCCGCAGCGGGTCAAACGGGGCGGGACCCGCGGGTTATGAATCACAATGACAGGCCTACTTCCCAGCATCATCTCCTGTCACAACTCCGATGACATCTTTGTCACCTTTTCCCAGTGACACACCTCTCCGCATCTCACCGATCCAACTTCTTGCATCTCGTCGTCTCGCCTTCCTCCGCGTCAAGCCTCTCTCCATGTCTCCGCATCTCGGCTTTCTCCGCTTCTCTCTCCAGCACCGCGCTTCGTGAGTCGCCTCTTCTCTGGTTGTCGCGCCATCTCTGATAGTCGCCTCCTCCAGCAACTCTTCCTCACGCGAGAAGTAGCTCCACTTCTCCGGCGTTTCTGTGAGCTAAATAACTTTTCATCTCCTCATTTCGTTATCATTACCAAAACCCTAATCGACTTTCTTTGCTCTTTTTCAGGTGCGCCGTGGCTGTTTTCCAAGCTCCTCCTCCTTGCGAGAACTCAGGTAGCCCTCTTTGGTTTAGATCCGCCTTATTTTGTTTAGATCCGCCTTGTTTCGATTTAGATCTAGTTAGATCTAGTTGAAATCGCATTCGATCTGGTTCCGTCGCTACTCCTTTACGAGTTTAGATCTGACTCGGTTGAGTTTGGATCTCACTCGGCCAAATTCGAGTTTTGAAAGCATTTTTCTTTGTTGAGCTTCACCATAAAATCGACCTGCTTTCTTTTACAGTTTTAAAAAGTCGATTCCTCTTCTGGTACTAACCCTCTATTTTTCCTTTGTGTCTATGAGGTATTAATCGATTTGTGAGCTCCTCCTCTAGCTTAGAGCACTTTGACCTGGACTGAACCTTCCTAAACCTTCCTCTAGGAAATGAATTAGTCATTAGGTCCACTGGTTTTATTTTAGTATCGTTCCATAGGTCCCATTTTGTACTTCTGTGAGCTTCTAGATATGAATTAGATTCCTCCATATCAACTGCAACAACACTAGAAAGTGCATATGCAACAAAATCATTATCTAGAAATCTATATGGAATTCTAGTATTTCTTTTGGTATGGTCTTTAGTCAACACATAGTTTTCCAGATTTTGTTAACCATATTCCTGATTTTGATTCTTTCCTTGCCCTTTAACTTGTGAGTTGTCTGGTAGTTCATCGCCTGAGTCTTCTGAATTTGGTGATTCAGATACCTCTTGTGAAGTATTTTTTCCTTGAATCAAAACTTGATTTGTAGGTCTTTGGATTAGATCAATCCTAAAAGTAACCCTTTTGGTCTTTTTTTTCTTTTCGTCTTTTTGATCTTGTTTTTCAGAAATCTTTAGTGTATCTTGAATGGTCGTCTTTAGTTTCTGTTTTGCCAAAACTTCTAATCCTTTAGCACTCATGTGTCCCAGCCTTGAGTGTCATAACTTAGTCGTATTAGGTATTGCTTTAGCCACATTCAACTCATATTTAGTGATTGTTTCCTGCAAATAGTACAAACCATCTTTGTACTTTCCTGATATAACTTTTCTGCCATCTTTGTACTTTTCTGCCATCTTTGTAGAAAGTTATGTTAAAGTCTTTTCATTTGTAGGACCACCCTGACTTCTCTAAAAGACCATATGAAAATAAATTCCTTCGTATTGTTGGCATGTACCTCACCTAAGATAGAATTGCTTCTGTCCCATCTGTATTGATAATTCTAACCTTCTCCAATCTTTGTACTTTGTTATCTGTGTTGTTAGCCATTAGTACATTGCTTCCTTCAAACTCTTCAAGGTTAAATAGGAGATCTTTCTAAGGTGTAATGTGGAATGTACACCCTGAATCCAAAACCCACTTATTGCTTGTTACTTGAGTGCTAGCTGTTAAAACCAATGGTTCTTCTGTAGCAACATTGGCTGAGTTACTCTTGGAGCTTTCTCTTTTTTCTGGACAGTGACGTTTTCAGTGACCTTCCTTTCTGCAAATCCAACAACTTTTGGGATTCTTAGGCCTAGATTTAGACTTGCCCTTAGACTTAGATCGCCACTGTTTTGAGTTTTTGTTTTGTGTCCTTCCTCTAGGTCCCACAAACAATCCTTTAGAACCAGCGTTAGATCGGGTCAATAGCCCCTTCTCCTTTAGTTCCACCTCCTTGGAATATGCAGCAATTGTGACATCTCTCACAGTTAATGAATCCTTGCCACTCCCATACTTGAGAGTATCTACAAGCGATTCATATTGTTTGGACAGACTTGTGAGAATCTGGATAGCTTGATCCTCATCCGAGATTTTCACATTCAGACTAGTCAAACCTTGCACCATCTTCAGAATTTGATCCAGATTTTCTTCAATAGATTTATTTTCGTCCATTTTGAAGCTGTTAAATCTCTATTTCATGTAGATCATGTTTGGTAATGTTTTATTTTGATATTCATTTTCCAGAGCTTTCCACATTCCCAAAAGTGTTGGTTCATCTATCACCTTCCTGAGAATTATATCATTGAGGCTTGATCCAATCAGGTTTTTAACCTTTTTTTCTTTGGCTGTCCTTAATGGATATTTTGGAATTGATATTGGATTACCATCATCATTTATTATCTCTGTTTGTGGATCAGGTATAACATTTTCTAGCCCCATAAGTTCTAAGGCTCCTAAGAACTTATATTTCCATAGAACAAAATCTATTTTTCCATCAAATTTATCTATGTAAAATCTTTCATTTATTGGATCCATAATAGTACCTTTTATTACTTCTGTTTGAAATCTATTTTACGATATTTAGAGAGCTTGTTTTTTTGCCATCGATTAAAACAGAGAGAAAAAAATACCAGATAAGTATTTAAACACAGTTTCTATGTTGAATCAATTTCTTGTAAATACTTGCTTTTTTATTACGTCTCTTTTGCAGGTTTCTTTCGTGTAATCAAATTGCTCTGATACCACTTGTTGGATTTGGATCGTCACGACGTCCACAATCAACAATAATAAGAATATGCACACAAAAGTTTTTACCAAGTCACTCAAAAAGAAACTTAAAAAACAAAGTTTTTCGACTACTTTATAATAGAGAAGAGATATATCTTTTATAAAGCTTGACAATGACCTTATATCTAATACCGATTTGAAAGAAATATTTATTTCATATCTACACATGTTTATCTTAATCATTAGCCTAATATTTGTTTAGACTTATCTTACTAACATGTGTAATATGTTTTCTGTCGATGGGCTTACGAATTTTTCTAAGATACAAAACATTTCTCTTCTTAGTGGGTCAATATATCACATAAGAGCTTATATGATTGTGGATGGTTCAATCACTGTTTTTGTGGCAGTGATTTTGGTGAGTAGAAATTTTGTATTGGACTTTGAGATATTGTGGCCATCTGATGGAAAAAATTTTTGTGGGGTTTGGAAAGTGGGCTGGTTGTTGGTTTCTATTTCCGGTAGACTTTTTTTTATTTATTTCAAATGGGTTTTGGAATATTTCGGTAGTGGTTGGTGAACTTGAATTTTCTGCAATAGTCATGTCCTCTTGTTACTGTTCAGGTTCGTTTGAGCTGTTGTTGATGAAATTGGTGAGATTTCCACACTAGAAGATATAGCTGGAGCTTATACTGATTGTACATATGACCACAAGGACAAGAAAAAAACATGTGGAAACTACATTGAAGAAGACATAGTAAAATCCACATTTAGATAAAAATTCGAAGAAAACATGTGTGACGGGTTGGAGAGGTAGAAAAATCCATATTTGGATAAAAAATGTGTGAGAATTGTAAATTCTTCACCATTATCCAAATAAAAATGAATGATGCAACTTTGAACTTTATTTTTGGTCTGTAGAGCATAAAAAGTGTTAAAAATTTGATTTTTTATGAGGTGGATACAACCAAGTATATTTTGAAATGATCAACAAGAATTAGATTGTATTTGTAACCATAATTGAGAAGGTGGATGAAGTTCACACGTCTGAAAATATAATTTCATGTTTCTTTAAAGATTGAATTGAACTTTTGCTAAAAGGGTTTTGTAATTTTTATTTATGGCACAAAAATTATAAATCAAAGAATCATTCATTTTATTTGCTAACGAAAGAGAAAAAATAGCTATTGTTTTTTCAAAAGATCAGAATTGGATGTCCGAATTCCAATAGGATAAAATAATTTTGAAAATAAAAACAAAAACAAAAGTAGATAATAGTTTTGTTTGTTTGGCGGCTGCAGTTAACATTGTGATTGCGGTATGTTCATCGTTTCTCTGCCGGTGGCGGTTGAGACTACGGTTAACATTACAGCTTCGACATATGTTGTTCGTTTGTTTGCCGTCAGCGGTTATGGCTGCAGTTGATCGCAGATTTTTAATTGCACCATTGTTTTAATCATTGATCAAAAAAATTACAACCCAGGACACAATATCTGAACGATACGATTGACCGTAAGTAGCGGCAACAGTTAAACAAACAACAATTTGCTGCAGTCGCAGCCGCATGAAGTTCCAGTTGACAAACAAACATACTAATGAAAATGGGAGGCCACTCGTATATGTCTTTCTTAGCTTTTCCTGTTTTGAGCTCTATCTCCGAAGATCCCTCAACTCTGAAAAGCATTTGGATAAAAAAATTATGTATACTTGGTTATTTTTGCAAAATTTGTTAACAGATACCAAATTATTTTCCATTGAGTAAACACAAAAAAATATCATTTAAATGAAGAATACAGTGAGTTGAGGGATATGAGAATGAACCAATGTGGAAAAGCTTGAGGTATAACCATCGAAAATGATTACATCATCGATTCCTTGATACAAGTGAGAGGTTATGTGATTATTCGCTTGACTATTGAGAAATCACGAACGAGATTCACTTGTTGCACTAGCAAGGTGAGCACGTAGTTGGTACTCGGATGTAGAGGTGCATCGTTTTGCGTTGTGATTTTGGATACCATAGGCTTGACATTTTCTAAGGTATCATATGTCTTGATAGGATTGGTGCATGTTGGTGGTGATGGTTCCTAGTAGAGAAATAAAGATGAGTTTGTCCTATCGAATCTAAGAGGTGTGTGTAGGATTTGGTGTTTCTGCTAGTTGTATGACTGCAGGGGGATTAATGGGGTTTTCAAGAAGAACTTTGATAATTCATGCATGACAATCGAGAAAGAGACGGATCTTTTTACTCTAAGTTATGTAATTCGTGTAGTAGAGCTTTGTGATTCTAGTCATGTTTAGAGAGAATAGACATGTTTGCGAATCTGCAATGTTGGGAATGAAAGTAGATGTGGCATCGGAGTTCCCATTGGTGTTCATAGTTGCTGGCTGCAGGAAAACAGAGCATTGAAGAAAAGAAATTACAGTTGTTATTTGTGCATGCTATATATTAGTTAGTAGTGTTGGAGATTATATGGATAGATATGACATTTCTCACTAACTCGTTACTCACTCTTTTTTAGTGCATGTGTACCAGTAAATTTGCTTATATATAGTTCAAATAAGTGTGCAAAATATAGAGTTTGATGATCGGAAAAAGAAGTAGTAACTAGTTCAGTTGCACCACTTTTATATTTATTTCCGAATTTTCGAGTTAGAGTATATTTTCTTTCATATAAAGGTATTAAAATTTAGCTCATACTTTTTTAATGATTTCTTTTTTATGGTTATGCGGCGATAATAGATGGATTTGATAATTGGTTTGTTCCGATTCTAATAGGTGCACCTGACATGGCATTTCCACTATTAGATAATATTTCATTCTGATTGTTGTCACCAAGTTTCTTGCTCCTATTAAGCTGAGCCTTAGTAGAAGTAGGTAGCGGCAAAAGAGAATTGTTTCTATCAAGATAACCGCCTTGTCAAAGCGGTTATTAATGCTTCCAATTCCCGATCGATAGTATATTCATTCTTGTCGTTCGTCAGCTCCCATCGGATACGTACCAGTTTTCGTATGAAAACGTATATTATTATATCGGTACGTTGTGGCATAAATGACAAAAAAAAATGATCGAAAAGTAATATTATAACCGTGTTGCAGGTTTACAGTTTAAATTCGTAATACTGAAAGGGTTGTTTTTTCTATGCAAATTACAACATTCAAAGAAAGTATTAGGTGAAATTTAAGCAATACCATTCATATATGTTCTTATTAGAATCAGAACTCACCGATTTATAGGTTCCTTGATCAAGATCACAAATTAGATACTCGTGACGAACAACAACTCTATAGTTGTCATCACAGCAAGGGGTAGCTTCTAGTGGGCAACATCCCATGCAAAACAATACTTATCATACTTTAAAGAGAGAGCAACAAGTGTAGTAATTGTCACATTGGGTTAGAGGTTTGATGGGAGATAGAGATGATGTTCCTTTACTAGATAGAGATTGAGCCTACTAAATTACTCTGGTATGTTGATAATATTGAATTATTCGACCTGACATGCTAAAAAAATCTATAAAAGATTATAAAAATAATATTATTCTAAAATATAATTTTTCAAAAATTTTGTTTCAAATATATCATTTCAAAACTGAAATTTTAAAAATATTATAAATAATTATATCAAAATATTTATTTTAAACAAATTATACATAAACTTAAAATATTATGTTTGAGTTTATTTTTCTAACTTAAGATTTAATTTTTTCTATTAAAATTTTTTTTTAATGTATTTTAATCATAAATTTGTTATATTATTAAAAATTTTAATTAATTATGCCGTTTTTGAACGAAAATTTGTAAAATTGTTATTTTAAAGAATTGCCAATAGTTTTCACAAACCTCAAACCCTATATTAGAAAATATGGAGATACACGAGACTAAGATCTCAAACATACCATAATAATACATGTCAATTATATAGATTATTTAGAATCTGGTAAACTATTTTTGCGGAAATTTATATGTTGGACCACTATTGGTTCTGATACCATATTAAAAATCAAGAACATAAAATGGCACATGAACCTTATGCTAATACAGAAATATCTCAAACTTTCAATAGGAAATATTTCACAAATTGAAATGCACCCAAAGCTCATCTTTTAATAAAAGATTCATTAAACTTTTTCTCCAACCATTGTTTGTTGAATTTAAAAATCTGCGGTGTCGGTATTTCCAATCTATATGTTCTCTCTTATTAATGGTTATTGTGAAAATTTAAATTCTTTTCAATGTTTTCACACTATATTAATTCGGATTTTGGAAATAGAAAAATTCTCAACAAAATAAAATCGACTTGCAAAAAGAAGAAAGAAAAGACTAAGACAGAAAAGGAAAAACACGTTAACGAGTAGGCAGGCATGTGACATTAGGTTAGACGGTGCCACGTCATCACTAGACAGCAAAAACCGGTGATGATCATCTAATTACCGTTTTAACCCTCCCGACGAACACGACACTGGAGACAACCAAAAACTGACGTCGGAAAAAAAAGAGTCAAAAGTTGACAACTCAACAACACACACACTCCTAAGACTTTTTTCACTTTTCTATTTGAACGATTCAATTAAATGTGAGCATTCAGATATTCGTTTTGTTTCGCTGTTATTTTCGGTTTTAATTTTTTTGATTGGTAAGATTAAACATCCATTCATTTATTTTTATATTTTGGTTCGATTTCAGTTCGGTTATATTTCAGTTTTGATCGATTTGATTATTAAATTTAAAAACCAAAAATAACCAAAATAATCAAAATAACCAAAAATAATAGAAAAATAATCAAAACTAACCGAAATTACCAAAAAATAACAAAAAATAACCAAAAATAACCGAAAATATCCGAAATATTTTTGGATAACCGACCAAAAAATAATTTTTTTTTTAGATATTATTTCTGTTTTTTGTTCGGTTTTGATTAGTAACCAATAACTATGATTTTCTAAAATAATATTCGTTTAGTTATTTTTTTATAACCGAATACCAATCAAAATCTATATTTCAGTTCGGTCAGTTCAATTTATTCGATTCAGATTATTTGTTCAGGCCAATTGTTAGTTTCATTCGTTCAACAACAAACAAAACCCATTTTGTCTCTTCACATTGGTCACAACTACAAATAATATTCCACTTTTTACAACGCTTGTAATTTTGTGCAATTCTTGTTTTTTTATTACTATTCTTTAGTTTTCTTTTGAAAGTCAAAGTCTAACAATACCTTTCCGGCCAAGCTAAGTAGGTTGGAGAAAACTGATCTTGTCTTCGTCACTCTATTATGAATACACATTTTATAAAGATGTTACCTGAAATATTCAAAAGCCATAAAAGTATACTTTTATACTGAATAGTATAAACAAACAAAAAGCAAAGTTCAAATAACTTAGTCCAAGATTTATTCCTAGTCAACAAATGCCCTTTGTTTACACACGCACAAACAACTATATATATACACATACATGCCTTTCATCTCATAACTCAACAACTCATTTTACAAAGCCACCATTTAGAGAGAGACAGAGATAGAGAAAGAGATAGAGAGAGAGAGACAGAGAGAGAGAGAGAGAGACAGAGAGAGAGACAGAGAGAGAGAACTCAAGAGAAGTAAGAAATTGAAGTGAAGTCAAAGGAACAAGATGGAGAAGAAGATTCTGATGGTGTTCTGTATCATATTTTTGGTGGAGATGTTTTCGATTATTGGAGGAATTGATTGCAGAGCCCTACGAACTGAGAAGACATTGAGTGACTGTGATCAAACGACAACCACCGTAGAGAGTAGTGGTTTTGGGTTTTTCTCGACGGTGGCGAACAGTTCAAGCGACTATCGTCCTTTGATGAGGAGCTTAGCTTTCCGATTAGCGTCTGGCCCGAGCAAGAGAGGTCGTGGACACTAATGACCATTGATATTAATCTTTCTCTTCTTTTTATTTTTTGCTTTTGCATATACATCTAAATTTGTTTTTTCATCGCAAAAGAAAAAAATATTCATTCATTCAATGTCATGTAGTCACTAACCAGAGGCTTAAAGTTTTAGGCCTTTTTCTACACAAATCTTTAAACATGTAAAGGTTTGATTTTTCTTGTAATGGAATATAAAGGATACGTTATATTTATTTAACCTATACTACACAACTATAAAAAGTCACAAACAAAAGCAATGAAATAGTATTGTTCGTTTGATCGCCACAAGCGGCTGCGGTTACGCTCAACATTGTGACTGCGGCTGCGGCTACGCTCAACATTGTGACTGCGGCTGCGCTTAACACTGCGACTACGGCTGCGGCAGATATTGTTCGTTTGTCTATCGTCGGCTGTTGCAGCAGATTTGTAGTCGAATCGTTATTTTAATCAGCGATCGAGAAAATTGCGACGTAAAACGTAGATTATGACTGCTGTGTGTGCTGTAGGTATCTGCGACAGGTAAACGAACAATAATTTGTCGCAACCGTACCCGCAAGAACCTCCGACTAGCAAACGAACATATCCAATGTTTACTACTATTGAAAATGGCCAAATGATTTTCTTTTCAGCTATTTCTAATTTCTGTCCCTAATACACCGACGCAAAGCAAGAAAAGCATCATAAGTTGTACAGACGACAACTGCTTGCGTCGGTGAGACAAAAAAAGTATTGTTATACTAAGTTGGTTTAAAGTCGGTTTTCCTTTATAAAAGAAGTTGGTCAATAGTGGTTATGGTAGATATTTTTGTTAACTTTTCACCAATTCCATTAAGTCAAGTGAATTTTGACATGCTTATATATGAGAAAGAATATTGGAGAGAAAAGTAAAAGAAGATTAAAAAAAATAGAAAGATCAAAATAAATTGTACTATCAAATAAACCAAAACTAGATTTATATCCACATTATACGTGAAAAAATAAATAAATTATATAATATTATTCATTAATTAATATAAATTATATATTTATATAATTTTAACTTTTATTTAAAATTATTTTTGATATTAGTTTTTGTGTAGATAAATTAAAAAATAAAAATAATTATTTTTTTATAAATTTAATAGTATTTTTTTGGTTAACTTAATAAAATATATTAATTTTTTAACTAAATTAATAACATAATTATTGTACTAATTTAAATCCACTTATATATTTATTTGAAACTAAATGTGGTGATGATACGTTATCATGATAGTTCTTTTAATAACATGTTAAAATAAGATTATTTGTTTAAAATATTCTTCAAATAATATATTAGAGATAAAAAATGACTTCAAATCTAAACACTATATCTAATATTATAGTCTTCTTCAACATCTTTTAAATCTTCACCACCTACATATAAAATTTTAAAAGAATGCTAACCTTATTAAATTTTGACATATGTAAATCATTTTAAAAATTCATTGATAATCTACAAATAATAAATTTAATTTTAGAATTACTAAATAGATATAAATAATTTTTTTTTTGAATCACATAAAATAAATTTATCCAACAAAATATGTGCACAAATTAAAATTTAACGTGTGTTGGTAAAAGACGACTTCTATAATTGTTTAACACATGTACGTCAATACTAATTGTTTACCTGGATCACGCAATGTAAATCCATCCAGCAAAATATGTGCACAAGTTAATACTTTCAAAGTTAATCCATTGTTACAAAGAGATAGCGACGATTTGACACTAAATGGTCGACATAATTGTCTAATTCGTCGGTAATTCGACATTAAAGTTGCGATGAAAAATAGTTTTTATTAATTTAGCGTAACACATTCCAAGGTAATTGACATTAAAATGCGACGATTGATCGATAAAATTATATTTTCGTAAAAAGCATCAATAATTCGGTAATAAGTAAATGAGTTAATGGTTGCACCATCTTTACGTTTATTTCAAATGTTTCGTGTTCGACTCTATTTTCACTCGTATGAAAGTGTTAAAATTTTTGTATGAAAATATTGGAGTATTTGATCGGCATGTTGTGGATCAGTGACAAAAAATCATCAGTAATAGATAGAAACGAATTATTTTTGATTTATTGAAATTCAATTAAAAATTGTAGATTAAAATTAAATTTATTTAAAATCAAAATAATTTTTAAATAAAAATAAAAATAAAAATAAAAAGTAAATTAAATCTAAATTAATATATGAATTAAAATATAAATTTGATATTAAAAATTAAAAGAAACTTGCAATAAATTTTTCTAAAAATGAAATTAAAAAAATAATTACAAATTTAATTATTCTCTAAACGGTCAAGGTCGTCTACTAATTTCCCGTTTGTTGATTCTACGTATTTTCTCACAAATTCGGTTGGTTTCGCTGTTCAATCTATTGTTGCATATTTCGATTCAGCAGGTTGGTTACAGTGTTGCAATGCATGTGCTAAAACAAAGTTGTCGAACGCTATAAGATCAAATTTATGATCATAGCATTGGATGTATTGGGCATGTACTGCTAATGTAGCTCGTAAATCTGCGATTTCCATGATTTACAATTTTCATGTTTGTATTGTTAAATTGGTTGTGCAACAGAATCAGATCGGCGTGTGTTTAAAGATAAGCACAAGAGCAAGCAGGTTAAACATTATGGATTGACCCAACACCTAAAATTCATCCTTTTTTCTTCTTTGATAACATATATATTGAATTTTTTTAAAAAATATATTAAATTTTACATATATAAATTAAAAATCAATAAATAATAAATTTAATTAAAAAAAATTAAAACATATAACTTTTTCGAATATATCTGGTCAATTCCATAGTGTTCGACCTTTACGGTCAAATCATGATATATTCTCTCAGAATGTCGTTCTTTGTTTTGTGGATTGTCTCAAAAACAGTCGTTAATGGTACTTTTAAAATAAATAAAAACTTGCAAAGTTTTTAAAAATTAATTAACTTTATTTACTAAACAATTTCTTTATAAACAATTACTTTTAACTTAGCATTTAAGTCCACTTCCCGCGAAAAGGATTTGATATGAGGGGTATGAGGGGTTTGATAATTAGCAACCTAACATAATAATAATTATATTTATTTAAAATTTTATATATATATATATGTATTACTATATTTTTATTATATAAAATTAATTTTATTTATGTTTAATTTAATTAATTTATATTTAAAATTCACATGTCACATTTGATTTAATGTTATATCATAATTTTAAAAAAAATTCTAAACTTATTTTTCATTTAATGTATAGCATTATAAATATATACATTACTCTTTGGTATTTTCTTTCTCATTTAAAAAAACATCTCTTATTAACATTTTCTGTAAAAATATTTTTTGGGATGGATATATTTTTTACTTTTTTGTCTTTTTAGAATATTGAAATATTTATGCATATTTTATGTTTTTATTTTTATTATTATTTTATTAGTTTTTTCAAAATAACAAATCATTGTAAAAAATATTTGTTTAGCTAAAAACTATATAAAGAAAATAAAAAACTTATATTTGAGTTCGCATATTCCAATTTAATATTTAAATTTATTTTATTAAATTTTTTTAATTATTTTTAATATTAAATTTCTGTTATTTTCAAAAAAATATCTATGAATAAAGCTTTTTAAAATTATGTTATTTTAAAATTGTTTTGTATATTTTGATTGTAATTTATTGCAGATTTTATAGATGTGGTTTTGGACTGTCCAAGTGTCTTGAGAACTGTCCTGTCCAAGTATAATCAACATATATAATCAGAACTAATAATATTTTTTGACAAATAATATGTAACTAGATTTTGATCCGCGCCATGCGCGGAATAAATTATTTATTATATTTTATACAATGAAATTTTATAAAATAATATATATAATTAGTTTATATATTGAAATATTGTCTGAAAATTTAAAAATCATATTACCATGATAAAATAATATATCATAATTGTATTATGTATAATGTAAAATATAGTTTTATAGATTGTTTTATATGAGTAAAAATTTATTTTCTATGTGAAAAGATTTGAATATTTGAAATTTAAAAAAATTCTAGTAAAGAAATATTTTAAAACTCAATTAAAATTAAAACAAAATATAACTGCTTATACTAAAATCATTAATAAGATAAGTAAAATATTTTGGTGTAGAAATTAAAAATGTGTTATCGAGAAATATAAAAGAGTATAAATATAGTTTGACTATTTTTCAATTAAAATTTAAATCAAAATGTTGGCATTGGCATATAATAATTTATGTATTGATTAATAGTAGAATATAGGCAAAGATTTATAAAATTGACTCTAATGATTTTATGTGTATTAATGGTGATTGAATGGCATATATAGTAATTTATCTAATAAATTAAGACTTGTTTTAAATTTGTTTTGAGAGATTATGAGGAAGCGACAACTCAACTGGTATAGTTGTAAATAACACGTCGAGATAAAATTATTTTTTTTAAATGATTCCCAATTAATATATTAGAGATGGGCGATATTTTACAAGTTCATAAAAAGGATATTTTTAACAATTAACATATCATGTGCACAGCATCTAACATCACCTAATTTAAAACGCGTTATTCTTTTATCTATTTTAGTTGATTTCCAAATCTATATATATTTACAAATCTTTGTAAAATTTACTGATTTTCAAATCCCAGATTTCATTCTTTGTATTTTTAACATAAAAATCCTTCCAAATCCTTTAAAATCCACTATGAAATCAAATGCATAAAATTGAATAACATGTGATTTGAATCATTAATTAAAAATCATAAATCATTAACCCATGATTTAAATATAAATTTAAAATTATAAAACCAATAACATTGAATTTGATTTAGATTTCCAAATTCATTAAAATACACAAATCAATAACTGAATTCACTTATACACAAACCAAAGTCTTTTCTTTAATTTGTGCCATTTCTACTTTCATTCCACATATATAGAGTTTGGCTTCAACTTCTGTTATGAATGTATTAAATATTCGTATAAAAATGTAGAGTTTGACTCTACCTTCCCTTGTATGAAAACATTAAATATTCGTATGAAAATATTAAATTATTAGATCAGCCCGAATCCATCGTGGCCCGATGATAAAAAAAAAAAACAAAGGAAATCAATAAAAGCAAAAAAAATGTTTTGTTACAATATCAAAGGTAAATCAAGCAAACAAAAAGAAGAAGAAAAAATGCCCCTATTCTATGTACAACAACACAAGACTAAGAATATCTACACATTTCATAGCTTAGCTAATAGTCAATTAACCATTATCTAATCCAGTAGAAAGGAATATAAAACAGAGAAAAAAACAAAACAGAATATCATAACCAAATATAAACATGTTGTCAATGCTATTTTCAATGTTTTGATGTAATTGGTGAACCAATAATACAATATTACATGCTCCTAACTCACAAGAAGTTCCTGTAACCACTTAAAATCGAGACAAATTAAGCCTAATCCTAAGTTTAAGTTTAAAACTTCGACAGTCACAAAACCTAAAAGTAGTCAATGTAAGCTTTGCATTCACCAACGTACGGATGGATGCAAAGGTGTTGGAAAGACACATTGCTTCACCATTAAGAAAGACATAAATCCAATGATATTAGCTTATGAATGCATCAGAGAGAAAACAATCCAAACAAAAACATAAAAGGAAAACAATTTATTAACGAAAGATGACAATTAAGAAGCAGATGATGTTTCCGTGCTTAATGCATTACTGTTAACTGTTAAGTATCAAAACCCATGAAGCCAAACCAACCAACAAAACAAAGATAGTTCATATTTGGAAGAAGAAACATCTACAAATAGGCAATACCAAATTCACAACGTCATTAAAGGAACAGATCTCTTCATCAATTCTGAGAGCTTCATATGAAATCTAACAAAGCAAAGATTATAGAAAGGATAAGGAATAAGAGTTGCACCAAATTTTTAAGCCTTAAGACTTCACTGACTCAGGGAGCTGCATCGTCTTTAGAAGACTCAGTTGCATCATCCGCCGATTTGTTGGTTGACTCAGTTCCATTTCTGGCGGTTGCCGTTGATCGATCCTTCACCGTCTCCAGCATGCGCTTGCTAATCTCTTTGGAATAAAGCTCAAGAATCTTGATCCCATCATCATCACTCGACAAAGAGTTCGAGGCGACGCTGTAGGCTTCCTCCTCGATGGATTTTGCGACGTAGGCCGCTTCCTCAGAGTTAAGCGTTCCGTATCTCTTGGAGAGGATAGAGTCAGAGGATAATGTCTCTATCAGACGATTCGAGACGGCGTCTCGAGTTTTCTGCGTCGGCGGCCAAATGCGGAGCGAGATGCCTCCCGGTTTCTTCTCTTCTGATACTTCTTTCTTCAGATCTGCTTCTTTCGAGATTTCCTCCGATCTCCGGTCTGCCTTCGCAGGTAATGTGGTGAAGCTATCGCATTTAGACGCTGGCGCTGAGTCCGTGTTGCTGATTTGTGCCATTTTTCAGTAAATTTAGGGATTCTGAGGAGAAAAGTTGGCTAAAGAGGGAAGGAGAAAGATCAGATTTACAATGGCAACAAATCTAGTCTTTAGGCATTTATTGGTTTGTTCGTACTGTCATACTATGCGTAAATAATTTTCTTTAAAGGGCTTTCGCTCACAAATTGAATAAAGAGTTTGCAGAATAGTTGAAGAACCAGAGTATGTCTCGGTATTCGGTTTTTTGGGGTTTGCTTATTCGGAATTTGGGTTTTTAGATTTAAAGGAAATTATATTGAATTAAACCGAATAGAAGTTTGGTTTGAGATTAGATTTTGAAGTTTGGTTTGGGATTTAATTTTTTAAGTTTGGTTTTGGTGTTAAGAAAATTATTCTAAATTAAATCGAATTACATAATTTTAAAAACTAATTCAATAAATTTTGGTTTATTCAGTTTTTTGTTATAAAAATAGTTATATTCTTTTAAAAATTGGTTTTAAAAAAAATATGGGTTGACTTTCGTCAACTACACGAATTTATGTGAATAATCATATTTTTATTACTTTGTGGGTCTTTTTTAGATACTTAAATTTTATTTTTTTTCTCTCAACTACATAAACTTTATAAATTATTCTAATTACAAAAATTTCGTTAATGTTTATACGTTAAATTACAATTAAACTTTGTTTTAATTTAAAAATCTGGTTTTAACTTCAAAGTAAACCCAAATTAAAATCACATTTTCGAATTAGAACTATATTTAATAGCGATTTAATGTGTAAATATTCATAAAATTTCTGTAATTAAAATAATTTATGAGGTTTCTATAATTTCTGTAATTAAAATAATGACTAAAAATGTAATAATTTATGAGGTTTGTGAATTACATTAATATTATATATATATATATATATATGATTACATTTATTTTAGATTTATTATCTAATTTTATATCTATACTAGTCTTGTTTCTAAGATTTAAAATTTTGATTGAAAATTTTGAAATTTTGAAATCCATTTAGTTATAGATCAACTAAAATAGTTAAAATTCATTTAATTTTGAGAAAATTTTACAGAAAACACTTTTCGGCCAAAAACTCTATTTCTGTTGGCAAGATATTTTAGTTAATCAATTACAATATAGTAGACTAATATTAGAAATAAAACAGTTTGATCAACAAAAATTGAAAACTAAAATAGTTTAGTCAACAAATAGTTTGAACTTATTTGAGAATAAAAAATATGGTTCTTTACATATAAAATTTTATTTCATAGTCATATATTTTACATGTATTAAATGATATAAATGTAGGGATTGACGTAGCAAAATAATATATTTTTATGAAAAACTATATGCTCCTTAAAATTCACTATATGGTTTGTAAGCCCATCTGCTCTCTATCAATAGACCATTTGAAGCAAACGAAAAGCTTTTTTATTTTACTGCGTCTTTGTTTATATAATCCCTTAGACGAAGAAATCGAAAACGAAGACGTCGAAGGTAAGATGTTCAGGAATCCGTACGACACAGATGTTACTACATGGAGTCCTTTTGATGAAGTAAAACGTGATTTCCGTAAATATCTATAGAAGAATCAATGTTCAAAATAAACACAGATCCTATTCTTACTTTGCAAAGAATTTCGTAGAGAATGTTTTAAGAAGATGATCCTATTCTTAACGAAAGCAAGTAAAAAACCCAGAAATATTTTAAGAAGAAGAAAGTAGCAACAACTTTTTCTGAATACCAAAATACTATGCCTATTACATTGTTATTTCGACCATCATTGTATCAAATTCTTCTGGAATTCTTTTCTTTCCAAATCCTAGACGTTCCTTTGTTTTTAATCTTGCACATACACCTGTTCATCGTTTTCAAGTGTTCGTTTTCCATGTTTTCTTGTAACAAATCTCCCGCCTTTCAGAGAATCTTGTCCTCAAGGTTCGAAACTAGGGAAACGGTGAAGCAAATTTTCTAAAACTTCCCAAGTTGCTTCTTCGTCCAATTCATTTGTCCATTCATCGTGGCTGCTCAGCCTTGGCGATTAACCATCTTTCTCTGCAACACCTTTTCTGGTTCCTTATTAAGCATATCTTGGACAATCGATGGTAATTGTGATGAGGATTTGGTGTTGCCAATCACCAGCTTCAATTGAGATAGATGAAACACTAGATGTATCATCGAATGTGAGGGTAATTCCAACTTGTAGACCCCCTTCCCACATTATCTAGTATTCAGTATGGACCGAAATACTTAGGTGCTTGTTTGTGATTGCTCTGTGAAGCTAATGACTTTCGGTGATACGGTTGCAGTTTCACATACACATAAACCCCAATATGAAATTCACTATTTGTTCTATGCTTATTAGTTAGCTGTTGCATCATATGATGTGCTCTGAACAAGTGAAATTTTAGAATTAGCAACATGTTCTCACGCTTTTGTAAACATCGTGCCACTATCGCCACTTTAGATTCTTTGGGTAAGTAAGGGAGATGCACCGGAAGGCTCTGACCGTAGACTGCTTCGTATGGAGTGATTTGAGTCGTCGTGTGCAAGTTGGTGTAGTACCAAAATTCTGCAGCGGTAACCACTTACTCCATAAATGGGGTCGATCACTACACATACAATGAAGATATATAGGTCTTTAGGCAGCGATTCACCACCGCTGTCTAACCATCGCTTTGAAAGTGATACGCACTTGAAAGGTTGAGAGCCACACCTTGCAAACTGAACAATTCTTTCCAAAAATCGTTGAGGAAGACATCATCTCTATCACTCACGATTGACTTGGGGAATCCATGTAGCTTGAAAACGTTATCTAGCCACTAAAGATGCAGAGTAAAGATGTGATAATGCCACAAAATGGGCATCCTTGGTCAATCGATCAACCATTACAAAAATGACAGATTTACCGAAAGATAGTAGAAGACCATCAATGAAATTCATTGATATATCTGTTCAGATTGTTTCCGGTATTGGCAATGGTTGTAACAGACCATGAGAAGTCGTATTTGCATTGTTGGCAAATGCTACATCTCCTTATGTAGGCTTGAATGTCCTTGTTCATCCCTTTCCAATAGAATAAGCTTTTAACCCTCTTATACGTTGCATCACGACCTGAATGTCCTTCACTGCCGGAGCAGTGTAACCAACTTAAGATTTTATTCCTTACTTCCAAGTGTTGTGGCACCACAATCTTACTTTTTCGTCTGAGAATGTCTTTAGACCATGAAAAGTGTTTTTTTGCATCGGAATTAACCTTGAGACTTTCGATTAATTATGTCACCTTGCTGTCAGCCCTATAACTCTGCATGAATATTCGTTAGAAGATCACATTCTAGCACAAACATTGTCATGTGTAAAATGTCAGCTTCTTCTACTTGCGACAGAGTATCGACTACCAAGTTATCTTTTCCTTTCATGTATTGTATTTCATAGTCGAACTTCACAAAATTGGACAGCTATGTTGCTGAATTGGAGTATTTAGATGTTGTTCTAGAAGGTATTTAGGATTTCTTTAGTCCGTTTTAATCATGAAATTTCCATTCAAAAGGTAATGCCTCCATTCTTTCTATACTGCAAATACCACTACAATCAGTTCTTTCTCATACATGGAGAGATGTAGTGGAGTACCTTTCAAATGTTGACAGATGTATGCCAAGGGGTGACCCTCTTGCATTAGAACTTTCCATATGCTTTGCCCACTCGCATCAATCCTTCGTAATAGTGATTGAAAGACCAAGTTCATTAGGCCTTGGAATGTAGCTGGTGTATTGGTGAATCCAAAAAATATCACAAAATACTCATAGTGTCCACTATGATTTTTGAATGTAGTATTGTGAATGTCTTCTTTAGATATCTTAACTTGATGATAGCTAACTCTCAAATCTATCTTGGAATACACTGTCGATTCTCCCAATTCATCCAACAAATCTTGAGAGGAATGGAAAATTCATCTTTAACATTCATGTTGTTGAGATTCCTATAATCGACACAAACCTTCCATGTTCCATCTTTTTTTTTTTTTTCACTAATACCACAAGAAAAGCATACGGACTAGAGTTAGTCTGAATCGTCTCTGTTCTAACATGTCCTGAACAATTTTATCTATCTCTTTTTTTGGTGTATAGCATACATGTATCATGTATGGTCATTGATTCACCGGATTAGAACCTTCAATTAATGGAAATATGGAATTATGTGATCATGTTTTCCTGGGTGGTGAAAGTGATTTGGGCTCCTGGAAGATGTCTTGAAACTCAACTAGAAAAGTCTCAAGACCTGGTAAAATTGGCAGAAGTTCTGGTTTTACTTCGATCACTCCCACTGTGATCTGCTCGTTCCCATTTTGCTCCTGAAAACAAATCATAGTGAGTTGCATATTTTCTTCTTTGAGCTTCTTCAGTCTGGCACTCCCCACTTCCCGAATTGATCATTGCTTGTCATTACTCTGTTTACTGTTTAATATGATCAATTATGGCTCATAAATAGAGTAATGAGAAACAAGGAGAGATTGACACTCTCACATACAGTTAATTGGAAGGTAAAACTAAAACTTTAAACAGAATTGCAATGGATGAGAGATAGTTGACAAACAAAGACATAACTGACCATATTTTCAAACATTACATTAAAATATTGCTACATGTATAGCTAGCTATCTGCATGGTATCTATCTAAAGAAAGTATCACCACAAACACAAAAAGCATGGAAAAATTTTGTCGCTTATATTCTGCGTGAAATGCTTTGGATGGATTGGATTTCCGTCTTTAATATAAACATTTGTATACATTTAACAATTGTCTCTATTTTTCGAACATGTATGGATTTCAATATATTATGCTAAATGCTTATGATCAAGATGGAGGCGTTGATCAGGAGAAAAGATTTTCTGTTGCTATACATCGACATAAGTGAGTTAACAAAAAGTACATTGCTAGTCATCGAGCGTGTTCTAATCTGATTACATTTGTGAGATCATTTGTTTGTTTTTTCTTAAAATATTTTGTTTGGAAAGGGACATGGATTCAACCCAAAAGAAAATAGAGAGAGAGAAGAGAAAGGAGAGATTAGATGGTAACGTGGGAAAGAGGATTTAGCTGTTGAGATTTTGAACCTGCCTCGTGCTGACCATGCGTATTGAATTTGCACTATTCTTTGACAATATTGCATATAGCTAATTGAATTTGGATATTAATTCAACCACTACTTTCTCTCAGTCTTTGTCACATTTTAGTTTCCTGTTTTCTTTTTCTACAAAAGTTAGGTGACGGCATTTACTTTCTCATTCCTTCTTTGTTGACCCCAAATTCTAGTTCAATGTATGGAAAATTGGAGCGATTGGTATACGATTTTGGTTTTAGTTCGTGTAATCAGAACCGAATAAACTAAACCAAAAAACAGATTTTGATTGATATTCGATTATAAAAAAATAATCGAACAGATATTATTTTGGAAAACCACAATTATTGGTTATTAACAGAAACTGAATCGAAAACCAAAATAATATCCAAAAAACCGAATTATTTTTGGTTATCCAAAAATATTTAGGATATTTTAGTTTTTTTTGTTATTTTCAGTTAATTTTCGGTTATTTTTTATTATTTTTAGTTATTTGTAGTTATTTTGGTTATTCGGTTATCTAAATTATGTTTGGTTATTTTTGGTTTTTAAATTTAATAACTGAATCGACCAAACCAAAATATAACCGAATAAAAATCAAACTAAAATATAGAAATAATCGAATAGATATTTAATCTTCCTAACTGAAAAAACTGAAACTAAAAATAACCAAACAAAAATGAACCAAATATCCCCTAAGTCTAGTATGGTACATGTAGAGAGAAGTTTAACTACTCCTTTCTTACATCTAAAGAATGACAAAAAATACTAAATAATATACAGGTTTGATTTATTTGTGAATTTTAGGATTTCGAATATTTAGATAATTAGGTTATATAAAAAATAGTTAAAAACACAAAATTATTATTACTTCTCTTTGTGTTAGTATACTTTAATCTTATTCGAAAGATTTGGATAGCCAAAATTTTAGTAATTAAAACAAATAATATACGAGAGAAGACACACAACAATTATGTTATTTACCGAAAACTCATAATTGTGTTATTCCATCAAAAAATATATAATGTTTATAAAAGTATTCAACATTCATCAGAAACTATTTTTGCATTTCGAACACCTAAAACTATATTCTCCCGTGGTCATGTCAATCTACAGTGACTAAAAAATTAGCTATCCTCCGCTGTAAGGACTTTACTTGTCATGATCTCTGGCTATCAAATAACTCTACTCCTATTGTCTCTAATACTTACAATTGTCTTCTTCTTTTTTCCATGTTGTCTCTAATATTTACAGAGCTCGTCCAATTGCTTTAGGCAATTTCTTGGATGCACCTGAAAAGTGTTTATTATAAATTATTATTGTTTTCTTCATCATTAATTAAAAAAAGGTGTTAGACAAACAAAAGAAACTTATACCATCTTCAACATCCTTAAGCTGATAGTAGTGAGGAGCTATCTCAACCAACCAGTTTGGTTTTATCTCAGTTACCTTCATATTCAATTTTAACAAAACAAAAATTAGCATATGCACCAAAAAATAGTATCAGAATAAAAATGAAACCATTTAAAAATTTACCTGTCGCATATATTCCTTAGAGGTAAGGACGAGTTCATGGTATACAACCCACCTCGGTAGAACCTAAAAGAAAAGGAATTCAATAAGAATCTATTGATAATTCAACAATGAGTCAGTTTTGCGGACTTACTTGAGATAAGCCTGAGCTGGGATATATATGCACTGTCAAAGGATGTTTTGCAGTTCGATACGATCCATTCTTCTCTACCTTAGCAGTATGTGGGAAAAAGCCTAGTACGATTAGAAAACAACTTGTTAGCAAATAAATTATGTTTTTGGATAAACAAATTTTGAGTTAATTATGTAACAAAATTAACCTGCTACGATGCACTTTCTTACTGAATCCAAGTTGTTGAAGTTAGTGCTGACTTTTATTTCCACTCTCTCAAGAAGCCCCTCCAATTGGTCACGGATGTCTCTGGCTCTTTTCATGCTCCTTGCCTTAAAAATTCAAACATTTGTCAAAATGGATTTACATCAACAAAGCACAAGTTATAAGAGATAGAATACCTGAATGTAGTTCTCGTAGCACCACTGAGTCGAGTAGTTTGTTTCCTTCCACGAACTATAAACCTGAGAATAAGTAACAATGTTGGCAAAAGAAAGAAAGGCAATGTGAGAGATATATAAATGTTTACAAACCTTTAGCAAAGCAATGTGATCTCCGACATTTCCAGTGTGGAAGTTCATCCTTGCATTGTCAGCATGGACTTGCTTGTCCTTGGGACGGTAGAAGATAGAACTTCCCACGGACAGCATAGCAGCAACAGAAATTATTTCATCAGAGCACAAGAATTTCTCCGAAGCAACAATCATTTTTGATAACATTGGATCGAGGGGAAACTCAGCCATCTTTCTCCCAATTTTGGTCAGTTCACCTAATTTATTTAGAGCACCCAAGGCAAAGAGTAGTTCCAATGCCTTGACGAGAGCTTCAGCAGGGGGAGGGTCCATGAAATCGAAGTTCAACAGATCATCAATCCCAAGGCACTTCAAAGCAAGTACCACACTAGCAAGATTCGTCCTTTGTATTTCTGGCACCGTGTTGTCATCCATATCGTTCTGAAAATTGTAAGCTGTGTACAGCCGAAAACACTTCCCTGGGCCTGTCCTTCCAGCTCGGCCAGTTCGTTGTGTTGCAGAGGCCTTGGAGATAGGAGTTACAAGCAAAGATTCCATCCCATTTCTCGGGTTATACGATTTGATCTTGCAAAAGCCTGGATCCACAACGTACTTTATACCATCAATGGTAAGTGACGTTTCAGCAATATTTGTTGCTAGAACTACTTTACGAGCCCCTTCAGGTGTTGGTTCAAAAACTTTTGCTTGGATTTCACTTGGAAGGTTCGCATATATTGGGCATATAATGAGCTCCCGAATCTTTGTACCACAACCTCTTATCTTGTTCTTCAAAGTCTCTTCTAAATTTTCAATTTCCTCTTGGCCAGGGAGGAACACCAAAATATCTCCAAGTGGCTCGCTGACATGTATCTGAAGAACAGTCACTAGTGCTGCGTCTAAGTAATCAGCTTCTGGAGCAGCTATAAAGCTAATATCCACCGGATACCTTCTTCCTGGGAAAATAAAGATTGGAGCAGCGTCAAAATATTTAGAAAACTTCTCTGCGTCCATTGTTGCACTGGATATTAATAACTTCAGCTCTGGTCGAAGCCGTGCCAAATCCTGTTATATGAAGAAACAGAAAATCATGAAATATATATAAGAAACAATCTAACCTTAACACATAAGTAAAAGAGAAACTTTGTTTGAAATTCCCACTTGCCTTGACTAATCCAAATAGTATGTCTGTTGACAAAGTTCTTTCATGCGCCTCATCCACAATAATGACGCTGGAAAAAAATTGGTAAACAGTAAGAAAAGATGCATTCTTTTACGGCCAACAAATATTTAAGTTCGGAAGATGAATGTTTGCTACCTGTAACTCGCCAAATCTGGTTCTCCAAGTAGCTCACGCAACAGCATTCCATCAGTCATATACTTCAGGACCGTTTTCTCCGAAGTACAATCCTCAAATCGAACAGAATACCCAACCTGTGAGCACCAACAAAGTCAAAATCACTTGGTGCAAAATTATAAGAAACGAAAGATATGTAAAATATTTGAAGATTAAAAGAAAGTCAACATACGTCGTGCCCAAGTTTGACACCCATCTCATGAGCA
The DNA here is from genome assembly GCA_018901945.1 of Pugionium dolabratum. Lineage (NCBI taxonomy): Eukaryota > Viridiplantae > Streptophyta > Magnoliopsida > Brassicales > Brassicaceae > Pugionium > Pugionium dolabratum. Next base: position 521,168 of record JAEVFF010000087.1, read on the forward strand.
ACACGTGCAGCTACACTCATAGCTGCAATTCTTCGAGGCTGCGTACAGCCAACCTGCAAGTAGATTATTCCGCTTTGCTTAATAAAAGGAAACCACTCTGCGGACAGTTTTACACTTATGCAACACTATAGGTCACAGATAGACATGTCTGTCCTAAATGCAACTACATATATCTGTTTCTGATCAGTCAGAAAACTTAGGCAGAATCAATGAGGAGCTAACTAACAGCTCTTGGAGAAAAAGATACCACATACCAATTTCTTAATGAATCTTACACAAAGAAATGCATTTAATTATATGCAAAAATTCAAGTTAAACTGTAGTGCACCTTTCCACGCTTCGTGTAACCAGCTTCGTGAAGATATTGTGGTATTTGTGTAGTCTTTCCTGAACCAGTATCCCCCACAATGACGAGAACCTGATCAGTTAAATAATGAGAGAAATAGAACTCAATTGCCTGAAACAGAGAAAACTATAAACAGAACATATAACATTAATCCAACAGTAAAATATGACAATGAATATTTGATGGGAAGTTCTCTTTCTAAAATATTTTCTCTGCTAAGTTTAAGCTTAAGCGTTTTAGTAAGTAGTAAAGCAAGAGGGCAACGATACAAAACAAAATTTACCTGGTTATCTTCAATAGCCTTAAGCAGTTGCTCACGATACGAATAAATTGGCAGAGTTTTCCTCTCCTCCTGATTCAGACAGAGAAATGCAAATATATTTTTGTCATTTCTGTTATGAAAAATTTATAATATAAGGGAACATGCAAATTCAGACAAATTAATCTGGTTAGTAAAACACACAAAGAACAGATTAGCACCTGAAGAATTTCAAAAGCTGATTTTCTAGAAAAAGTTTGACCTGCTATAGGAAGCACCTCATCTTCATACTGCATAAGAAAAAGTAAAAGCATAAGCAACAACTCAACATATGATAGAAACATAAGTTTGATGAATGAAAATCTGATAAGGTTTCAGAAACTATATTTCGATAACTTAAAGTTTGTTGTGGCAAACGTTTTACAAGAGATAAGAAAAGCTTGAGAGATGGTTTAATGGAGTCTCTCCCCTCCCCTTTACGTCTTTGTCTTTCCTTCTTAATTTTCTCCCCTTTTTCCTCCACTATCTCCTTATATATTCTCTTTGTCCAATCTTCTTCCTTTTTGCCCCAACCTATCCTAGTGCTAGTTGCACCCCTATTAACTCCACCTTGGTTTATTTATTTACCACAGTTCGATTACCTTACTGCCTTGATTTTCCTTGTGCTTTAGGCTTCTTTCTTCTCCCATAGGTGTAGATAATGGGAGGGTGTTGGGTCTCGTATGTATCAATACCCCCTCCTTTGAAATTGACCTTGTCCTCAAGGTCAAATTGTGGAAACTGTCCTTTGATCTTGCTCTTCCACTCCCAAGAGCTCTCAAACTCCGGTTGTCCCTGCCATTTAATGAGCACCTCTTCCTGTCCAGAGACCGGATGCTCACGGAATCCCAACACAGCTTCTGGTTCTGCCTCTAGAACACCCTCTACCGTGAGTTGTTCCGGTAAAGAAGTCGCGACTACTGAGTTTCCTATAGCTGGCTTGAGTTGTGAGATGTGGAAGGTTGGATGAACACGCGCTTCGGGTGGAAGCGTAAGTCGGTAAGCCACCTTACCAATTCGGGCTGCTATCTCAAACGGTCCATAGAAGCGAGCAGCCAGCTTCTCATTGGGACGACGAGCCAAGGACTTCCTGCGGAAAGGACGCATTTTCAGATAAACCTTGTCCCCTACTGCAAATTCCAGCTCGCGTCGATGCTCATCCGCTCGGTTCTTCATTGTTTGTTGTGCCTTCAGCAAGTGACCCTTAAGCAAAGCCAAGGCAGCATCCCTGTCCTGCATGCGCTCCTCCAAATCTGCATTCGTGGTCATTCCGAGTTCATATTTGATAATGGTGGGAGCATCCCTACCGTAAACCGCACGGAATGGAGTCATGTTGATGGAAGAGTGATGAGCTGAGTTGTAGCACAACTCTGCCCATGGAAGGAAAGTAGCCCAGCTTCGCGGTTTATCTCCGGCAAAACATCGAAGATAAGTCTCTAACCCTCGATTTGTCACCTCAGTTTGCCCATCGGTTTCCGGGTGATAAGCAGTACTGAAGCATAATTTGGTGCCTGAAAGTCGAAACAATTCTTTCCAAAAGTTACTTGTGAATACCTTATCGCGATCAGAGACAATGGTGCGAGGAAAACCATGTAATCGTATGATCTGCTGGACGAATATGAGTGCGATATCGGCTGCGGTATAGGGGTGATGAAGCCCGACGAAGTGAGCATACTTCGATAAACGGTCCACGACGACAAATATCGCGGTATTGCCACCTGAACGTGGTAATCCTTCCACAAAATCCATGGATAAATCCTCCCAAATCTGCTTCGGTATTGGTAGCGGTTGCAATAACCCTGCCGGAGCTAATGTAGAGTACTTGTACTGCTGGCAAATGGAACAGGCAGCTACGTACCTCCGAATGTCTGTCATCATCCCAGCCCAATAAAACAGCTCCCCAATCCGTTTTTGTGTCTTCAAGACTCCTCCATGACCCCCTAATTTTCCATCGTGGAATTCCTGGAGGATAGACCCAATAAACTTTGACTGTTTCGGCAAAACTAACCGGCCATGACGTAATAAACGTCCCTGGACCAGTTGAAACTCCGGATGAGTGCGCGGATCCTGTCTCAAGTCCGTGATGATGCGCGAAAGATCGATGTCGGCCTCTACCTCACTGCAAATGTCCTCGAGCTGTATCGCTGCCGGAACCGAGAGTGCAGCATACTCTGATGTCAGTGACAAACGCGACAACGCATCTGCGGCTTTGTTTTCCAACCCGGGTTTATACTGGATCTCGAACTCGAACCCCAACAGTTTTGTCAGCCATCTCTGATACTCCAGATTGATCTCTCGCTGCTCCAATAAAAACCGCAGGCTTTTCTGATCTGTCCGAATAATAAACTTCCTCCCGATGAGATAATGGCGCCATTTCTGAACTGCTAATACCACTGCCATCAATTCGCGCTCATAAACTGATTTTAGTCGTTGGCGTTCCGTCAAGGCTTGACTGAAATAGGCTATCGGTTGCTGCCGCTGCATGAGCACCGCGCCTAAGCCAATTCCCGAAGCATCGGATTCCACAACGAAAGATTCCTCAAAATCCGGGAGAGCTAAAACTGGTACCTTTGTCATTGCTGTCTTCAAGGTGGCAAATGCTGTTGCTGCAGCCGGTGACCATACAAACTGATCTTTCTTAAGCAAATCTGTCAAAGGTCTTGCCAGAGTACCGTATTCCCGAACAAATCTACGATAATAACCAGTCAGTCCCAGAAAACCCCTCAAATCTTTAATGGTACGTGGTTGAGGCCAGTTGACCATTGCACTGATTTTAGAAGGATCCGCTGATACCCCTTTCGCTGAAATAACATGACCCAAATAATCCACCTGCGGCGTACCAAAGTGACATTTCTTTCTATTGGCAAACAGTTGGTGTTGCTGTAGTACTGTGAGAACCTCGCGGAGGTGGAGCAGATGCTCTAACTCCGACTTACTGTACACCAAAATGTCGTCAAAAAATACCAGCACAAATTTACGCAAGAAAGGTCGGAATACCTCGTTCATTAAGGATTGAAACGTGGCTGGAGCATTGGTCAATCCGAAAGGCATTACGAGGAATTCGTAATGCCCATCGTGCGTGCGAAATGCTGTCTTATGAACATCTTCTGCGCGAACCAATATCTGGTGATATCCTGATCTGAGATCTAATTTTGAGAAAATTACCGCACCCCGTAGTTCATCCAAAAGCTGGTCGATCATGGGGATCGGGTAACTGTCCGGAATAGTGACCTTGTTCAAGGCTCGGTAATCTACGCAAAAGCGTCAGCTGTTGTCCTTCTTTCGTACCAGCAATACCGGACTCGAGAACGGGCTGTTACTCTCCCTAATCAACCCAGCAGATAACATCATAGCGATCTGTCTTTCTATCTCGGCCTTCTGTGCCTGTGGGTACCGGAAGGGCCTCACACTCACCGGTTCAGCTCCTGTTTTGAGATTGATCGCATGCTCTTTTCCCCGTGATGGAGGCAATCCTTGGGGTTCAGAGAACACATGCTGAAATTCCTCCACAAGCGCTTCTAGCTCGGCTATTTCAGCTGTCGGTGTGGACTCCATCCCTCCATATTCGACTATCAGTCCATCTCCTCCTTGCTGCAGTGCCTTCAGTAGCGCCTTTAAGGATACTGTGGTGTTACAAAGACTCGGGTCCCCCTGTATCCTAACCGGCCTCCCCTCCTGTTGAAACTGCATATGCTGTTTACGCCAATCGACCTGCATCTCTCCCAATGTCTCTAACCACTGCACTCCTAATATGACATCCGCGGTGCCCAATTCCAGAGGCAAGAAATTGGCGCGAATGTTACACTCCTGCAGACAGATTTCCACGTCTCTACAAAGTCCCTCACCTCGTACGGCAGTTCCCGTTCCTGTTATAACTCCATATCCCGCCGTGGTTTCTACCGGAATCGGAAGCCGTTCCACCACCGATTTTGAGATGAAATTATGAGATGCTCCGCTGTCCACCATCAACACGACATCTATGCCTCGAATGGTACCACGAAGCTTCATGGTGCGCGGTGAAGAAAGACCGACCACCGAATTTAGGGAAAGCTCGGCGAGTTCGGTGAGTACCTCTCGCCCTGTGTCGGCTTCCTCTAGTTCCAGCTCGGTGCCGTCTTCCTGCACCCAGAGCACGCGTAACTCCTTCGCGGCACACTGATGAGAAGCATGCCACCTCTCATCGCACTTGAAACACACGCCTCGAGCCCTCTTGTCGCGAATCTCAGCTTCCGTAAGTCGTTTGTATGAATGACGGCGAGCCTCCTCCGTGCGCGAGTGAGGGTTCACACTCGGGCCAGATTTCGTAACACTTGGGCCTGCGAATGTGGGCTTTTGTCCTACTGCAGAAAAAGTTTTGGGCCTTATGTTATTTAGCCCAATATTTGAATTGGGCCCATTCCAATTTATTCCTTTTTTTTTGTAGTTGTGCGCTTCCTGCTGTCCTCCACCAGCTCGTGTCACACATGTGGGGCCCTTTCCTTCCCCTCCATCGTCTTCATCCTCCATTATCGACCATTCCTCCACTCTTTTTGCTAAGCTCATAATTTTTTTCAACCCTCTTGGTTCCAACATCTTCACTCCAGCCCTAGTCTTAGGCTTTAATCCGTTGAGAAAAGCCATCTCGAGCACATTCTCGGTTAGCTCGGGTGCGTTAGCCGCGAGGGCTATAAACTCATGACAATACTGCTTGACAGAGTATTCTTGTTTGATTTTGAGAAGTCTCTCTCCAGGAGAGCTATCTTGTGCTTCTAAAATACTCCAAGACTCTATACTTCATCTGCTCCCAGTTTAAAAACGGTTGTCGATCTCGTTCCCAACGGTACCATAGGAGTGCCCCATCGACAAAGCACATCCTCACTGCTTGGATCTTTTCTGCCTCCGTGAAATGACTGAGCTCGAAATATTGTTCGACTCGCAAGACCCAGTTCTCAGCATTCTCCCCATCGAACGTGGGTATTTCAATCCGTCTCGTAAGTGGCTCATGACTCGGTTCGTCCCTGTTTTCCTTCCTCGTTGGTGACACCGAACGCGATATGCTCCTAGGATCCCGCTCTGGATGATCGGTGATGACTCCGGAAGTCTGGGACGTCATCGGCATCTTCTCCTTCCTTGCTGCTTGCAAGTCCTGTTCCCGGAACCTCTCTTCGATCCTCTCCAGAATGCTCAGCTTCCCCATTTGAGCCTTCATTTCCAACACCATAGGTTCAAGGGAAGCTAACTTCTCTACCTCTTTCTGTAACTCAGCTACTGCTTTTTCCCACGGAGCTTCATCCTTCTTTGGCGGCATGATCGTTTCTTCTCAGCGATCGACTTTCTCTGATACCAAATGATAAGGTTTCAGAAACTATATTTCGATAACTTAAAGTTTGTTGTGGCAAACGTTTTACAAGAGATAAGAAAAGCTTGAGAGATGGTTTAATGGAGTCTCTCCCCTCCCCTTTACGTCTTTGTCTTTCCTTCTTAATTTTCCTCCCCTTTTTCCTCCACTATCTCCTTATATATTCTCTTTGTCCAATCTTCTTCCTTTTTGCCCCAACCTATCCTAGTGCTAGTTGCACCCCTATTAACTCCACCTTGGTTTATTTATTTACCACAGTTCGATTACCTTACTGCCTTGATTTTCCTTGTGCTTTAGGCTTCTTTCTTCTCCCATAGGTGTAGATAATGGGAGGGTGTTGGGTCTCGTATGTATGAAAATCATGAGCAATACATTTTCACCAGCCAACACAGATGCTTTTATGAAGTCTATTTGATCCTCGAATACAAACCTATGGAAGAAAAAAAAGAGAGAAATAGTTAGATGAACCCTGAAATAGTAAAAGCTAACAAAAGACCATTTGTTAAACGAGGCAAATTAGAAGTAAAAATTCAATAGTAGTAGAACACAAATCAAAGAACATTTATGTAAAAAGTCTTACTGATAATCATCAGAGGCTTGCTTGTTCTTTGCACCAAATTTCAATGCTGCTTTTCCTGCATTATCATGTCAATTCAATCATGATACAGTATAATTTACACCACCACACACTGAAAGAAAATTACTGGATGATTTACGCGTCAAGATATAAACTTACCAATCTGATGATCCTCCCAAGCTTCTTGCTCAGCAAAGGGGTTCATTTTTTGGGTTGAATCCATGTCCCTTTTCAAACAAAATATTTTAGAATGCCATTAAGGATTTAAGGAAAAACAAACAAACGATCTCACAAATGTAATCAGATTAAAACACGCTCGATGACTAGCAATGTAATTTTTGTCAACTCACTTATGCCGATGTGCAGCAACAGAAAATCTCTTCTCCTGATCAACGCCTCCATCTTGATCATAAGCATCTGGCATAATATACTGAAATCCATACAGGTTCGAAAAATAGAGACAACTGTTAAATGTATACAAATGTTCATATTAAAGAAGAAAATTGAATCCATCCAACGCATTCCATGCAGAATATAAGCGACAAAATGTTTAGTGTCAAGAACAAGAAAGGACCCTATAAGACAAAACATTACCTCATCAGCATTATCTTCATCATGTGTTCTTTTAATCACAAGATCATAGAGCTCTTTCTTGTATCTGTCAACATATCAAATCAGGCCAGGCTCAATTAGCTGATACCAAAGACAGGCATAACTACTCTATCTTTTTAACACATAAATTTGTGCCAGATGGATGTCGATAATGAAAAAAAGAACCGTGGTACAAGAAAGATATGTTTACCTAAATTGGTCAGTTTCTATTTGAGTGAGCTTTTCACTTCCGAAAAGATATTGTTCATCTGCTATCTCATCCCTACGCAAGCAGTGGAAATTGGGAAGGTTATTTAAGAAAACTTTAGTATTAATATAAAAGAAAACAAAATTTTATCTGAAACAATAGCCTCTGAGGAGAAGAACAGAAAATGTACTTTAGTTCTTCTAGTTTTTGCTGTTCCCTTTTCTTCAAATACTCTTGTCTTGAGGCTTTCCTGAATCAAACCAAACAAAATACATCATATTAAACAGAATAATGACAAACAAGGAGGGGTTGGCACTGTCACAGACATTAATTGGAAATTAAAAGTAAAACTTTAAACAGAATTGCAATGGATGAGAAATAGTTGACAAACATCGACATCACTGACCATATTTTCAAATATTATATTAAAATATTGTTACATTTATAGCTATCTGCATGGTATCTAACTAAAGAATGGATCATCACAAACACAAAAAGCATGGAAAAATTCACAGAAAGAAACACCAGGATTACCTTAACGATGCAATGCCACTCCTTTCCAAAGCATTGGCTCTTCGAACAGCCTCTTCTGTTAAGCAGTGAAAAAATTGTGAAATAAAACCATGTGCAGAAACACACTTTTGAAGATAACATTATGCATCAAAGCTATAGAAGGACGTACCTCTCTCATTTTTTGACATGCCAGGCTCCAATAACTGCATGTGGAATAAAAGAAAGGGTCACACGGTGTATAATAAATCTATAATTTGACCATACTCACGCCACACTCAGCACTGAACAAGCTGCAGTGCATTACTCTTTGCATCTTTCATTTCACCCATTTAACTAAGTTAGATTTCATGTGATAAAACATATATACGAAGTCTAGTTAGAACAGATATCAGGAAAGCATCCCAACAGTTAAAATAACAGCATACCTTTCGTGTCCGTGTGGTATCACAGTCTCTGATATGTCGTTCTAGTTCCGCTCTCTCTCTCTGGTCTTGTAATCTCTCCTCTTCTGACTGTGGGAAATATAATGAAATATAAATGACTAAATGAAAGAGAATAAACAAACACTAGGATATACTGTAGTAATGGTGTTGTCCACGCAAAACACAAACGAAGATATTGGGACTAGTCTTCTAGTCTCTGACATGACCCAGAGCACTATATGAGTTATCAGACATACCTCTGAACTTTCTTCTCGAGATACCCCTTCCGTAACACGCCTATGATCTTGTCTAACATCCATCTGCCCATTGTCGTTAACAGTAAGAAAAAAAATATTGTCAGAAGACGAAATGCCAAGCTTTATCTATTCGCAAGAAATAGAAGGGGAAGTGGTGGATGAGGAGAGAAGACTATGCCTTGTCATCATCATCTTCTGAATTCACATTTTTCTTTCTAAAATTTTTACTGCCTCTGTCAAGTTTTCTAGATTCAGTAGAATTTTTCTCCAGTGAGACTTCATCAACATCTTCATGTAAAAGCATGTATGTGTTTTGCCTTTTTGCTAGTCTTGCTTTCTCTCTTTCATCTTGGTAGTAGACGTCCTGATAGAGTTGAAAAAACAAACAAACAAAAACAAGAAACCAAGTTTAAATAGGTCAAACTGAAAGCGGTAGAACATCACCTAATTCGCACAGGAAATTCACTTAACTCTATTAATTTTAATTGGTATCTACAAATGAATAATCGATTAATTTTACGGAAATCGCATATCCATAAGAATCAACAAAACATACAGACCGATCCTAAATTTCAGATAAAATCTAAGATCCCAGTGACACAAAACCTAAATTTGAGAATCAAGGATAACAAGGTGAAAAAGATCTATACCTTAGACGCCGGAAGTAACACGTCCAAACCGAGACGCACCCTCTTTCGGGAACGGCGGTCCATGTGAGAATGAGGAAACTCATGCACACGCTTCATCTCCATAATCTTAAAAACTAAAAGAATCAAACAGAGAAAAACTAATCCTTCGGAAAGCTAAACTACGATGGGTAACAGAATCGTAGCTTAGCCTAGTTTTAAACCAGAAAATATGGAAATTTAAATCAGAAAACAATCGCGACCATCCACGTGTAAGCATCAGAGTTAGATAGAACTTGCGCGCTGGATATAACCATTTATATTTACTTTAAAATATTAATCATTTATCTTACAGTCAAATTTTTTCCTTTTATCAAATACAACTCAGACAAGTATATTTCCATATTTGAATCTTGGTTATTGATATGATTCCGACGTTAGTTGAAACCATTAAGCTACAAACCCCAAGTCTATAATATGAAACCAAGAGAGAATATAACATACAGTGTCGAGAGAATCGGCGCTAAGAGCAGGGAATTTGGATTCGGCAGTGGCAGCAGTCTAAAGAAGAAAACAAAAAGGGTGACTGTGTTGTCATAACATCGGTGCCGATAGGTTGTAATAACGCAACTCATCGTTTGGCAATAGAAGAAATTAGAATCAATGTCGATTTTGTTTTTCATGCTTTGATTTCCTGTTTATAATTTAGATCCTTCATGAAAATTAAAGATAATATTTATGAAAAAACCTAATAATATTATAGTTTTGAAAATCGCCTCTAAAAACAAATAAATACTAATGGTTGGTTGCAAATTCACACATGCATTTTTTAAAATAGAGTAATATCCTAAAATATCACCTTTTAAAGTTTTTTCTTCCAAATCTAGCATTATAAAATTAAATTCCCAAAAATAACACAAATACTTATGTAAAAATACTTATTTATTCTAAATAAATTATACATAAACTTAAACTATTATATTTGGATTCATTATTTCCAATTTAGGGTTTAATTTTTTCTATTAAAATATAGTTTTAATACATTTTAATCTTAAATTTGTGCTATTTTTGGAAATTTAAACTAATGATGCTATTTTAGACATTTATCCTAAAAAATATATGTATAGAAATATCTTTATATTTTGTGGATTAGTTTAATTTTGTTTCGTCCATTCTCATTCTTTACATAGTTAAGCGTATTTAAGATAACATGCTACAATGCAATCTTATTGTAATCCAAAATTGGTGTATATGTTAGATTTTGAATGGGATGATTAAAGAATAATATTGTAAAATAATTTTTTTTAAATATTTTTGTTCTAAGTTTACTAATTTTAAATTAAAAATTTTCAAAATAACATAAATAATTATGTAACAAATACTTATTTACTCTAAATAAATTATATATAAATTTAAAATATTATATTTGAGTTATTTTTTCCAATTTATAATTTAATTTTTTCTACTAAAATAGCATTTTTAAAAGTTTTTATTCTAAATTTAGCACCTAAAAAATTAAAATTCCAAAAAGAGTAATACCCTAAAATAGCACCATTTTAAGTTTATCTTCCAAATTTAGCACAATAAAACTAAAATTCTCAAAATAATATAAATTATTATGTAAAAATAATTATTTACCTTAAATAAAATATATATAAATTAAAATATAATGTTTGGGTTTACTTTTTCCAATTTAGGGTTTAAAATTTTTTCATTAGGAATACGTTTTTAATTATTTTAGTATTAAATTTGTGCTATTTTTGAAAATTTAAATGATTAGTGCTATATTTAGAACAAAAATTTGAAATGGTGCTATTTTAGTCAATTGCCCTTCCAAAAATAACATAAATAATTATGTAAACATATCTATTTATTATAAATAAATTATACATAAACTTAAAATTTTATATTTGGGTTCTTTTTTTGTAATTTAGAATTTAATTTTTTTCTATTAAAATGAAGTTTTATTGTATTTTAGTATTAAATTTGTGTTATTATTAGAAATTTAAACTAATGATGATATTTTTGGAATAAAAACTTAAAATAGTGTTATTTTATCAATTGCCCAAGTTTTAATGAAATTTAAACTTAAAGTTTTGTTTTTATTAGAAATTTAAAAAACTATTTTAGAAAATTATCCTTAATTAAATTGTGATTATGTGTTAGCATTATTTTAAAATTTTTCTTACAAGAGTTTTTATAAGGTACAAGTGGTTTAAGTGAATTGATTCCTTAGGAATTTACATATATTTCTTGTTAAACATTCATACATAATGTTACAAAGACTTTTATAGTTTTCACTCTGCATCAGGTGTTTCCTCGATATTTCCGCCAGGGTTTCTTAAAAACATAAAATAAAACATGGTTAATGATAGTATAAAAACATACATAAATGGTAATGAATTGTATATAATTTGTACTTATTTCAAAAATTATGAACTTCTAACTATAACTATAATTCTGTAATAAATATTTTGAAAATACCACAATACATCGGAATAATTTATTCTAATACCATTTTATAAATCACGGTTTTGAAATTTATAATAATCTATGTCATTTATATATTATATAGACTTTTGTAGATTTTGATTCTCCAAATTAAACAACTATCCATAAAACATATTTTAATTTAGCATTTAATTGAATTTTTTTTTAAACTTCATCCAGTTGTCGTTAATTTCTTTTTGTTATCTTTATCTCCATTTCCAATATAGAATATTTACAAAATATATAAATTAAAAATAGGTAATTTTATGAAAATTAACACTATTTTAAAATTTTAATCCAAATTTAGCAGTATTAGTTTATTTTCCAACAATAGGAAAATACCTATATTTTAGTATTAAAATACCTATATATATATTTTTTAATAGGAAAAATAAATCTTAAATTAGAAAAAAAATCCCAAACATAATATTTTAATTATATTTATAATTAATTTAGGATAAATAAATATTTTTACATTAAAATTTGTGTTATTTTTAATATTTTATTTTTACTATACTAAATTTGGAATAAAAAATTCAGCAATTCTCTAAAAAACACTTTTTAAGTGTTTATTCCAAGAATAGTATCATTAGTTTAAATTTCTAATAATAGCAGAAATTTAATATTAAAATATATTAAAACTTTATTTTAATAAAAAAATTAAAACTTAAATTAGAAAAAATAAACACAAATATAATGTTTTAATTTTATGTATCATTTATTTATAGTAAATAAGTATATTTTATATAATTATTTGTGATATTTTTAAAAATTCAATTTTAGGGTTTTAGAAAGTTTTAAATTTTTTTATTTTAAGGTATTAGTCTCCAAAATTAAAATAATATTATTTTAAAATATTACTCGAGATTTTTGAAAATAAAAAAATAAAAGTTAGATGAGAAATCAACCTGATTTTGTTAGTAGCCCAATCGGCCCATGTCTTAGCACCTTGGGCAGCTTCTCCAGCGCTACTTTTGAAACTTAAAGCCGTAGCCTCCGCTGCAAGCGTCACTTCATTGACCACTGGTTCTTCCGATGAAACCTTCGTCATAATAACCATTGTTACCATCAATATTATCGCAGATAACTTTACCTTTTCCATTTTTTTGCTACCACGATTTTTTCTTCTGTATCTATCGAAATTTAAAAACTATTACTATTGATTATGAATTTTCTATTGAGATAAATTTTGTTAAATTGATTTGTCTTCGTTCGGACAAACTATTTATAGAGGTTCAAAAGCTATTTTCAAATGCAAAAATGAGAGGAACACAATTTTGTTTTTATTGATATTTTTGGTATATCTAAAATTTGAATGTATGTTTTCAGATGTTCATACTTAAAAACTTTTAATTTTGATTCTTATTTTCGGATTAAACTAATAATATCCGATACTAAAGAGCAATAATTTTTTTTTCTAAATTCAGAAGAAGAAAAAAAGAATAAAAAAATGGCCACATGGTTCTGCTTTGTAGGACAATTGCAACCTTAAATAATTGTAACAATATACATATAAAAAATAGAAATAGAATATTCACAATTGACAAAATATCATTATTTTAAGTTTTTATTGTAAATATAACATGATTAGTTTATATTTAAGAAAATAACACAAATGTAATATTAAAATAGCCTAAAATTTCTATCTAATAAAAAAAAATTAAACCATAAATTATATTTTAATTTATTTATAGTAAATATGCATTTTTATAAAATAATTTGTACTATTTTGAACTTTTAAATTTAGAGTGCTAAATTTGGAATAAAAATTTTAAAAATATTTTATTTTAAGGTAATATCAATCCCAAAAATAAATTATATATATTCTTGGCAATAACAACATATGTTGAGAAAAAATATAAAATTCCATATAAAATGAACACTTAGGGGAAAAAGACCATATGCAATAACTAATATCAAAAATAATTATCTAATTTATGAATCTTAATGGATATAAAACATTCATAGTTTTAGTAAAAAAATTACTACAAAATAAATTCTATCGCAGGATCATTATGCACGGTTTTATATTTTTTATAATGAATTTGTGGTTCAGACTTTTCGTATCATTTATTGATTTAACATTAACTCTCTTTTTTTGTTAAGAGTTTTAGATTTTTTTTCTTGTTTCATAACAATTGATTTTCTAAAATTTTAAATTTATTTTTATTAAATCATGTGAATAAATTGTAGTCTCAAACCTATTAATTAAGGATATTTGAATTCATAAATTACTATTGGTTTAAAGTTATTGGAAAATGCTTAGTATATAAAATATTCAATTTATAACTAACAGTAATTATTTTTTTAATTTGTGTTAGAATATAAAATTATTCTTTTAAGAACGAGTATTGTAAATCATTGAACAAATTCACAAATAGGTGCTACCACATCACTTAGAATTTACAAATATAACCATTATTGTCGATAGATAACATTGATATCCATTACAATCATAAGTCAAACTGGTAGTGATAAATATATTGTAATATTGTTCTTCGACATAGCCTGACATTTGTGTTAAAATCTCACGTGGCTGATTTAACAAACTCTTTCTAAATTATTTTAACATATAATTTGACTAAATCCAAATTAAATCTAAATCAAATCGATTCTGTTGATTCAAACTAAATTATAATTTATTTTTCTTGTTCACATAATCTAAATAACCATAAAATATGCTCAAAATGGTTGGAGCATGCCTAAATTATATATATTTAATAAATTATATTGCATTGGGTTTTGTGATATAAATCAGCCTACGATTGATTTTTCTCTATATGTATTTTTCTTGCGAAATACTCTTCGTTACGAGCTTAGGGTTTTGATTCTCCTTTTCACTTTATTATTCGTTTCAGAAATCTTACACTTTCGTGGTGGTTTATCTTTTCTTCATCTAATCGAGTTTTAGGGTAAAATATTGTGACAAGATCATCTGTGAGCTAGTTTTGTTACGATCGAGAGTTAGGGTGTTACGATCCAGAGTTAGGGTGTTACGATCGAGAGTTAGGGTTTCGATTTTTTCCTTTTCCTTTTTAGTATTTGTAACACAGATTCATGGTGGCTAACTATTATTCAAGTTCTACTCTTGAACGTGATCGATTTAGCATGGCTGATCCAAACGATTTGAAGTTTTCTACAACAGACATGAAGTTGGTGGATCACTACCTACGCAACAGATTATACACAGGGAAAAATGGTTTCATAAAAGACATGAAACTCTATGAAAACCATCCATGGCGTCTTCAACACGTAAAGAATGATCAGTTTTATGAGAATGAGTGGTTTTACTTTGTTGAGAGGGAACGTAGATTTGGTCGACGAGCCAAACGTACTGTAATAGGAAGAGGAGGCGACGAAGGCGGGACTTGGATCGCATCTGGCGCGCATAGAGATATCTTAGACCGTAACAAGATGATTGTAATTGGTCATAAAACTGAACTCGCTTACTACAAGAACGTAAAAGGAAAGCCAAAGGGAGATAATACAGCTTGGTGTATGACTGAGTATTGGCTAGCGAGTGAGAACGATGCTCAATTTCAAGAATTGGCTTTGTGTCATATCCGTGTGAAGAATAATGTCGCTAAACAGTTTCAATACCAACCAGACGTTGAGGGTGAGAACGGAGACAAGGACAACAACATTAATGTGGTCTCAAACACTTTTCTCCCTGAAATTGATCGAGCAGACATGGAGGATCCTATACTTATGTTTGACATTAATGATCTTATTGGTGAGTCTAATCAACAACAACAACAACCGAATCATCTACAAGATCAAGATTCCAGATTTATAAAAAATCAGTCTACTAGTGAAAGAGACAATTTAGCAGATTATGTTGATGAGCTCGAAAATACTCTAGAAGAAGATCAACCTCCACCACTTGCTGTCCTAGATCAAGATTCAAGACGTACAAAGCATCAATCAGATGATAGGAAAAAAGTTTTAGCATATTGTCTCGGTGAGCTTAAAAATATCTTTGAAGAAGACGACGAACATCCACGGATTCCTCTTCAAGAACAAGATTCCGGATTCGTAAAGGATCAATCTAGTGGTGAAGGAGAATGTTTAGCAAATATTGTTGCTGAGTTTGAAAAGTTGATAGAAGATGATCGTCATGCACAGATTCCTTCTTATCAAGGTGGTCAAGTTTCAGGTGAAATAAATATGAATTGTGAGCTACAGAGATTTGTAATCATGGAGGATGTGTGTGCTGACCAAAATAAAGTCTTTAATCTGGTTGACCAAGAAACAGGCATTAATCAACCAGAAGAACAACACAAAGAGATCAAAAGTACCATTGGAAGAAAAAGAAAATTCGATGAAAGGAATCATGAAAATGATAAAAGATGCAAACCAATGAACTCGACAAATGTGTATTGATCTGTTCTCTTTCATGATTCATGTACATACACGAACTGTATTGATATTTTGTCCAAAATTTGTAATTTATTTTTTTCGGTATAATTTTTAAAATATATTTGAATTTGATGTATTCAAATTTCATTGCAACATTTATGGCGAATTTGGATTTATGCTGATTTCTAACACTGATTTAACAACGAATTACCAATATAATTTACGTTGCTTATGATCTTTTGTAATGAAATATATTTGAATTTTGTTAATTTATAATAACATATATCTTAACTTTATTTAGAGGGTGTAGTTGTTGACAGAAATAGAAAAAATTTGTTTTTTTGTAGATTTTTATCTATAGAATTTTCTAAATGTTTTAAGATGTGCAATAGATATTACCTGATAATAAAATTAGAATAGTAAATCTATTATTTAACGAATAGTTATCCGATTTCATTAGTTTTTATAATTCATTGAATAATTTGTGAGTCAATTAATATATATTTCAAATTTATATTTATTTTTATATAATATGTATATATATGTATTTGAAAATTTGAGAAGATAATTATTAACTTTCAAAATCAAAATATCATTCTATTCAAAATCATAATTTTTTTCTTTTAACCAGTTTTTTCACATAGTTTTTTGCTTCATATTTATTTGTTGAGTCTCATAATTTTGTCGCATAGTGTGATAACTAAATATTGCCTTGTATTTCTAACTTTTATTTCTACACTGTTAAACCGGCTAGTTCAATTACTCGATTTGGGCCTAAGGAAAGTAAGGCCCAAGGTGTGTTTGAAGAAAGAGAAGGAGTTGACTTCTCTTTCCGACAAAATCATAGTAAGAAGTACTCTTCTCTGTTCGAGAAGAAGGATGTAGAAGACATCCTCAGAATCCATACTCACACAAGATCCTAAGCTAAAGAAATCATGTTTGTCATATTAAGAAGAGACCACCTCGAGAATGCGCATAAGAGAGAGGGAGAATGAGAGAGAAAGGTGATAGAAACTACTCTTGTAAAAGCACTCTGTTTCTGAGTATAAAAACAGAGGCTGGTCGTTGAGTAGAGAGGAAAAGTGAACAGTGAGTTGTGGAGAGAAACTGTGTAACACAAAGAGCTCTTTCTTGAGCTAAGTTTTCTAGTGAATTCCGAGTAAAAGACTCGGCGAGACGTAGGGTTCTTAATCGGATCTAAACTCGTAAAATTCGTGTGTTCTGTTTCTTACTTCTTTCACAAACTCAAAAGTACTTTAAACAAAACGGTTTAGTCGAGAGAAACATTCAAAGAGATCAATAGTTTTCAACAAATTGGTATCAGAGCATCTATCAAGATGACACCAGGAAAGATTGATATAGAGAAATTTGATGGAGAAAGGGATTACATCTTGTGGAAGGAGAAGTTGCTGGCACATCTCGAAATGCTAGGTCTCATGGATGGTTTGGTCGAAGAAAATGAAGTATCTGAAGCAAAAGACTCAACAGCTGAGGGAGGTGACGGAGCACAATCACCAGAAGTAGTTTCAGATAAAGAAAAAGACAAAGCTCAGAAAGAAAAGAAAGGAAAGGCCATATCCATCATAATACTAAGTGTTGCAGACAATGTTTTGAGGAAAATAATCAAAGAAAAGTCGGCAGCACAAATGCTCAATCTTTTAGATAGATTATATATGGCAAAGTCTTTGCCAAATAGAATCTATTTGAAGCAAAGATTGTACAATTACAGGATGAATGATAATCTATCCATCGAAGGTAATATGGATGATTTCTCAAAACTAATAGCAGATTTGGAGAATGTTAAAGTCTCGGTTTCAGATGAGGATCAAGCGATTATCCTACTTATGTCACATCCAAAATAGTTCGATCAAGTGAAAGAAACACTCAAGTACTGTAAGACCACACTGACTCTTGAAGATATTCACTTGGCTATAAGGTCTAAAAGTCTGGAGTTGGGTGCTAATGGGAAACAAATCAGAAGCACCACAGAGGCCTTATATATACAAGAAAGAGGAAAGTCTGTTGAAAAGAAAAGCAATGGGACAGAAAAAAACAAGGGAAAGTCAAGATCAAAATCTAGGGGAAGCAATAAAACCTGCTGGATTTGTGGCAAAGAAGGGCACTTCAAACGACAGTGTTTCATATGGAAAGAAAGAAACAAGTCAAAAGATTCAACATATGAGAAAGGAGAAGCTTCGAATGTGACTACTGTGATAACTGATGCTGTGGCACTGGTGACTTCAGAAGCACTTTTAAATGTTTATGAAGCAGATTCAAACTTCTGGATTCTAGACACAGGTTGCTCATTCCATATGACATGTAGAAGAGACTGGTTACTAGATTATTCAGAGGAAGAAACCGGGAAAGTCATCATGGGAAATGACACAATGTCTAATATCAGAGGGAGTGGAAACATCAGGGTAATAAATGAAGATGGCACAACCATACTGCTAACACAAGTAAGATACATTCCAGAAATGACCAAGAACCTGATTTCTATGGGTACGCTTGAGAACAGGGGTTGTTGGTTCGAGTCTAAGAATGGGATTTTGAGAATTGTCAGAAATGATATTATAGTCCTAACTGGAGAGAAGAAGGATACGTTATATTATTTGAAAGGATCTACTCTGGTGGGACAAGCTCATATTGGAGATCAGGCAGTTGATGAAGCTAAAATCTGGCATAGCAGACTTGGACATATTGGCACAAAGGGAATGAAAGTTCTTATCAAGAAAGGTCACTTAAGTGGAGCTAAGGTCAAAGGACCTTCTTTCTGTGAAGACTATGTATACGGGAAGGCACACAGGGTTAGTTTAGGATTTGCTAAGCATGTTACCAAAGAAAGACTTGAATATATACACACGGATTTCTGGGGTTCACCATCAGTTCCATTCTCTTTAGGTAAATGCCAATATTTCATTACATTTGTTGATGATTTTTCAAGGAAGACTTGGATTTATTTCTTGAAAACAAAGGATGAAGCTTACAGATGTTTTGTTGAATGGGTAACTTTGTTCGAGAATCAAATGGGCAGGCAAGTCAAAGCTCTAAGATCAGACAATGGTTTAGAGTTTTGTAACCTGGAGTTCGATAACTATTGCAAAGAGAAAGGAATTAAGCGGCACAAGACCTGTGCATACACCCCCAGTAGAATGGAGTTGCTGAAAGGATGAATAGGACAATCATAAGCAAGGTAAGATGTATGCTCAGTGAATCGGGATTAGGAAAACAATACTGGGCAGAAGCAGCATCAACCGCAGTGGTTTTGATCAACAAAAGCCCAAGTTCATTAATTTTGATATTCCAGATGAGATCTGGACAGGACATGCTCCAGACTACAGTTCATTGAGGAGATTTGGCTCAGTGGCTTATGTGTATGTGGATCAAGGAAAATTGAAACCTCGAGCAAAGAAAGGGATTTTTCTGGGATACCCAGCAGGGGTAAAAGGCTTCAAGATTTGGTTACTCAAGGACAGGAAATGTGTCATATCTAGGGATGTCACATTCCATGAGGCTGTTCTGTACAAGCATCTCAGTGAGAAGGATGGAGTTGGTATAGAAAGTTCTCGGGAACATGAAGACATAACAAATGTTGAGTGGAATATTTTTCCAGAAAATAGAAGTTCTGAAGTGCAGCAGAATGAACCAACACAGAACATAGAAGAAACACAAGCAACAGATGGTTGTACTATCCAAGAAGAAGATCACACTCAAGGAGAAGACAATGAGGTGACTTTGGATACATATCTATTGGCAAGAGATAGATTGAGAAGGAATATCACACCACCTCAGAGATATGATGATGAGACATGAATGGTGGGTTATACATTAACCACATCAGAAGATGGTGATTCGGTAGAACCAAAATCATATTTCGAAGCAGTAAATGGTGTAGAGAAGGAAAGATGGAAAATGGCAATGGATGAAGAGATGAGGTCCCTGATCAAAAATCAAATCTGGGAATTGATAGAAAGGCTAGAAAATAAGAGACCAATCGGGTGTAAATGGATATTCACCAAGAAAACTGGAATTTGATCAACCGATCCACCTAGATATAAACCTAGACTGGTTGTCAAATGGATGAAGACATAGCTCTGAGTCTGGAATTCACTTAGAGAAGAAGGAAAATCGGTTTATTGAACCAAGGGGAGGATTTGTTAAACCGGCTGGTTCAATTAATCGATTTGGGCCTAAGGAAAGTAAGGCCCAAGGTGTTTTTGAAGAAAGAGAAGGAGTTGAGGTGTTCTCTCCAGTGATGAAACATGTGTCAATTAGGTTGCTTTTTTCTATGATGGTTCATGAAAACATGAAGCTGGAACAAATGGATGTAAAAACAGCTTTCCTCCATGGTGATCTAAAGGAATTCATAGTCATAAAACAACTAGAAGGATACCATAAACTGATAATTGGTGCTTCCAGAAGCTTTCCTCCATGGTGATCTAAAGGTGATCTAAAAGAATTCATAGTCATTGAACCACCAGAAGGATACCATAAACTGATTATGGCCGCAGTAATTTACAAATATAACCATTATTGTCGATAGATAACATTGATATCCATTACAATCATGAGTCAAAGTGGTAGTGATAAATATATTGTAATATTGTTCTTCGACATAGCCTGACATTTGTGCTAAAATCTCACATGGCTGATTTAACAAACTCTTTCTGAATTATTTTAACATATATAAAAATAATTTGACTAAATGCAAATTAAATCTAAATCAAATCGATTCTGTTGACCCAAACTAAATTACAATCTATTTTTCTGGTTCACATAATCTAAATAACCAAAAAATATTCTCAAAGTAGTTGGAGCATGCCTAAATTATATATATTTAATAAATTATATTTGCATTGGGTTTTGTGATATAAATCAGCCTACGTTTAATTTTTCTCTATATGTATTTTTCTTGCGAAATACTCTTCGTATGTTATACGTTTTGCACGAGCTTAGGGTTTTGATTCTCCTTCTCACTTTATTATTCGTTTCAGAAATCTTTCACTTTCGTCTTGGATTATTTTTTCTTCATCTAATCGAGTTTTAGGGTAGAATATTGACAAGATAATCTGTGAGCTACGATGGAGAGTTAGGGTGTTACGATCGAGAGTTAGAGTGTTACAATCGAGAGTTAGGGTTTCGATTTTTCCTTTTCCTTTTTAGTATTTGTAACACAGTTAGGGTGGCTAACTATTATTCAAGTTCTACTCTTGAACGTGATCGATTTATCATGGCTGATCCAAGCGATTTGAAGTTTTCTACAACAGAAGTGAAGTTGGTGGATCATTACCTACGCAACAGATTATACACAGGGAAAGATGGTTTCATAAAAGACATGAAACTCTATGAAAACCATCCATGGCGTCTTCAACACGTAAAGAATGATCAGTTTTATGAGAATGAGTGGTTTTACTTTGTTGAGAGGGAACGTAGATTTGGTCGACGAGCCAAACGTACTGTAATAGGAAGAGGAGGCGACGAAGGCGGGACTTGGATCGCATCTGCGCATAGAGATATTTTAGACCGTAACAAGATGATTGTGATTGGTCATAAAACTGAACTTGCTTACTAAGAACGTAAAAGGAAAGCCAAAGGGAGATAATACAGGTTGGTGTATGACTGAGTATTGGTTAGCGAGTGAGAACGATGCTCAGTTTCAAGAATTGGCTTTGTGTCATATCCGTGTGAAGAATAATCGCTAAGCAGTTTCAATACCAACCAGATGTTGAGGGTAAGAACGGAGACAAGGACAACAACATTAATGTGGTCTCAAACACTTTTCTCCCTGAAATTGATCGAGCAGACATGGAGGATCCTATACTTATGTTTGACATTAATGATCTTATTGGTGAGTCTAATCAACAACAACAACAACCGAATCATCTACAAGATCAAGATTCCAGATTTATAAAAAATCAGTCTACTAGTGAAAGAGACGATTTAGCAGATTATGTTGATGAGCTCGAAAATACTCTAGAAGAAGATCAACCTCCACCACTTGCTGTCCTAGATCAAGATTCAAGAGTTACAAAGCATCAATTAGATGATAGGGAAAAAGTTTTAGCATATTGTCTCGGTAACCTCAAAAATATCTTTGAAGAAGACGACGAACCTCCACGGATACCACTTCAAGAACAAGATTCCGGATTCGTAAAGGATCAATCTAGTGGTGAAGGAGAATGTTTAGCAAATATTGTTGCTGAGTTTGAAAAGATGATAGAAGATGATCGTCATGCACAGATTCCTTCTTATCAAGGTGGTCAAATTTCAGGTGAAATAAATATGAATTGTGAGCTACAGAGATTTGTAATCATGGAGGATGTGTGTGCTGACCAAAATAGAGTCTTTAATCTGGTTGACCAAGAAACAGGCATTAATCAACCAGAAGAACAACACAAAGAGATCAAAAGTACCATTGGAAGAAAAAGAAAATTCGATGAAAGGAATCATGAAAATGATAAAAGATGCAAACCAATGAACTCGACAAATGTGTATTGATCTGCTCTTTTTCATGATTCATGTACATACACGAACTGTATTGATATTTTGTCCAAAATTTGTAATGATTTGTGTTAGAGGATTAGTAATTTATTCTTTTCGGTACATTTTTTTAAAATTTATTTGAATTTGATGTATTCAAATTTCATTGCAACCTTTATGACGAATTTGGATTTATGTTGACAATTTCGTTTCTAACACTGATTTAACAACGAATTACCAATATAATTTACGGTTGCTTATGCTCTTTTGTAATGAAATATAGTTGAATTTTGTTAATTTATAATAACATATATCTTAACTTTATTTAGAGGGTGTATAGTTGACAGAAATAATTTTTTGTTTAATAGATTTTTATCTATAAAATTTTCTAAGTATTTTTCAAGATGTGCAATAGATATTACCAGATAACAAAAACTACGGTTTTGGATAATAACTTTAATATTTAAGGAATAGCTATCCGAATTTATTATTTTTTATAATTCAATGAATAATTTGTGATTCAATTAATATATATTTTAAATTTATAAATATTTTATATAATATGTATATATATATATTTGAAAATTTGAGAAGATAATTATTAACTTTCAAAATCAAAATATCATTTCATTTTTCTATTCAAAACCATTTTTTTTCTTTTAACCAGTTTTATTTCACATAGTTTTTTACTTCATATTTATTTGTTGAGTCTCATAATTTTGTCCAATAGTGTTATAACTAAATATTGACTTTTATTTCTAACTTTTGTTTCTACACTCAATCTTAAATTGTTTTAATTTTTTTTAACATACTATATATATTTTTAATTTTCTAAAATATTATTAAATTTTAAATTATTTTACCTATTAAAACAAAAACTACTATCTATTAAATTAAATTTTGAATCGAATTCAGCTGGATATTTGTATAGTATTCGATCTGAGTAATTAAAAACTTGAAAAATCCAGATCCAAATCCAACGTTTATAAAAATTAATATATGATCTAATCTCCAATAACCACAACCATCTACAATTATAATATTTTACAAACTTTAAGAAAACCAATCGGTTCTGAGAAATAAGGAAAAACCAATCAGTTCTGAGAAATAAGGAAAAACCAATCACTACAATATTAGAAGTATAAAATAACAAACTTCATTTTGTTGAATAATAATCGAGATATAAAGATTTTATTATTATACTGATTTTATTAATCTTATAAATTTTACAGAAGAAGAAGAGAGAAAGAAGGAATCGAGAAAGTTACTTCATATGAATGAAGTAACATACATATTTATAGAGAAAGTTTGCCGACTTATTAAAGTTGACAAACGTAAACGTTCATAAATAATCACTTTCTTCAGCAGCAATAGTTGACTTTCTCAACACTCCTCCTTGATTATTTATTATTGTTGAGATATTACGTACTGCCTCGTTAAAAACCTTATCATGTAAAAACCCAACGGGATAAAAATCATGATAAGGGAAAAAGAGTACACATACGCAATCTCCCCCTCGAAAAGATAGATATGTTTCCCTTCATAAATCTCGCAAATGACGCATTCCAATATTCTGAACGTGTTTTCTGAACGTTGTCGTAGGAAGCGCATTTGTAAACAAATCTGCTGCATTATCACTTGAACGAATGTACTCGACGTCAAGTTCTTGATTTTTCTCAAGTTCTTGGATATAGGAAAAAAATCGCGGAGGAATATGTTTTGTTCGGTCACTCTTGATATAACCTTCTTTGATTTGGGTCACACATGCAGCATTATCTTCGAATAATTTTGTTGGTTCCTTATTGTTGATTAATCCACTTGCTCCTTCTATATGTTGAGTCATAGATCTGAGCCATACACATTCTCTACAAGCTTCATGAAGGGCAATGATTTCGGCATAATTTGAAGGGCAACCAAAGTTTGTTTTTGAGATCACCACGAGATTGCAGTTCCACCAAGTGTAAAAACATAACCGGTTTGGGACCGAGCTTTGTGTGGATCCGATAAATATCCAGCATCTGCAAAACCAACTAAACCAAACTCGGGGTTTCTAGAATAAAATAATCTCAAATCAATCGTACCTTGGAGATAACGGAAAATATGTTTTATTCCACTCCAATGTCTTCGTGTAGGTGATGAACTATATCTCGCAAGTAAATTTATAGCAAATGCTATATCTGGTCGAGTGCAATTTGCGAGATACATAAGTCCACCGATAGCACTCATATAAGGTATTTCAGGACCTAATATGTCTTCATTATCTTCACAAGATCGAAATGGATCCTTGTTTATATTAAGCGATCGATTAACCATTGGAGTACTCAAAGGATCCGCTTTATCCATATTAAATCATTTCAATATTCTTTTCGTATAATTTGATTGATGCACAAATATCCCATCTTGGAAATGTTCAATTTGGAGTCCTAGACAAAATTTTGTTTTTCCAAGATCTTTCATTTCAAACTCTTCTTTCATATGAGTTCCTGCATTATCAATTTCCTTTTGAGTTCCAATTATATTCAGGTCATCTACATAAACAGCAATGATCACAAAGCCTGATGGGAATTTATTTATAAATACACAAGGACATATCGCATTGTTAATATATTCTTTTTCAACAGATATTCACTTAAGCGATTATACCACATGTGTCCGGATTGTTTTAACCCATATAATGATCGTTGTAATTTGACTGAATATAGTTCTTTGGGTCCTTTAGAGATCTTTGATCCTTCTGGGATCTTGAATCCTTATGGGATTCTCATGTATATATCACTATCAAGGGTTCCATACAGGTATGCAGTCACGACATCCATAAGGTGCATTTCTAACCTTTTGGATGATGATAAACTCATTAAATATCTAAATGTAATTGCATCCATGACCAGAGAATATGTTTCTTCATAATCTATTCCCGGCCTTTGAGAAAACCCTTGTGCAACAAGACGTGCTTTATATCTAGTGACCTCGTTTTCTCATTTCTTTTTCTTATAAAAACCCACTTGCATCCAACTGGCACTACATCTTCAGGTGTAATGAAAATGGGTCCGAAAACATTTCTTTTTGTAGAGAGAATAATTCATTTCTCATGGCTACTTGCCATTTTTCCCAATCAGATCTTTTTTGATATTTTGTTATAGACATCAGTTCTGCGTCATCATTTTCATTTTCAATTTCTTTGGACACAGAAAAGGAGAATATTCCATTAATATCTTCTATTTCATTTCTAACCCATAATTTTCTATTTTGGATATAGTTAATTAAAATCTCATATGTTTCTATATTGCGTTCGTCTTCTGGATGGAGTTCCACTTCACGGTTTTCAAAAACCTGTTTGCATATGTCTTCTGGACATTCCGTTTGAGTTGGTTCCTCTATAATCTTTTCACAAGTATTTTCGAGACGCTTTTTGTAAGGTTCTTCCAGAACCTTTTGATTTTGTTCTCCCAAATACTTTTTCTTACGGGGATTTTTATCTTTTGAGTCATCGGTCTCCCCCTCTTTAACTGAACTCTGGGTTCATTTATTTTATCGCCATCAACATGTTCTACAGGAACATTAATTCTTGATGGGACATTCACAGCGGGTATATATGATTTCGTCACTCGTTTTGTATCTGTGAATGCATCTGGCAACTGGTTTGCAATATTTTGCAAATGTATGATTTTCTGAACTTCCATTTCACGTTGTTTTGTGGGAGGATCAAGATACAACAAAGATGGCGTACACCATTTAATATCTTCTTGCAGTTGTTTAATTCCTCCCCCTAACGTAGGAAATTCTTCTTCATCAAAATGACAATCGGCAAATCGTGCCGTAAACATGTCACCAGTTCGTGGTTCAAGATACCGAATAATACTTGATGATATAAATCCAATATATATTCCTAATCTTCTCTGTGGCCCCATCTTTGTTCTTTGTGGTGGGGCTATAGGAACATAAACCGCACACCCAAAAACTCGGAGATGAGATACATCAGGCTTCTAGCCAGATGTTAATTGTAATGGGGAATATTCATGATATGCACTTGGTCTTATTTGGATCAATGCTGCCGCATGCAATATAGCATGACCCCATACTGAAATTGGGAGATTTGTTCTCAAAATTAATGGTCTTGCAATGAGTTGTAACCGTTTTATTAAAGATTCAGTCATACCATTTTGTGTATGAACATGCGGAACCGGATGTTCAACATCGATTCCAAGAGTCATACAATAATCATTAAAGGCTTGTGACGTGAATTCACCAGCGTTGTCAAGTCTTACTTTCTTTATAGTATAATCAGGGAATTGAGCTCTTAACTATTATTTGGGCAATGAATCTTGCGAAAGCCATATTCGTGTGGTTAACAAACACACATGTGACCATCTACTAGATGCGTCAATTAAAACCATAAAATATCGAAATGGCCCACATGATGGGTGAATAGGCCCACATATATCACCATGTATTCTTTCTAAGAATATTAGGGATTCATTACTAATTTTGGTTGGTGATGGCCGAGTAATAAGTTTTCCTTGAGAACATGCTTTACACGAAAACTCGCCCACATGATGGGTGAATATGCCCACATATATCACCATGTATTCTTTCTAAGAATACTGGGGATTCATTACTAATTTTGGCTGGTGATGGCCGAGTAATAAGTTTTCCTTGAGAACATGCTTTACACGAAAACTCGCATGATTGAAAAATCTTCTGGTTTTTCAATGGGTGGCCATTAGAATTCTGCACAATTTTTCTCATCATAACAGATCCAGGATGTCCTAGTCTTTCATGCCAGACTTTGAATGTACTTGTAAACTTCTGGTTTACCATAATATACGATTCAATTATATTTATTTTTGTGTAATATAATCCAGATGACATCATTGGTAATTCTTCCAATATTTGTTTCTGCTCCCATGTAATGCAAAGATATTCAATGTTATTTTTGCTCATTGTCTCTATGTGATATCCATTTGTACGGATGTCTTTGAAACTTAATAAGTTTCTATGAGACTTGGGGGAATATAAAGCATCATTTATTTCAAATTTTGTTCCCATTAGCATTGAAAAACTAGCTCTTCCGGAGCCTATGATAATATTTGCATTATCCGATATTGTATTTACGCTTCCGGTGGAATCTTTCATTTTGAGGTAGGAGAAAAACTTTTTATCTTTAAGTATTGTATGCGTTGTAGCACTGTCTGCTAGGCATATATCTCCATTCTCACTCTCAAAACGATACATTTTCTGGATTAAAATATTGATAAAAATGTATTAATAAATGTTAAACACACATATTTCACAATCAACTTATATTATAATAAAATTATTTTACATTGAGTAATTAAAGTTCAAACTTACATATATTTTTTTAAAAGACATTAAGTTTTGTTTTTGTTCTTAAGGAAACTAAATACAACTTTATATATATATATATATATATATATATCATTAAACTTGTTTATCTTGTTCTTTGGTATTCTTGGAATCAACCAGAAAATCAGCAACATCGAGATATGCATTTCCATCGAAAGAAAGTCTGGGTTCATCCGAGATAAAGTTGGTTTCACTTTTTTTTCCTTTTTGTTTCAGTGATTCTTGATACAGATTAGACAAATGTTTTGGTGTATGACAGGTACGAGACCAATGACCTTTCATGCCACATCTGTAATAAACATTTTCATATTGTATATTTTGGCGTACAGCAGGTATGCGACCAACTTCATTTTTGTGGACTTTATTCTTTCTCCCAAATTTGAATTCATTGGAACGAAAACCTCTTCCTTTTCTTCGTCCACGTCCACCTCCTCGTCCACGTCCACGACCGCGACTATGGCCTCAACCACGTCCATGTCCTTGCCAATTATTGTAACTGGATGATGCAACATTCACTTCTGGAATGGAGTTGATCCAGTGGGACGAGATTGATGGTTCATCATCACAAGTTCATTATTTTGTT
This sequence comes from Pugionium dolabratum, assembly GCA_018901945.1. Taxonomy (NCBI): domain Eukaryota; kingdom Viridiplantae; phylum Streptophyta; class Magnoliopsida; order Brassicales; family Brassicaceae; genus Pugionium; species Pugionium dolabratum. The sequence goes on from JAEVFF010000087.1 coordinate 549,620, forward strand.
CAGCAACAAGGAGAACTTGCATTAACTCCGAATAACGAGTATATCCCTTTGCTCGATATTGTTGTTGTAGGATTACATTTCCAAGATGAAATGTTTGGAGAGTTTTTTCAATTATATCATAATCACTTACTTTTTCTCCACATAATATCATCTTAGAAGTGATTCCGAACAACGCGGAATTATATTCACTTACACTTTTATAATCCTGAAACCGGAGGTTTAACCACTCATGTTTGGCTTTTGGTAAGATCACATATTTCTGGTGATCAAACCTATCTTTGAGTGATTGCCAAAGATCTGCAGGATCTTCTTTTGTGATATATTCATCTTTTAAACCATCATGGATATGGTGGCATAAAAATATCATGGCTTTTGCTTTTTTCTCATCGGATGTTGTTTCCGACCTATCGATGGTGCCAAGAAGGTCTTTTGCCTTTAAATGCATTTTTGCAGCTACTGCCCATGTCATGTAATTTTTTCCAGATATATCAAGGGCAGCTATCTCGAGTTTTGCCAAATTTGACATTATAACTATACACATAATAAAACAATATGTTAAACATCAGTTTTATAAAAATTATTTTATAATTATTTTTTAATAAATAATCATGATAAAATTTTGGGTATAGATTTTAATTTATTATTGTTATTATTATTATTATATATATTTAATAAATATGTATAATTAGTTTTAAGAATTTAAACATAATGATGACATAAATTAATTTATGATAAAATTGTAAAACATTAGTGAATATAATAACACATAAATTAAAATAATTTCTAAATATAAATCAGGAGGCAGCGCCTACCATATAATATTCAGAAGGCAGAGCCTACCATATAATATTCAGAAGGCAGAGCCTACCATATAATATTCAGAAGGCAGAGCCTACCATATAATATTCAGAAGGCAGAGCCTACCATATAATATTCAGAAGGCAGAGCCTACCATATAATATTTAGAAGGCATAGCCTACCATATAATATTCAGAAGGCAGAGCCTACCATATAATATTTAGAAGGCAGAGCCTACCATATAATATTTAGAAGGCAGAGCCTACCATATAATATTTAGAAGACAGAGCCTACCATATAATATTTAGAAGGCAGAGCCTACCATATAATATTTAGAAGGCAGAGCCTACCATATAATATTTAGAAGGCAGAGCCTACCATATAATATTTAGAAGGCAGAACCTACCATATAATATTTAGAAGGCAGAGCCTACCATATAATATTCAGGAGGCAGTGCCTACCATATAATTTAGGAGGCAGAGCCTACCATATAATATACACATGTATTAATAAAACAGAATTTTACCTTATTTTAGTATTTCAGGTAGATGGTAGAAACACTCGTGCTGATAACGTGTTGAATAATAATCGAGATATAGAGATTTTATTATTATACTGATTTTATTAATCTTATAAATTTTACAGAATAAGAAAAGAGAAAGAAGGAAGAAAGAAAGTTACTTCATATGAAGGTCTCCCCCTCTTTAACTGAACTCTGGGTTCATTTATTTTATCGCCATCAACATGTTCTACAGGAACATTAATTCTTGATGGGACATTCACAGCGGGTACATATGATTTCGTCACTCGTTTTGTATCTATGAATGCATCTGGCAACTGGTTTGCAATATTTTGCAAATGTATGATTTTCTGAACTTCCATTTCACGTTGTTTTGTGGGAAGATCAAGATACAACAAAGATGGCGTACACCATTTAATATCTTCTTGCAGTTGTTTAATTCCTCCCCCTAACGTAGGAAATTCTTCTTCATCAAAATGATAATCGGAAAATCGTGCCGTAAACATGTCACCAGTTCGTGGTTCAGGATACCGAATAATACTTGATGATATAAATCCAATATATATTCATAATCTTCTCTGTGGCCCCATTTTGTTCTTTGTGGTGAGGCTATAGGAACATAAACCGCACACCCAAAAACTCGGAGATGAGATACATCAGGCTTCTGGCCAGATGTTAATTGTAATGGGGAATATTCATGATATGCACTTGGTCGTATTTGGATCAATGTTGCCGCATGCAATATAGCATGACCCCATACTGAAATTGGGAGATTTGTTCTCAAAATTAACGGTCTCGCAATAAGTTGTAACCGTTTTATTAAAGATTCAGTCATACCATTTTGTGTATGAACATGCGGAACCGGATGTTCAACATCGATTCCAAGAGTCATACAATAATCATTAAAGGCTTGTGACGTGAATTCACCAGCGTTGTCAAGTCTTACTTTCTTTATAGTATAATCAGGGAATTGAGCTCTTAACCTGATTATTTGGGCAATGAATCTTGCGAAAGCCATATTTCGTGTGGTTAACAAACACACATGTGACCATCTACTAGATGCGTCAATTAAAACCATAAAATATCGAAATGGCCCACATGATGGGTGAATATGCCCACATATATCACCATGTATTCTTTCTAAGAATACTGGGGATTCATTACTAATTTTGGCTGGTGATGGCCGAGTAATAAGTTTTCCTTGAGAACATGCTTTACACGAAAACTCGCATGATTGAAAAATCTTCTGGTTTTTCAATGGGTGGCCATTAGAATTCTGCACAATTTTTCTCATCATAACAGATCCAGGATGTCCTAGTCTTTCATGCCAGACTTTGAATGTACTTGTAAACTTCTGGTTTACCATAATATACGATTCAATTATATTTATTTTTGTGTAATATAATCCAGATGACATCATTGGTAATTCTTCCAATATTTGTTTCTGCTCCCATGTAATGCAAAGATATTCAATGTTATTTTTGCTCATTGTCTCTATGTGATATCCATTTGTACGGATGTCTTTGAAACTTAATAAGTTTCTATGAGACTTGGGGGAATATAAAGCATCATTTATTTCAAATTTCGTTCCCATTGACATTGAAAAACTAGCTCTTCCGGAGCCTATGATAATATTTGCATTATCCGATATTGTATTTACGCTTCCGGCGGAATCTTTCATTTTGAGGTAGGAGAAAAACTTTTTATCTTTAAGTATTGTATGCGTTGTAGCACTGTCTGCTAGGCATATATCTCCATTCTCACTCTCAAAACGATACATTTTCTGGATTAAAATATTGATAAAAATGTATTAATAAATGTTAAACCCACATATTTCACAATCAACTTATATTATAATAAAATTATTTTACATTGAGTAATTAAAGTTCAAACTTACATATATTTTTTTAAAAGACATTAAGTTTTGTTTTTGTTCGTAAGGAAACTAAATACAACTTTATATATATATATCATTAAACTTGTTTATCTTGTTCTTTGGTATTCTCGGAATCAACCAGAAAATCAGCAACATCGAGATATGTATTTCCATCGAAAGAAAGTTCGGGTTCATCCGAGATAAAGTTGGTTTCACTTTCTTTTCCTTTTTGTTTCTGTGATTCTTGATACAGATTAGCCAAATGTTTTGGTGTATGACAGGTACGAGACCAATGACCTTTCATGTCACATCTGTAATAAACATTTTCATATTGTATATTTTGGCGTACAGCAGGTATGCGACCAACTTCATTTTTGTGGACTTTATTCTTTCTCCCAAATTTGAATTCATTGGAACGAAAACCTCTTCCTTTTCTTCGTCCACGTCCACCTCCTCGTCCACGTCCACGACCGCGACTATGGCCTCAACCACGTCCATGTCCTTGCCAATTATTGTAACTGGATGATGCAACATTCACTTCTGGAATGGAGTTGATCCAGTGGGACGAGATTGATGGTTCATCATCACAAGTTCATTATTTTGTTCAGCAACAAGGAGAACTTGCATTAACTCCGAATAACGAGTATATCCCTTTGCTCGATATTGTTGTTGTAGGATTACATTTCCAAGATGAAATGTTTGGAGAGTTTTTTCAATCATATCATAATCACTTACTTTTTCTCCACATAATATCATCTTAGAAGTGATTCCGAACAACGCGGAATTATATTCACTTACACTTTTATAATCCTGAAACCGGAGGTTTAACCACTCATGTTTGGCTTTTGGTAAGATCACATATTTCTGGTGATCAAACCTATCTTTGAGTGATTGCCAAAGATCTGCAGGATCTTCTTTTGTGATATATTCATCTTTAAACCATCATGGATATGGTGGCATAAAAATATCATGGCTTTTGCTTTTTTCTCATCGGATGTTGTTTCCGACCTATCGATGGTGCCAAGAAGGTCTTTTGCCTTTAAATGCATTTTTGCAGCTACTGTCTATGTCATGTCATTTTTTCCAGATATATCAAGGGCAGCTATCTCGAGTTTTGTCAAATTTGACATTATAACTATACACATAATAAAACAATGTGTTAAACATCAGTTTTATAAAAATTATTTTATAATTATTTTTTAATAAATAATCATGATAAAATTTTGGGTATAGATTTTAATTTATTATTATTATATATATATTTAATAAATATGTATAATTAGTTTTAAGAATTTAAACATAATGATGACATAAATTAATTTATGATAAAATTGTAAAACATTAGTGAATATAATAACACATAAATTAAAATAATTTGCAGAGGCATGACCTACCATATAAATGAGGAGGCAGCACCTACCATATAATATTTAGAAGGCAGAGCCTACCATATAATATTCAGAAGGCAGAGCCTACCATATAATATTCAGAAGGCAGAGCCTACCATATAATATTTAGAAGGCATAGCCTACCATATAATATTCAGAAGGCAGAGCCTACCATATAATATTCAGAAGGCAGAGCCTACCATATAATATTCAGAAGGGAGAGCCTACCATATAATATTTAGAAGGCAGAGCCTACCATATAATATTTAGAAGGCAGAGCCTACCATATAATATTTAGAAGGTAGAGCCTACCATATAATATTTAGAAGGCAGAGCCTACCATATAATATTTAGAAGGCAGAGCCTACCATATAATATTTAGAAGGCGAGCCTACCATATAATATTTAGGAGGCAGTGCCTACCATATAATTTAGGAGGCAGAGCCTACCATATAATATACACATGTATTAATAAAACAGAATTTTACCTTATTTTAGTATTTCAGGTAGATGGTAGAAACACTCGTGCTGATAACGTGTTGAATAATAATCGAGATATAGAGATTTTATTATTATACTGATTTTATTAATCTTATAAATTTTACAGAATAAGAAAAGAGAAAGAAGGAAGAAAGAAAGTTACTTCATATGAATGAAGTAACATACATATTTATAGAAAAAAATTTGTTGACTTACTAAAATTGACAAACATAAACGTTCATAAATAATCACTTTTCTTCGCAGTAATAGTTCACTTTCTCAACAAATTTTAGTATAGTGAATTATATAATGGGAAAATTGTTAAACAACAACAATATGTGGCCAGGAACGAAAGACCATAATTATTTCAATTCTTGTCTTTTCACGTGAGTAGGCCTAAACATTATGTAGTTGTCATTTGGTTGGTTGATTATTTAAATTTAATTAGAAAGAACACTTTAATCAATCATAGTGCAAAGCCTGTCTCTCTTTCTCTCCCATGGAATCGAAGAAGCAAGTCTCCTTGGAGGTACTTCCATGGTTAGTTGTTTACAGTGATGGAAGCTTAGAGAGACTAGTTGGAACCCAAGTTTGCCCTCCCGGTTTAGACCAAGAAACTCGGGTCTTGTCCAAAGATATCATCATCGAACCTAAAACCGATCTATCCGCTCGAATCTACAAACCTGAAACGATTCAACCCGGAGAGAAGCTTCCCCTCGTGCTCTATTTCCATGGCGGCGCATTTCTCATCTCCTCCGCTGCCTTTCCAAATTACCACAACAGCGTTAACAAACTCGTCGCCAAGTCTAACATCATCGCCGTGTCTGTCGATTACAGGTAATTTGCTTTTTAAGTTGAAATCGAACCCAATTTACAGGTGCGGTTGCTGGCTTGATTTATTTCATAAACAATTTTAATAAAGAAAAAAAAATAATGAAACAATTTTTATGCAGAAGATTGAAGTCTTCAACTCAAGTTCCATGTCAGGACGACAGAACATAAAAGTAGTTTTAGAGAATCAGAATCTTTTCAATTTATCGTATTGAATTTTGATCAATTTGGACAGACTAGCACCAGAACATCCACTTCCTACGGCGTACGAAGACTCATGGAAAGCGTTACAATGGATCCAAGCCGGAAACGAGCCATGGATCAACGACCATGCCAACTTCGACCGTATTTTCTTGATCGGAGACAGCGCCGGAGCTAACATCTCTCACCATCTCGCTTTCCGAGCCAAACAAATGGATTCCGCCGTGAAAATCAAAGGGATCGGAATGATCCACCCGTATTTCTGGGGAACACAACCGATAGGATCAGAGGTCAACGACGAAGCAAAGAAACAAATGGTAGACGGGTGGTGGGGGTTCGTGTGCCCGTCCACGAAAGGGTCCGATGACCCATGGATCAATCCGTTCACAGATGGGTCACCTGATTTGGAAGAGTTGGGATGTGAGAGAGTGATGATTACGGTGGCGGAGAAAGATATACTGAAAGAGAGAGGAAAACTGTATTACGAGAGATTAGTGAAGAGTAAATGGAGAGGAAAAGTAGAGATGATGGAGACAAAAGGGAAAGATCATGTCTTTCATATTTTCGAACCCGATTGCGATGAAGCTATGGAGATGTTACGATGTTTGGCTTTCTTCATAAACCAAGTTCAAGGTTGATACGTGATAGTATTATCTTTGTTGCATAGAAAGGATTGGGTTCAATTGATCAGCTAATATCTTTGTTGGATCATTTAGTTTTAATTAACCTTTAAGTTTTCAACTTGATCCATTGTTCAGAGATCAAATCTTCAACTATTTGAATTACAAACCCATCATTTTATCCTTTGTGGTATTTTTAAAAAAAAATATTTAGTTTTGAAAGAAAAACTATTTGCTAATATATTTAATTTACAGGTGCGGTTGCTGGCTTGATTTATTTCATAAACAATTTTAAGAAAGAAAAAAAAATAATGAAACAATTTTTATGCAGAAGATTCAAGTCTTCAACTCAAGTTACTGTTGGGAGAAAATAATTTGGAGAATGTGTTTAAAAAATTTTGAGAATATAGGAATTTTAGGAAGAAGAGGAAGATTTTATCTTTAGAAGAACTTGTTGTTTTTATTGGAACAACTTGTTTTTTCTTTGGAACAATTTGACTACAAATGAGAGGGGTGTGAAGTATTTATAGCCTTCAACTTACAAAATATCTCAATATTTTAATCCTAAATCTAGAAAGCTCTCTCAAAATATCTCTTAAAATATCTTCATTATTTTAATACAAATATCTAGATATTTATTTCTAAGGAGGTGGAAGATGATTCTAGATATATTCTAGAATTTGGATCAAATTTTACTTAGACCCAAAAGTATTATTGGATCATTGATCCAATAATTAAACTTGACCCAAAATCAAGTTTAATTTTTAACACCCCCTCTTAAACTTGATTTTGTTATTCCAAGCAAACTTCTCATCTTTATAAAATCTTCATGCTTGAGTGGCTTGGTGAAAATATCAGCTACTTGATCATTCGTCTTCACATACTCCACTTGCACATCCTTCTTGGTAACACATTCTCTAATGTAGTGATAGCGTGTATCAATGTGCTTACTTTGATCATGGAAGACTGGGTTCTTTGCTAATGCGATTGCTGATTTGTTATCCACTAAAATCTTCGTTGGTTCCTCTTGTGGTAAGCACAACTCTTTTAACAAATTTCACAGCCAAATTACGTGATAAACACATGAAGTAGCAGCTACGTACTCCGCTTCACATGTAGAAAGAGTGACAATCGGTTGCTTCTTTGACATCCATGTGAATGTCGTATCTCCAATGTAAAATACAAATCCACTTGTACTTTTTCGATCATCTACGTCTCCACTCCAATCGCTATCGCTATATCCGACAAGCTTGTAATCATTAGAAATAGAGTAGTGTAAACCAAAATTTTTTGTACCTTTGATGTATCGAAGAATCCTCTTGGCCGCCTTAAAGTGAGTTGTGGTTGGATGCTCCATGTATCGACTCACAACTCCAACCGCATATAAAATGTCAGGTCTTGTGCATGTTAAGTAACGTAAGCTTCCAACCAAGCTCTTAAATAGTGTTGGATCCACCATTTCTCCTTCTTCATGTTTTGACAACTTAACTCCACATTCCATTGGCGTGCTTACGGGGTTTGAGTCATCCATCTTGAATTTCTTGAGCACCTCTTTAGTATAACCTTCTTGAGTAATGAATATTCCATTGACTTCTTGCTTCACTTCAATTCCAAGGTAGTAAGACATCAATCCAATATCCGTCATCTTGAACTCTTTTGTCATCTCTATCTTGAAATCCTCAAACATACTTGGATTGTTGCATGTGAATATCAAATCATCTACATATAAATTTGCATGTGAATATCAAATCATCTACATATAAACATGCAATCAATATATCATTCTTTTGAGTTTTGATATAGAGTGCATGTTCATATGGACACTTGATGAAATTTTTCTCCTTGAAATACTTATCAATTCGAGTATTTACAGGTGCTTGTTTTACAGGTGCTTGTTTTAAGCCATAAAGGGCTTTCTTTAACCTTGTCTTCTTCTCCTTTAACTATATAACCTTGTGGTTGCTCAATGTAGACTTCTTCATCAAGATCTCCATTTAAAAAGGTTGATTTGACATTCATTTGATGTATCCTCCAACTGTTTTGGGCTGCCAATGAAATGATTAGTCTAACAGTTTCTAAACGAGCAACATGAGCGAATACCTCGTCATAGTCGATTCCGGCTCTTTGACTATAGCCTTTTGCCACCAATCTTGCTTTGTATCTTTCGATTTCTCCTTTAGAGTTCTTCTTTGCTTTATACACCCACTTCACACCAATTGCTTTATGCCCATTCGGAAGTGAAGCTAACTCCCATGTCTCATTCTTTTGTATTGCTTTGATCTCTTCATCCATTGCATTTCTCCATGTTTTCTTCTCCATGTTTTCTTCTCCATAGCCTCTTGAAAGTTCATGGGTTCGCAATCCGCAAATAAACAAAATAATGTAAGGTTGTCTTGATTTTCGGTTACCTCATAGAGTTCTTGTAAACTTCTATAACGTGGAGTCCTTTCACTCGGACTTTCATCTTCTTGATAACTTGTAGTTGGTGAAGTTGGCGGTGTAGTTTGTTCCTCTCTAGGTTGCTCCAAAATTTCTTCTTCAAAAGGTGGAAAGAAATTATAATCTTCATGATTTGAACTCCAATCCCATTCTTCTTCTTCATCAAAGATGACATTTCGACTAACGATTGTTTTCCTTGTATCCGGATTGTAGAGCTTATAACCTTTGGTATTATTGGCATAACCAATAAAGATATACTTCTCACTTTTATCATCTAGTTTGCTTCGTTTTTCATCCGGTATATGAGCATGAGCAATGCTTCCAAAAACTCTTATATGAGAAATACCGGGCTTCCTTCCACTCCAAGCTTCTTGTGGTGTTTTTTCCGAGACACTTCTTGTCGGAGATCGGTTTGATAGATAAACCGCGCATGCAACCGCTTCTACCCATAGTTCTTTTGGTAATCTTTTGCTTTTGAGCATGCTCCTCGCCATCTCAAGGATTGTTCTATTCTTTCTTTCCACTACTCCATTTTGTTGAGGTGATCTTGACACCGTCAATTGTCTACGAATCTCATTATCCTCACAATACTTCTGAAATTCTTTGGAAGTGAACTCTCCTCCACGATCAGATCTCATGGCTTTGATCACAAGATCACTTTCCTTCTCGACAAGTGCTTTGAACTTTTTGAAGTTTTCAAACACTTCTGATTTTTCCTTCAAAAAATAAACCCATGTTTTTCTTGAAAAATCATCAATAAAGAGAAGAAAATAGTTACTTTTACCGAGTGAACTTGGCTTGATCGGTCCACAAACATCTGTGTGTATAAGTTCTAGTGGCTTCCGAGCTCTTGTGTTTGACTCCTTCGGAAAACTCATTTTGAATTGTTTTCCAAGTAGACATCCTTCACAAACTTGATTTTGATGGTTGATGTAAGGCAATCCTCTCACCATTCCTTTCTTAGAAAGTAGCTCCAATCCTCCAAAGTTGAGATGTCCAAATCAAAGATGCCAAAGCCAAGATTCTTCCTTATAACACATCTTGAGACATTGTGCGATATCANCCATTTTGTTGAGGTGATCTTGGCACCGTCAATTGCCTACGAATCCCATTATCCTCACAATACTTCTGAAATTCTTTGGAAGTGAACTCTCCTCCACGATCAGATCTCATGGCTTTGATCACAAGACCACTTTCCTTCTCGACAAGTGCTTTGAACTTTTTGAAGTTTTCAAACACTTCTGATTTTTCCTTCAAAAAATAAACCCATGTTTTTCTTGAAAAATCATCAATAAAGAGAAGAAAATAGTTACTTTTACCGAATGAACTTGGCTTGATCGGTCCACAAACATCTGTGTGTATAAGTTCTAGTGGCTTCCGAGCTCTTGTGTTTGACTCCTTCGGAAAACTCATTTTGAATTGTTTTCCAAGTAGACACCCTTCACAAACTTGATTTGGATGGTTGATGTAAGGCAATCCTCTCACCATTCCTTTCTTAGAAAGTAGCTCCAATCCTCCAAAGTTGAGATGTCCAAATCGAAGATGCCAAAGCCAAGATTCTTTCTTATAACACATCTTGAGACATTGTGCGATATCATTTTGAATGTTAAGAACAAACATTCTATTTCTTGACATTGGCACCTTGGTGATGAGATTATTTGCACAATCTCTTATAGAAAGGTTATTATCTTTTAAGTGAATATCATAACCTTTCTCTAAGATTTGTCCAATACTCAAGATATTTGTCTTCATATTTGGCACATAGTAAACATTGGAAATGAATTGATGATCTCCATTCTTCAATCGGATGAGAATATTACCTTTGCCTTTTACTTCCATCTTTGATTCATCTCCTAATGCCACATTTCCTTTCACCGATTCATCAAGCTCTATGAACATGCCTTTTTTCACACATGTGATTGCTTGCACCGCTATCAAGGTACCACATTTGAGCATCATCTCTTTCATCTTTCTTTTTAGCCATTAATAACACTTCATCTTCTTGGATTTTCTCTTCAACGTAGTTGGACTTCTCCTCAACTTGATTATTTCTTGGAGCTTTACATTCGGAAGCATAATGTCCAAATTTTCCACAATTATAACATTTAATGTTTGATTTATCGTACCTTGACCTTTGATTTCCTCTCACATGACCTCTTGATGAGTTTTCTCCTCTTTGGTTAACATTGTTTTCAAAAGACCTCATACCTCTTCCCTTTCCATATCCACGACCTCTTCCTCGGAATTGACCTCCACCTTGTCTTGGATGGATTCGATTGCTTTCTTCTTTATCAATATGCATCTTAAGTACCTTATCCGTGATTTCTTCTTTCTTCTTCTTCTTTTCTTCATAAGCTTGTAACGATCCAAGAAGTTGCTCCATCGTCATAGTCTCCAAATCTTTTGTCTCTTCAATGACGGTAACAATATGCTCGAATTTTGAATCCAACGATCTAAGAACCTTCTCCATTATTCTCACTTCATCTAATTTCTCACCATTTCTTTTAAGGTTATTAGTAACCGTTAACACTCTTGAGAAGTAATCGGAAACTAGTTCACCTTCTTTCATTTGCAAAGCTTCAAATTCTTTTCTTAGAGTTTGAAGACGTACCTTCTTGACTTGTTCCACTCCCTTGTAAGAGATTCGAAGCTTCTCCCATGCTTCTTTGGCCGTTTTTGCTTCGGCGACTTTCTCGAATGTATCTTCATCTAAACCTTGATAAATTAGGCAGAGAGCTTTCTTGTCTCTCTTCCTTAGATCTCTCAAACTATCGTTTTGAGTTTGAGATAGATTAGCTTCATTGTTTGAATCAATGAAGCCTCTCTCGACTATATCCCACACATCATGTGCTCCTAGAATTGCCATCATTCTAAGACTCCAATTATCGTAGTTGCTCTTTGTGAGCATCGGAACTTGGAGGGGAAAACCATTACTTGCCATCTCTAAAAGAGTAGTATGGCTCTGATACCACTTTGTTGGGAGAAAATAATTTTAGAAGTGGTGGAGAAAGTGTTTAAGAAACTTTGAGAAAATAGGAATTTTAGGAAGAAGAGTAAGATTTTATCTTTAGAAGAACTTGTTGTTTTATTAGAACAACTTGTTTTTTCTTTGGAACAACTTGACTACAAATGAGAGGGTATGAAGGTATTTATAGCCTCCAAATTACAAAATATCTCAATATTTTATTTCTAAATCTAGAGAATTCTTTCAAAATATCTTTAAACAAATATCTAGATATTTCTTTTTAAGGAGGTGGAAGATGATTCTAGATATATTCTAGAATTTGTCTAGAATTTGGATCAAGTTTTACTTATGCCCAATTAGTATTATTGGATCATTGATCCAATAATTAAACTTGATCCAAAATCAAGTTTAATTTTCAACAAACCTTCCCCGTAGACCTCACCGCAGATAACGCCATCGGTTCAAAAATCAAATCAAAGAAAATTGAGTAATTAGGGTTTCTGGCGTGTATATATAGCTAACGTTGAGTGGAATAAATCTGTAAAATAAGGAAATTAGAATGAAAGCCCTTAATGTGTGGAATCTAATCAGACCCTAATTTGACTAAATACTCAAACAGCCGCCCAAATTAAAATTTTGGTGGAGAATTCCTCGGGAATTGGGAATTCTAAGAGTTATCTACTGGACATAGTTGTTTGAAACCCTTAGCATGTGGTCCAAGATTTTCGCATTAATGGGCCTCATCTGCATTTGTTTCGGTTTAGAAAATATATATTTTAGGGGTTTCAACGGATAAGAACTACACGAAGTAAAACTGGATCTACAGATCACATTGGTTTATTCAAATTGAAAACTAGCCCAAATTACAGTAATTACTTTAAAGCATTAATTACCCAATTTACAAATAACAATTTACAAGTAGACATTAATTAAGTCAGTCGGTGATAAATATCTTAACAACAAACTAATCGTGAAACAAAGCGTGTACTTATTGCCAAGACAATATACAAAATAAACATTAAAATTACAAAACTTTATACAACTTTTTCATAATGGTGGCGCCGTGCCGTGCCGTAGAGGTAACGAAAAAACAGTTATCTTTATTGAAAAAAAATCATTTGAATATTAATGTGATGAAATCAAATCCTATTATGTTCTAATGGAATCCAGAATTCAATGGAATCAAACGTGAAATCCTCTGGATCCTCTTGACTGATAAAGTTCGAGTCTGCTTTTAGCTTCATACAACAAACCTTCCATATCTTCTTCCTCCGTTACGTTCGCTTGCTTCGATGCCCACTCCAAAACAGTTAATACTTCGTCCTTCGCCAATTGCTCACTGTCAGGGACGTTCAACGCCACGTAGCTCAGCAAAACCAACGCCGGAATCTGTGCTCCGTTTTCTCCGAAGTACGCTAGCTGCACAAGAAGCTTTGATCCTCCGGCGTCGATGATTGTCCTCGAGTGTTCTTTTCCTAAGAAGTTATCCTCCGTCGCGAATTTCGCCAGAGCTATCGCTACCTCCGCCGCTAAATCCGGTTCTCCGTCGTCTAGGAGTTTCACTAGAGGAACGATCATATGCGTCTCCGCTGACTTGAAGGTTCTAGCTAGGTTTCCGATGGATCTGACACAAGGGATGAGCAAATCGGATCCGGCATCGGCGTTTTCCACGATTCGGAATAACTGGTCAACAACCGCTCTGCACGCTGGTGAAGTGCGTCTAAACGCGGATCGTCTCAGATCGGAATTTTCCTCTGCTACGGCGGTTATCTCCATTATAGCCATAGCTGTGTTGTACTTTGTTTCTGCGTCTCCTTTCTCCAGTAGAACCGCAAAGCAGAGCAAAGCTCGTGACTCGGTGATGACTCGGCAGATAGTTGCGTTTCCTACAGCAAGTTTCCACAACGCTCTCGCCGCCATCGCTTTCATATAAGTCTTCGTCACTGGATCTTCAAGCTCCCTTCCTCTCGAAACCGACGCGTTCCGCGATTGATGCGCCGTACTATAAGGCTTGCTAATCCCACTTTGCGAATTCAGGCTAAAGCTCTTCTCCGATAGCTTTTGCGGCGATTTCCCGTCGTCATCGATACCAAATCGGCCAGACGGGTTCGCTCCTGATCCAGATCCAACCGCTTTCATCGCCATTGTAGTCGCAACGATGCTATGCATCTGATTCGGCAATGGATTTGAGAATTCGATCCGATCTTCTTCCTCGTGCAACGCCGGCAAATTCTCTTTACTGCTGATTTTGCTAGCCATCACGACGGCGTGATGCATCGATGTGGCTCTACCCGCAACAACCGCGTATTTGCTATGTTCTTGAACCGTCTCAAACGCTAAATGGCTCACCAGAAGTCGAATAACGTTGTTTTGCGCGAACAGCTCTTGACATTTCGCGTGATTCCCAGCAACAACCTCCGAAACCGCCCAAGCCACAACCGCTTGAACCCTCATTGAACCTTCTTTAAGAATATTCGCAAGTACTGAACAAACACCAGCCTGAATCATCTGCTCCACACTTTCCGGGTCTCGACCCAATAACCCGATTGTCCTTGCCGCGTTTTCTTGACCGTCGACCTTCCCTTCTTTTAACAGTTTCAACAAAGGGTTGACTCCACCTTCCTCCACTATCAATTTCACATATCTGTCGTTATCTCTCGCTAATGAAGCCAACGACGCGGCAGCGTCGGATTTGTCTTCCGGTGAACCGGTCATCAAAACCGCAATTTGCTCCCAAATCAAGCACAATATTGGTTCGTTTGCTGCAATTGGTGGGAGACCTAAGTAACCGAAGCCTTCGTCGTCGTCGTTACCGGCGGGAGTGGAGACGCGGAGAAGCCAAGAGACATCGCCGACTGAGTTTTCTAACTGGGAAATCATTTTCCGAAACGCTGCGGCGGGGATTATGTTGAAGAGACGCATTATGTAGCCATCGTCACGGCATCTCTGGACCATCGTCAATGCTTTCTCGAGCACGTTTTCAGTGTCATCGATGATACGGCGCGTAGGACGTTCGTAGAGGTCGGAGCTCGCACGTGCCGCTTGTCGGAGAAGAGCAACGAGTTTCTCCGTCTTGGACTTGATCTCGGCGCATTCTTGCTTGTTGATTGTGGCTTCATCTCCGGCTTTCACCACTTGGTCTGCAAGTTGAATCGGTCGAGACAATATCTGCTTCGCTAGATCACCCATAGATAAAAACTGGTGTAGATTAACGAAATCAGAAACGTGTTGATCGTAGTTTTAGCGATAACGAAGAAAGATTATAAATTATTTTGTTGCGTTTGGATTGGTTTGGTCTTTGAAACACGGTTTCGTCATTTCTCTGTCTTTCTTCCATAACACGCCGGTCTTCGCCGGCTTTCGTTATCGGAGTAAATTACTTTTGTCATTTACCAAGTCGTCGTAGCTCTTTCCATTTTATTTTTTAATTACTGAGCATATTCTATATACATATTTTGTAATGTAGAACAACATTATCCTAAATGCTGAACGAATTCAAAGAGGCATAATCCATTGATTCTTCCATACCAAACAACTCTATTTAATTATTTTCATTTAACAATTTTAATGCCTAATTTTAAAAATTTGCATTCGACGTTGTAGTTTTATACTACAGAATTTAAATGATAACAATTTTTATTTGCATATTAGAAAATAGGGGAATTAGCTATTTTGCAACTTAGAAAAGAAATGAACACTTTGAAAAGTTTATACAATTTATATTGCTAGAGACGTGAATGTATATTTAAAATTCGGCCCCAATAGACACCATTTAATTATCCAAATTTGGATTCGAACATCTACAACTTCTACACTTCTAGTTATTAGCAAAAGACTTCATTATTACATATATTTGAAAATGTAGCTGTTTGACACTCATCTTGTTGAACTACTTGTGAAGTAGCACAAGCAGTACGTCAGAACCTCGTGGAGACTGTCCAAGCGAAATGGAAAAAAAGAAAGCAGAGAATTGGACTACTTGAAAAGCCCATTGAGAAGGATCCAACAAGCTTGGACTAAGTGGGAAGGATCTAACAAGCTTGGACTAAGTGGGAAGGACGCAAAAAGGCAGTAATATGAAGATCAAAAAATTTTCCTATTCTTGTAAAAGAATAAAGAAACTTGCAATAAAAAGATATATAGAAATCTCATGGAGAAAAGAAATTCGACTCTAGGGTTTTGCATCAAGAAATAAGAATATATAAAAGAGGGAGAACAGTGGGACGAAATTAACACTCACAAAAGAGAGCTTTTATTCAAGGGTTTTGGAATTTCTAAGAGAGAATACAAAACTAAAGGGGTAAAAGGGTTTTGGTGATGGGTTCCAAGATTGCACATAATCTTGTGAACGTGTGAGGTTAGTGTAACAAGTCAATGGCGTCTTGAGCTTGTTCAAGATCGTTTTGGGTGAGACTTGAGAGCGCATCTAAAAGATCTTCTAGTTGAGACACGTACTGTCCTAATCGTTGTATCACTTCTTGACGCAGTTTTTCTATTTCTATTAGCTTTTGCATTTTCAATTATTTTCAGAGTGGGCACTTGTCGGGTTATATACAAGTGTGATTCTGGAGAAAAAATGGAAAGCTATTCAGATCTAGTTAACAGCTCGAGGGTGATATTAGATCCGGGAAACTATGGCTTTTGGAAGGGAAGGATGAAGTCTTTGATTTGAGGAATAGATGTGTTAGCCTGGAAGGCTGTTCTTGTTCAATGGGAAGAACCCACGATCAAGGATGAAGGTGGAACAGTAAGCATAAAATCAGAGGAAGACTAGACAGAGGAAGAACTCAAGAGGTCCAAGTTTAACTCAAGGGCACTTACTGCGATACACTACAGTGTATCAAAGAAAACCTTTGAACTGATTCAAGGGTGTGAAACTGCAAAAGAGGCGTGAGACACTTTACAAACTCATTTTGAAGGAACCAAGAAGGTTCAGAGCTCACGAAAGGATCTACTGGCTTTCAGATTTGAGAATCTAAGGATGGAAGATCACGAGTCTATTTCAGATTTTAGCTCGAAGCTGAGCTCGTTGGCACAAGAAGCATCAACACTTGGTAACAAATACAAAGATACCAAGTTAGTCAAAAAATTTCTAAGGTGTCTGCCAGCAAAATTCATGGCATATAAATCAGCGCTTAGTGTATCGCAAAATCTTGATGAAATCAGTTTGGCCGAAGTAGTTGGGATGGTACAAGCTCATGAGTTAGAGTTTGAAGGAGTTAAGAAGCCAAAAAGTTTGGCTTTTAGTGCATCTGCAGCTCAGGCAGGTGAGTCTGATGGAGAAGTCTCCATGAGTCTGTTAGTACGAAGGTTTGGTCGTATACTAAGGAAGATGGAACAAGACGACAATTTAAGAAAATTTGATTCCATCAAGAAGTATGTTGAAGTAGATAAAACAGTAAAGAAACTTGATGTGGAATGCCATGAATGCAAGGGATGGGGTCATTTCGAAGCTGAATGTCCCACTGTTAAGAAAAGAGAGTTAATATGCTTTAAATGCAAAGGTATCGCTCACACTCAGACAGAATGTGTGAATAATCAAAAATCAAGGAGAGAAAAGTCTATGTTGGCAGAAGATGACTCAGATGATGCTGCTGAAGATGAAGTAAAAACTTTTTGGGAATCGTTGAACAAGAATCAGATGATGAGAATGACGAAATCAATATGATAGAAAGCTACAAGGAGATTCGTGAGATACTTATCAGGCTTGGTACAGAAAATTCAGTCCTAACTAAGGAGAAAAAACGACTTGAAGCACTGGTTGAGTCACTACGGAGTGACCTTGAAGCTGAAAAGAAGATAAATCAGGAAGGATTGTCAACGACAAGGGAAAAGCTAAGATTGACATTCAACTACGAGCAACTAGAAAAGGAGCTTCAGTCTGAAAGAGAGATATCAACTAGACTCCAATCCGAACTGAATCAGCAACACAAAAAGATCCACATGTTTGCTGGTACTAGGCATCTGGATCAGATTTTAAGCTATGGGAGGACCATGAACTCCCACATGGGATTGGGCTACAGTGGACGAGAGGAGAACTATCTTGGAGAAACCCGTTTTGTGCCAGCTAATCAATATCGTCAATCGGCTCATGCATCAAAAAGTAGGTCAACACGCAAAATTCACTATTACTTCTGTGGAAAAGCGGGGCATATCAAAGCTTATTGTTACAGATATATGAGAAGAATTAAGAGAATCAGAAGTCAAGAGAGATTCACATGGAATGGTGTGCGAAATCAAATCTGGGTGAAAAAGTCTGATCTTCAAGATAAAATGAGTAGAAGTGCAGCAGAGAATACATCAAGGAGTGCATCAAAGAGCACATCACGCAGTGCATCAAAGAGCACATCAAGGAGTGCATCAGAGGAAAATTATTACAGTAATATGGCTATGGTTGCAGATATATATGATAAAATTGGCCCTTGGTACTCTGATAGTGGATGCTCTCGTCACATGACAGGTTCAGCAAGTAATCTTCGAGAGGTTCAACAAGTTAAGGGAGGAAAAGTGACCTTTGGTGATGGAGGTCGTGGAATCATACAAGGGAATGGTAAAACATGTAATGGATTACCACAATTGGATAATGTTTATCTTGTTAAAGGTCTCAAAGCCAATCTAATGTGAGTCAACTCTACGATAAAGGACTAACTGTGGCATTCACTAGTACAGATTGTGAGGCAATAAATCAGAATGGGGAAAGTGCAATGAAAGGGGTTCGATATGGAAACAACTGCTATGTGTGAGAGAATTCGATTAAATGCATCAGTACAAGGGATGATCTACACATGTGGCATCAACGATTGGGGCACATGAATGTTTGAAATTTAACTACTCTAGTTAAAAATGAGATAGTACGGGGAGTACCTCAAATCAAGGGAGAAGATCGTATGATTTGTGAACCATACAACAAAGGAAAACAAGTTAAAGTCCAGCATAAGAGGGTCACTGGCGTTCAAACCAAAGCAGTACTAGAGCTACTGCATATGGATTTAATGGGACCAATGCAAGTTGAAAGTTTGGGTGGTAAGAAGTACGTCTTTGTGCTTGTGGTTGACTACTCTAGGTTTACGTGGGTTCGCTTCATTCGTGAAAAATCAGAAACAGCAGACAGTTTTAGGATATGGGCACTCTAATTGATAAATGAGAAGGGAAACATCAAAAAAGTGCGAAACGATCATGGAGGAGAGTTCCAAAATGATACTATGAAGGTGTTTTGTGAAAATCATGGAATAGCTCATCAATTTTCTGCTCCAAGGACTCCTCAACAAAATGGGGTGGTTGAGAGGAAGATTAGAACACTTTAGTAGATGGCTCGAGCCATGATTCAAGGAAATAACGTTCCTGTAAGATTTTGGGCAGAAGCGATCAATACGGCGTGCTACACAGTCAACAGAGTATACGTCACGAAGGGAACAACAAAGACACCATATGAATTGTGGAAAGGAAAAATACCAAACCTAAGTCATTTTCATGTTTTTGGATGCAGATGTTACATTCTCAATGACAAAGACCATCTGGGAAAGTTTGATTCGCGAAGTGATGAAGGGATGTTTCTGTGTTACTCAACAAGTAGCTCTGCTTTTAGAGTCTACAACATGCGATCGTGTATGATTATGAAATCTGTTAATGTGGTTTTTGACGACCAGTCTTTTACGAAGTGGTATGAAGGAAATTCGGACAGTGAAACGTATCAATCAGAAATGAACAGCAAGGACAAATCACTACAATAGAGGAATTAAGTAGCTTAGAAGATCACAGTAACTCAAACAAAGATCCAGCAGATCAGAGCTCAGATCAACAAGTTCACAAAAATCATTTATCATCTGATGTCATTGGAAATGTGATGGATGGAAGGAAAACTCGAGGTGTGAAGATCAACTTTAGAGAAATGGTACTTTTCACTAGCTTTGTCTCAGTTCTTGAACGAAAATCATATGTTCAGGCACTTGAAGATGAATTATGGATTGTTGCGATGGAAGAAGAACTAGAACAGTTTGTGCGAAATGATGTATGGGAGTTGGTTCCTCGACCTGATGGAGTAAATGTGGTTGGCACAAAGTGGATTTTCAAGAACAAGATTGATGAAAATGGAGTTGTGGTACGGAACAAGGCTCGACTTGTAGCTCAAGGTTACTCTCAACTTGAGGGAATTGATTTTGAAGAAACCTTTGCTCCAGTGGCTCGTCTCGAGTCTATCAGGTTATTCCTAGGTATGACATGTATCATGAATTTTACAGTCTATCAGATGGATGTGAAGAGTGCTTTTCTTAACGGGATACTACAAGAAGAGGTATAAGTCGAGCAACCTAGAGGGTT
The DNA here is from genome assembly GCA_018901945.1 of Pugionium dolabratum. Lineage (NCBI taxonomy): Eukaryota > Viridiplantae > Streptophyta > Magnoliopsida > Brassicales > Brassicaceae > Pugionium > Pugionium dolabratum. The sequence continues at coordinate 570,055 of JAEVFF010000087.1, forward strand.
CAAAGACCTAGTGAAACTCAATCACGTTTACAAACTGAATTGGGCGTTGTATGGACTGAAGTAGGCCCCGCGTGCATGGTACGAGCGACTAACACAATTTTTAATCACAAAGAGTTACGCCAGGGGAAGTGTGGACAAAACCCTTTTCATTCTGACACAGAACAATCACATCATTATGGTTCAGATTTATGTTGATGATATCATCTTTGGTAGTACATCACAACAGTTGGTGGATCAATTTGTGCAGGATATGACTCAAGAGTTTGAAATGAGTATGGTTGGTGAACTGAAATACTTTCTGGGATTACAGATTACTCAAAAAGAAGAAGGTATATCATCTCTCAAAGCATGTATGCGAAGAATCTTATAAAGGTTCAAGCTTTATCATTGCAAGGAAGCTAATACTCCTATGAGCACTACGCTCAAACTGTCAAGAGATGCTGAAGGAAAGAAGGTTGATGCAAAATCGTACAGAGGCATGATTGGTAGTCTTCTGTACCTTACTACTAGCCGGCCAGATTTATGCTTGAGTGTTGGAATATGTGCAAGATATCAAGCTGCACCAAATCAGTCACATCTAGAGGCACTAAAGAGGATCATCAAGTACGTCAAAGGGACAACCAACCTGGGTATCTGGTGTTCTAAAGGGTCGAACAAAAACTTGGTGGGATATTGTGACACTGACTGGGCAGGAAGTGTGGATGACAGAAAAAGCACGAGCGGAGGTTGTTTTTTTCTTGGAAACAATCTAATCGCATGGATGAGCAAAAAACAAAATTCTGTGTCACTCTCTACAACAGAGGTAGAATATATTGCCTTGGGTAGTTGTTGCTCACAACTTCTATGGATGAAGCAAATGTGTGCAGATTATCAAATTGGTTCAGGGCCTCTCCTAGTTCACTGCGACAACAAAAGTGCTACCAGTATATCAAGAAATCTGGTACAGAACTCGCGCATAAAACACATCGATATTCGACACCACTTTATCCGCGATCTAGTGGAGGAGAAACAGGTAGTGGTTGAACACATTGTCACCGATTTGCAACTGGCTGATTTATTTACAAAACCATTAGATTTTACTCGTTTTATCACATTAAGAAATGCAATTGGTGTTTGCGAGATATGACTCTGCTTTAACGCCTGTAAGACTGGAGTTTGTGCTAATCAAGAATCATATAAAGTTTTGATTTAGTTTGGATCACTCGCTTCGTGAAAAAGAGCTACCTATCATGTCGTCATCTCTGACTCTCAGTACAGGTTTCATGGAGTGACGTATCATCGAGCTGCTCCTGAAAAATCAAGTGATGGAGCTGTCTCACGTGCTGTTACAAAAAAAAAGACAGAAAAACCAAGCCAAGAAAAATTTGGAGAACAAAAAGAAAAGTAAACAAGAAAAAGAAAGTCAAACACGAGAACACAAAGCTCAAATTGTTTATCTCAGTCTTCTGTCATTCCTTGAACAAAGGTTGAAAACTGACTCAGTGCATGATAAAGACATGATAGTGTGAAAGCTAGTCACAGCAGTAGTGACCACCAGACATTACGAATCAGGCCAAATATAGTATGTTATCTTGATCTGGTACAGAATCCGTTAGAGTCATGTTGAGCAATCTCGTTGTATACTTGTGTGGTATATTCTTGCTTTATTTTTTCCTGTTTGATTCAGTCACCAGTTGCTTGGTGATGTATGTGATAACCACGCTAGTTGGTTCCCCATAACGTTGGATATTGTTTATGGTTGTTGTTCTCTTGTGTTGTGTTTGAGGTTGTACTACTAATCTGTTGTTCAGTGGTTGATACAGTGAACTAGTGAGGAGGATCTTTTTCATTGGTTGATACAGTGAGCTGGTTAAGGAGTCTTGATGCAATGGTTGACCTTGTGTCTGAAGGAGGCAAGCAGTCTTTGGCTGAGTTTTGTGACGGGATTGTTGACATTGTTGATGCACTATGAGCTCTTGGTGATGTTGTTCGTCAGCCTCAACATGTCTTCAGAGCTATTGTGTTTTTTAACTTATGTGCTCACAAGGAGGGGGAGAAGAGGATCTTAGTAATGATTCTGAGTTATTCTGATAGTATACCAGTTTGTGTTAAACCAAGTTTTTTGGATTCGGCTAGAATCATGGGGGAGAATGACTGGTTGTTTCTTTTGTTTGAAATGCAATTGGTGTTTGCGAGATATGACTCTGCTTTAACGCCTGTAGGACTGGACTTTGTGCTGATCAAGAATCATATAAAGTTTTGATATAGTTTGGATCACTCACTTCGTGAAAAAGAGCTACCTATCATGTCGTCATCTCTGACTCTCAGTACAGGTTTCATGGAGTGACGTATCATCGAGTTGCTCCTGAAAAATCAAGAGATGGAGCTGTCTCACGTGCTGTTACAAAAAAAAAGGAGAGAAAAACGAAGCCAAGAAAAATCTGGAGAACAAAATGAAAAGAAAACAAGAAAAAGAAAGTCAAAGACAAGAACACAAAGCTCAAACTGTGTATCTCAGTCTTCTGTCATTCCTTGAACAAAGGTTGAAAACTGACTCAGTGCATGATAAAGACATGATAATGTGAAAGCTAGTCACAGCAGCAGTGACCACCAGACATTACGAATCAGGCCAAACATAGTATGTTATCTTAATCTGGTGCAGAATCGGTTAGAGTCATGTTGAGCAATCTCGTTGTATACTTGTGTGGCATATTCTTGCTTTATTTTTTCCTGTTTGATTCAGTCACCAGTTGCTTGGTGATGTATGTGACAACCACGCCAGTTGGTTCCCCATAGCGTTGGATATTGTTTATGGTTGTTGTTCTCTTGTGTTGTGTTTGAGGTTGTACTACTAATCTGTTGTTCAGTGGTTGATACAGTGAACTAGTGAGGAGGATCTTTTTCATTGGTTGATACAGTGAGTTGGTTAAGGAGTCTTGATGCAATGGTTGACCTTGTGTCTGAAGGAGGCAATCACTCTTTGGCTGAGTTTTGTGACAGGATTGTTGACATTGTTGCTGCACTATCAGCTCTTGGTGATGTTGTTAGTCAGCCTCAACATATCTTCAGAGGTATTGTGTTTTTTAACTTATGTGCTCACAAGCAGGGGGAGAAGAGGGTCTTAGTACTGATTATGAGTCATTCTGATAGTATACCAGTTTGTGTTAAACCAAGTTTTTTGGACTCGGCTAGAATCATGGGGGAGAATGACTGGTTGTTTCTTCTGTTAGGACTAGAATTGTGGGGGAGACGTTGTTTTTTTGTAACAAACTCTTATATCTCTCCGAACAGTTGTTTTTGTCTTTTTGACTAACTAAATTTGAGATCAAATCAATTCGTGGCTGTTTGTTTCTCTGTTACTCGTGTATTGTGTGTAATCTTTTGTTCAGGTGCTTGTAAGATATAGAAGTTAAAAAGGAGGAGATTGAAGATGTAGCTGTTTGACACTCATCTTGAACTACTTGTGAAGTAGCACAAGCAGTACGTCACGACCTCGTGGAGACTGTCCAAGCGAAATGGAAAGAAAGGAAGTAGAGAATTGGACTACTTGAGAAGCCCATTGGGAAGGATCCAACAAGCTTGGACCAAGTGGGAAGGACGCAAAAAGGCAGTAATATGAAGATCAAAGAATTTTCCTATTCTTGTAAAAAAAATAAGGAAACTTGCAATAAAAAGATATATGGAAATCTCATGGAGAAAAGTAATTCGACTCTAAGGTTTTGCATCAAGAAATAAGAATATATAAAGAGGGGAGAACAGTGGGACGAAATTAACACTCACAAAAAAGAGGTTTTATTCAAGGGTTTTAGGATTTATAAGAGAGAATACAAAACTAAAGGGGTAAAAGGGTTTTGGTGAGGGGTTCCAAGATTGTGTGCAATTTTGTGAACGTGTGAGGCTAGTGTAACAAGTCTAGGACGTCTTGAGCTTGTTCAAGATCGTTTTGAGTGAGACTTGAGAGTGCATCTAAAAGATCTTCTAGTTGAGACACGTACTGTTCTAATCGTTGTATCACTTCTTGACGCAGTTTTTCTATTTCTATTAGCTTTTGTATTTTCAATATTACAACACAAATGGGTCTAAAATTATTGTAGACATGCAAGCGAAAGAGGACTATTTAGATATTTGTCCCAAAGGAGAAACTTTCTTGATTTTTTCTTCAAAACATCGACATCGTGGCTACAATGAATCTATATATATAACTCACTGGAGCACGTCTTTCAGTTAACTGTCGAAAGATTATACATCAAATTAAATTCTATCAGTAGCAAACGAGCATGAGAAGAAGAAGAGCCACGAGTTTGGAGATATTTTTTTGTCTCCTTTTGCATTTTTTTTTTTGTTTAGAATTAAAAAAGGAATTTGTTTTGGCAACGACATTATTACTTGCATTTAATTAAATAGAATTATCAAATAGAATTTTACGTCCTAACAAATTAATAACAAATTAATAAAATTATTTTATACGAGTGAAATTCGTTTCCAAGTTTTTAGGATGGAGTGTTAAGACTAATGTGTTGTGGATTAGCTGAAAAAAATAAATAATTAAATATAAGACAATAGTTTTTTTTACAAGAAAATGCAAAATGTAATATAATACGTCGGATTTGAAACGACACTAACACAAACGATAAATACAACAATAATTTATAACGAAGAAAATCTAACCTCTTGGCAACATGAGTTTTTCCACAATCTTGTGGGTACCTACTTCCCACAATAAACCTAAAGATGAAGTGGAATTTATTAACTACTAACTTGTCATTTATCAATAAAGTCATGCAAATAGTTTTAAAAATAAGAAAAATATGCAGAGTAAGTATAAGTCTAGGTTATTTTTACAGAGTATAAAAATATGTGAAGAACTGTGTGTGGAAGGGGAAAGTGGTTAGGCTATATGGCACTCAATAATGATCCAATACCATTTATAGGGTTCAATCCTAGTAAATGGGCTTATGTCCCAAAAATTGAAAAATTATTATAGTGGTCAGTTAATATAAGTTTCCACAGTTGCTCTAGGGATTCCCACTAGAATCCTAGATCTCCAATCAACGCAGTGTAGATAAAACTATCGTGTCTTATCGAAGCATCCTGATTTTAATTTCAGATTGTTGTTTTCCCAATGATCTCACAGTTTAGGAACACCGAACAGGTACTAAAATCAGAATGATAAATTAAAGAGGGCTTAAATTTGAGAAAATCAGTTCGGTATATATGCCCATCATTCTTTGAGAAAATCAGTTTGGTCTCTACATCTCATTATCGCACAACTCCAAGGAGTTCGAAGAGTGATGGGTTTGTTTGGTTCACCGTTCACATGGAAAAAATATCTTATTTCATGGCCATTAGCAATGTTCACGTGTAGTAGAGAATCAGTTATCTTGTGGGCCAGAATATATAATCACTTAAGGATCTATTCTAATTGTTGGTTTTGTCAATTGGATGCGTTCCATATTTCCAATATTAGCGATTCCTAATTTCGGCTGAAATCAAGCCAAAAAATGACTAGAAGAAAAATCAATCAAAATAACGAAAGTATATATATGTATTTGTTTTTTTGTTGTCATTGATGACTGTTATAAGGATTCACAAGGTAAAAAAACGCGTACATCCTATGTAACACTAAACAAACGGTGCCGATCGCTCTTGGGGAGGGAGCGTACGATTAGCATATAGCGTGTGTTAGCACAATAATCCTCATCCGTGTTTAGGTTACTTAGTACTATTAATTACAGCTCGATCTCAGACAAATTGCTTCCTATTTACAATCGATTTTATCATTAAGTAGGACTAACTCGGCCACCGAGTCAACTCGTTACCAGCACTGATCGGTTTCCCAGTTTCGTCCGACGTAACTGCCCAACCCAGAGGTACCGACAGTCAAAGGACGGCTCCGACGTAGCATCCTCCGATCATAGACAGAGCGTTTTTCAGGATCAGAAAGCGTACAGTACGCCGCGTGGATCTTCATAAATTCATCCGCCGAAGAAGAAGAATTCGACCGATTGGTTCCCGCCACGTCAGGATGGCAGATTCTGGCCAATCGCCGGTAAGCAGATTTGATATCCTGGCTTGTCGCGCCGAGAGGAACCTCCAGAATCTCGTAAAGCGATGGAGTCGTCGTCTTAAATCGCCGCGGGATCTGATGCAATCTCGGAGAATCCTCGGCGCAGTTGTAAGAGCAAGATGCGGAGACGAGAGGAGGCGAGATCCGAGCAGCGCGGGACGTCGGAGATATGGGGGAGAGAGGCGGAGAAGAGGAGAGGAATGGATGAGTGAAGGAAGTCGGAGAAGAAGAAAGCATCTTTGCTTATGAAACGGTTTCGAATTTCGAGTTGTGATATTCTCTGTTTTGCGTTGATTTTTGTTTGAGAGAGGGAAAGAGAAGAGATCGAGGGATTTATTTATAAGGGAAAAAGGTGATTAGTCATTAATTGCTTGGTTAAGATGTAATTAGTTTTTAATTACATAAAAGGGATGTAGAGAAGTCGGATAAAAAGATGGGTCAGGTTAAGTAGAATAAAGTCGGGTCGGATCTTGTGGAGCTGAGTCAGACGAAGGGGCTTATCCAGTTGGAAATTATTGCAGTGAAGATAAGAATGTACGTAAGATGTTTATTGATAGTGGGAAAATTGTGCTGTTGCTGTAATTGTCATATTAACCAATCACAAACAAATAAAATTTAAAGCCAAAGAAGTCAATAAATAATTTAACGAAAATAGAATATCAAACTTTGATTTTTAGTTATTTTAAAAAGAATTTAAATACGTGCACCTTTTTTCTTTGTACGTAGAGAGTATATTTGATTGAAACTCCAAAATTATGGAGACGTAATTTCGACCACTCATTGTTTGTTAGATAACTGAGAAGAAAGAAATAGATTTTTAGAAGACTGAGAAAAATCAGTCTCTCTCTCTAAATATATATAAGGATTGCCTCCCATCATACAAACATATTAAATATTTTTTCTTATATAGAAATTGAAATGGAAATACAGAATATATGATTCGTTGGGGAAAATGAAATTGTTACCTTAGCTTGCAAAATTTTTTAATGATATCAACAAATACGTGTCTGTGTTAGATTACGATAAAGTAAGATCAAACAATATACATATTTTCAAAATTAAATTATGTTTGTCTCGTAAAGATTATGGTTGTCTTAATCAGAGAAAGTTGGGTTTTTATAAATTTTCTTTCATAAATTTTTCTTCTAAATATTCGTAGAAGAAAAGTCGACTGATTAATTCAAAAGAACTGAAATCACGGAGGGAGATTATTAACCTCAAATTTTGAATTTGAATAAACAAAGCTTTTGAAATTTAGTTTCATATTTTTTTTCCGAAGTGGAAAGTTTAGTAAATTCCATAAGTGTTAAATTATCTATACCTAGTAAACATTGTGTTGATTTGTCTTCACACGGGAGCAACTACGAAAAGAACTCGTGTCCATTACAATCCAATTCGAACCATGTCCTTATGTAAGATGATCACGTAGAGACTAGTGGACCACAATTCTGTTCTAGAAGATTGTGATCGAGTGATTATTTTAAAGCAAACTATTGTAAATGTAATTATATAATCTCTACTTCTTCTCCGACCACGTGTTTTTTTTTTCATTTTTCATACCCAAAAATAATTGTTACGGTTTTCTATCAAACTCCAATTGGTGTGGTTACTGGTTAGTGCCAGTCTATTCAATTGATTTTGTGGATCATATAGTACATTTCTTTTAACCGTTTACATTTTTGTTACCAATAGAATTATCTTCAAGACTTTTGACATGTTCAAAAGCCAAGTAACATAACTTTTTTCACTTGTATAAAAATGAATAAAACAATAGTAAGTGACGTTGAAGATTGACGCTACCAATTCGTGGGTGACACATTCCCTTCCATAAGCAATTTGTGCTTTCTTGTCATCTTCCATTTATATATACTAATAATATATACATGCGTATACGTATACGTACCCACGTCAATTAACATACCTTATAATTAGATTTCTGCAACTTGTAACATAATATATTACCAAAAATATAGAGATATTTAGCTGCTTTTCAAAGCTAAAAAAGTTAAAAGAATCAATACATTTAGTATAAACGAGGACAAAGAGGGATAACATGATAGAGACGGGAACGTAGAAAGAAGCTAAATCCATCAACTTTACACATTGGTCAAGATGACTACAGACATAGATAACATTAACTATATACCGACATCTTCGAGCTTAGTAGATTAAATCCTTTGTTCCTGAATATAATACTAACCACTCACATTATGTTCACTCTTTTATTTGTCTCGAAATTTTGACGAAGCCCATTTGAAATAACCACAGTTTGCTTCTGGATTAGAGGAAGGTCCCTGCAAGAGATGTAGATAATATTACCATGTGATTATCTACCACGTTGGGATTAAAAACGGATTTGGTTTTGTATCTTTTACCTCGGCTCGAGAGCAGACGTAGAATCTACGGCCAAATGTGGGACCTGGTTTCTTTACAACACGAGCAACACAAGCTTCTTTATGTCCTTTGCAGAGAGGTAGGCTGTTTTGCATTAGGTTCTGTATTCTTTGCCACTCCATTAAAGCTGCATCGTTTTTTTGTTTACCTGAAGAACCACTTTGATCTTGTTCGGCTGTTGAAATAGTCTGTTCAATGTCTTCTTTGCTGGAGACATTTGGTTCTGTGATGCTTTCGATTTTGGTGGAGGAAACGTACAAAGCAGATTTATCCCCGCTGTTGTTTACCTTTGAGTTTGTAGTGAAAAAGGACTTGAGAGAAAGCTGAGAAGATTGGAGCTTCCTTGCTTTTTTCTTGTTAGCATCTCTAGAGATATTATTAGTGGAACCTCTCGATTCAGTGTTTACTCTCCAAGTGGATTCATTCCCTAAAGAACAACATTCCTCACGTGAACTACCCATTAAATTGCAGTTTCTGAGTGGTCCTGCCGAGATCTCACCACAACTTGTCGTGGCGTTGCATTCACTCGATGCTGAACATGAAACCTCAACGGCTTTGGCTTGCCTTTTCATAAATACTGATGCTGTTACAGTTAAAAAATGAGTAAAGAAAATGCACGATACAAACATAGAGACAGAAATAAGTTGATGTCTGATTGCAGTGGAACAAAATGGAAAGTTTCTTGTACCAAGAGTTTGCTGGAAACCATAAATCATAGGAAGATATCTTGAAGATAATGGCGGTGTGCTATGTTCAGGGATATCAGGAAAATCATCAAAACTAGTGAATACAGGTACATGATCTGATCCCTTTAATTTTGTACCAAGTCCACCTTTCCACCTGTAGTGTTCACAAGTTGATTCACATGCTAAATCGAGATCAAGGTAAAATCAAGATGGGCACGAGAAAACTTATCTTTAAGTTGAAACACTCACATGGGATAATTCAGAACTTACATTGTTTGCATATTTTCATTCTTAAACCGCTTATACTCTGTTAATATGTCACATTCCTTGACATGGCAAGCAAGGAAACTATGGCCCTGCTGATCTCCGTCTTCATGCAAGCATGATCCAGCAACTAAGATATGATCAATTCTCGAACCATAGTTAAATTGTTCTGCTCCGCTGCTCGAGGACCAACATGTGAATGCATCTTTCCTGTTAGAAATCCATAAAAAAGCAATCAATGATAAAAAAAATATTCAAAAAATGTAATCAAATGATAGAAAATCTAAATATGGATGGCTCCTTCAATAAACGCAGAACAAGTTATCACAAAATTTCACCTTTCAGGATATTTTGATCTGAAAACATCAGAGAATGAGCCTCCACGTTCAACTAGCAGAGATCTAAACCATTTCCTGAACCTGCAATTTTGTGTTGGCATAAAGTGAGAAATCGTGTACAAATCAAATTCTCAAGTAAAGCAAAATTATTTAAGTAGATCATGAATATTGAACACACTCGTTTTTCTCAAAATCCGCCCCAGCTTCACATCGATCCATAGCAAAAGGAGCAATGTTGAGATCCCCAACAACAAATACCCTTCTTCCTTGACGAAGAAGACACTCCCATCTTCTCTACAATAAAACTAAGAAACATCTAAGCCAATATCGTTATAAGCCAGCCAAGACATTCATCGCTACATTCATAAACCGAAACATTTACCTCTAAAATATCATAGAACTGATGCTTAAACTCGATCCTGTCAGCATCATCAGCTACAGCTCGTGGCCCGTAAACATTGAAAACAACTGAAAAACACACAGAAAAATATACAAATGTTTATTTACACCTAAAGGAATAATACATCCAAAAAAGAAAAGATTTTGAGTAATACCAAAATGGCCGTGGTCAGTTATTATGCACCGTCCCTCTTGGTCAATCCTAAGAAGCTCTTCCTTCTTATACTCCTCAAGACCTTCCGCTATTGCAAACGTTTCATTCTTCCCACCTCGCGAGTTACCGTTTACAAGACCAGTGAAGCCTTCTTCCGCAGCGACCGGCAAAGCAACTTCACAGCTTGAAGATGCTGACTTTACCCTGCAAAATGTTGCTACACCTGCGGATTCATGAACATAAAACCTCCAACCATTTCCTCTTTTCTCAAAATCCACTGGAAAAGACATAGCTTGAAGCTTACCAGAATAACCAGTACGACCTCTCTCGCAAGTACGAGTGCACGAGAAAAACGATTCATACCCATCAGCTATTGTCAAATCCGCTGTTAATTCTTGTCTTCTAAGTTTCGTCTCCTAGATTCGCACCCGAGTAAAACCATGACGGATCCATAGGCGAAACCGAAGAAAACGATTGAAATTTCAAAAAAATTGAAGTAAAACCTGGAAGCAGATGATATCGGCGTCGAATGAATCGAGGAGTTTGAGAAGAGAATCAAACTGCGAAACTCGTTGCCTAAGGCCATTAACGTTGTAAGTCACTAACTTCATCGACTCTTCTTCCACCCAAGTTCGACAAAGATCGTCCCTTTTAGTTTTAGCCTTAGGTTAAAAATTAAACAAGTATTTTAACGTTACACGGTTGAGATCTGAAAGAACAAAAGGGTCCGCATCATCGACGGTAGAAAATAACGTACACGTATATTAATAAACTGTAACCGGACGTAGCGTATCCCATCTCTTCAATGGTGGCGCGTGGGGAGCACAAGTTATTGATTTGCCTCGTCGGCGTCCACCACCATTATCGCCGGATTTTTATATATACTCACGAAGAGGAAGAAGAAGAAACCAACTTCTATTTGATCTTTTTTGCTCACTTTCCATGTCTATTCGGTGCAGTTTTTGCTAATTTTTACGTTGCAATGGATAAGTCCCTGAAGCCGAAAACTTTCTCTGAATCCGATTTTGCTGATGAATCCTCAGCTTCCTCTTCTTCTTCTTTGGGACATAATCTCAGGTTCTAAGCTTGAAAATGTATTTCGCTGTTGAATCATGTATTTCATAGTTTCATTTGTTTTTTTTTTTGGTTCAGGCCTGAGAAAATTGTTGAAGTGAAGAAGGAACCAGCTTCTTCCCGGAAAACACAAAAGGCAGACCGAGAGAAGATCCGTAGAGATAATCTCAACAAACAGTTTCTTGAGCTCGGGAATGCATTAGGTTATATCTAATCTCAGAAGACGAGTTGAGATTTTCACTTAAAAAAACTTTTTTTCTTCTTAAATTGAGATTAATGGTTGCTGCAGATCCCAATAGGCCTAAGAGTGACAAAGCTTCAATTCTCACAGACACAATACAATTGCTAAAGGATCTAATGAACAAAGTTGAAAAACTAAAGACTGAATATGCAACATTATCTCAAGAGTCTCGTGAGGTGATGATTGATTAACTTCTCAAATGCTCGTTTACTTGAATGTGCAGTTTTCAACATCTTCCCACTTTGTTTTTTGACCATTGCTAAGCAGCTAATTCAAGAGAAGAGCGAGTTAAGAGAGGAAAAATCATCTCTTAAGTCTGATATAGAGATCCTTAATGCTCAATATCAACATAGAGTCAGAACTATGGTCCCATTGATTCCACATTACAGTTATCCTATCCCTGCAGTAGCAATTACCCAGAGTCCAATCTCAATCCCTCCATGTAGTAGGAATAACTCCACTTTTATGCCTTATTCCGCGTCAGCCAGTCATCTAAGCGAACCAGCATCGATTCAGCACCCTTCGTTGTGTCCTGGTGCTTCAAACAGTAGCAAGTCTTTAGATTTGAATTTGATGAGGAACAGTAACCATTCAGGTAACAAAAATGATTTTGTTGGTTTAGAGCTTGAGCTTAAAATCCATGTCTCTTCTTCAGATCAACAGGTGAGTGATTTCTTCTCAATAGTTTTTCTCATAAGCTTTTACTGTGTTGTTGATATGTACATTTCACAGACTGACCAAAGTTATTTCTTCCACGCAGGATGTTCCTGAAAAAGACAAGACAGGAAGCTCGAGCACCACTTGAACCTCATTGAATAGTTAATCTTCATCTCAAGCTGTTCAAGATAGTACCTACGGTAGCAAAAAAGAATGACGTTTTGTAATCATAAACCAACAAACGTATTCCCCTGCGAATTAAGCTAAACCTTGTGAAGCCTGTGTTTAACACCTTGATTGAGAAGGTGGTTAATAGCCTCACTAGATATTACAGTGGTTGTTGTGTGGAGGAAACTTCCATTTTATTTACTTTGAAGATGAGAGTGTTCCAAAACGAAAACCTAATGAGTTTGAACACACAAGGTTAACAATTTACAGACCGAACCACTTCAAACTTAAATTCTACCCCAAATTGTTTAAATGATTCTTTCAAAGCAAAAAGAAGAAGCTAGAACCAATTCATTCACATATATAAGCAGTGAGGTGACAAAGCCTGCTTACACTGGTTCATTCACATATCTTTGCACTGTGTGTGGTGGACTCTGATCTCTGATATAAAACCCAAACCGTATCCTCACATGAAAAAGAAAGTAACGTATCGGGAAAATCTTGCATCTTTTTCAACCAGTTTTTTTACTAGTAGGAGCAAATTCTTTATTTTATTATGTGGTAAAAAAATCAAATATTCATTTCGTAGTACAAAAGGAAAAAAATATATCAGACATTGTCGTATCTAGTATAATTAGTAGGCCTGTCCCTGGGTCTAAAAACTCTGTTAGGAGTAGGCCGTGAGTTTCCTCTTCTTTGGCTTGATGATGACCACTCTCGACTCTCAGAATGATAACCTCTCGACTCATGATGCTTGTTTCCTTCTCTGTGTGCACGCCAATTGTTGTTCTTACTACCATTTTGATCATGACTGGATCTTGAAGAGCTAATGGCTGCAGCAGCAAGAGTACTCGGAGCTGTCTGTTCGTATGGCAATGGCTTAATCCCCTGCAAATCGGGTTCCAGGGTGAATCCCACTGGTCTTTTTGATTCGTCCATTTTTCTAAATGTGATCGATATCCTGAAGCATAATCGAGGAAAACAAAATCAGTATGAAAAGGTACGAGATAGAGCATAAGAAAGATGATAATCTAAGCCCTACACGAAAAATGTCTCTTTTAGAAAGTTAAATGGTTCATTTAGATATGAACACATTTACTAACCATAAAACCGAGGTCGTAATAAAAATTACCTCTTTGTGGGAACCGCTGGTACACAATGCTTAGCAACATCCGCTCCATTCCCCTTTAGCACTAAAACCGACCTGGAAACAGGTGAACAAATTGTCGCAAAGTTAAGTGACGGAAATTTCAGTACAAAAAATCAGAGAGTATGCAAACCGATTAGTACTTTACCCGACAGGAAGTGGTATAGCGTATGAACCCGAGAATTCACCAGGTCCTACGACTTTGAGATTGGATCCAAAGAGTATATCACACTCACTGAGGAATGAGATTGTGCAGAATGGGCGGAGGAACTCATGGTTATCGATATGAGGGGGTATGCAATCGCCTTCGTCATATATATTAACGATACAACTATCCGGTACACAAGTTGGAGGAAGTACATGCCACCCAATCAACCTTCTGATTATCACTTTGAAAAGAGAAGGCATTGGATCAACCGCTCCATGTTGAAGAATCCCTGGTGGGTTTCCTTCTTTGTCCTGTCAAAATACAAAACAAACCTTTTTAACATTCACTAGAACTGATAAAAAATGTAAAAGAAAGGCGTGGAAAGAATCACTTACTCTTGCATAGTTATAACAACATCCAAATTGAATAGTAACTCGTCCTTTGCCTCTCATCCACTTATGCGGAGCAGTAAAAGTACGTTCTAGAGATGGAAAAATATAAAATTAGATATGTTACATTAAAGTTTCAAATTCACATTATACAAGAAAAGAAGAAGAAAACAAGAAGTTAACCTTGCAGTTCTCCTTTTCGACCCTTCTCTTGAAGTTCATAGACATGATCAATAATTCTTTTCTGCTCCACCGCGCTAAAAACACCGGTATGCAATTCAAGTCCCTCGAGGATATTAACAGGCTTTCCTTTAACTTTCTCAAAGCACGTAAACACTTTCACTTTCTTCACATTCATAAACCGATATTGCTCTCTTTGCTCCCTAGACAATTTACGTTTCTCACGAGTCTTCATCGAGTCTCCAGTGGAAGGACTCCCATCAACGTCCTGTGTGCCTAGTTCACTATCCTCCTGTTCTTCCTCCTCGAGCCAATCTTCTTGTGTCATATCAGCCCAAGACATTCGAGGATTCACAGTCTTAGAAACATTAGCCCGAGAGGGGGCTGAATTTCTTTTAATGTCTGTGAAAGATCCATATACAATATCCCCAGCTTTCGAACTACCTAATGAGTGAGAATCACAAAACTTCCCATCATACTTATTATTGATTTCTTCAAATTCCATGTTCTCCAACCTCGAATCAGAACCAGCTTTGTCCTCTCCATTAACCGCCTCTATGTTACTACGAAACTCTGTAATGAATACAGAACACAGTTACACATAATATGAAAATCTCAATACAGAAATCTCAAGAAGAAAGCTTATTCCCCTAGTCATCTCTATAATATAAATTAATTGAGAAATCAGTGTAACACTAATGATCAAATTGGAATCAATAATAGTACAATAACTTGAGAAATAAAGCACACACAACGTTCGTGGCAACGAAAATTCTCTGTTTCTTCAGCCGAGCTACGGAATAAAAAACCAAAAGTTTCCAGTTTTTAAAGAGGAAGGGAGAAGAATAATAGTAACCTGGGTCTAGAGAACGGATTCGATGGGAAAGAACATGGATGCAATCTTGGCAGAGATCTCTCGATAAGAAAGGTAGCCAAGTCGTTAGAAATTCAGAAGCAATCTTTAGTTCGGATTGCTGATACTTGCGTAGAAAAGGGTCATCTTCTTTAATTGGCTCCATTCTTGATCGCACACAATCCAAAATCCGTGTGTTTCCTTACAAAGTTTCGGTTAACAATGTTTTGAGTTCGTTACTTTGGGGTTTTAATACTTGAATCATTCACGGTCTAACCTAATAGGGGTAGTTTTTGGTATTTACAATAAAAACACGCCGACAAACTTCTGGTCCGTATGGGCTTTCAGTAAAGCCCATTAGTTTTAGTAAAGTCTATTTTTTTAGAGACTAATTATGGTCTAAATCTTAATTAATCAAAATCTTTCCCATTTCATAACTCAAAAAAGCAAACCGGTTTCTCCCCAAATCTCTTCCAATCGTCTATATCGGCGACGGAGCCGGATATATTCTCGAAACTTATCATCTGAAAATTGTAAGGATCCTAATTTGTGCCATAAATTTTTTTGATCGCATTCTAGACACATGCTCATGACTTCTCGATCGGTTTTGAATTCTCAAGGATAGCGAGCTTGATTGAGCCGTTAATCATCCTTATATGATGTCTCTTCATAATTTTTTACCTTCTCCCTGAATTTTCTCCGTATCATTTCGTTCAATAGTTCGTATGTAATGATGTTTCAACTCTATTGTTTTTACTTTTGTGAATTTGGTTCTTATTTTTTGACTACTCACCTCCCTATCAAAACCACAGCTCATCGTGTCGTAATCATTGTTTGTTGATTTTCAAGTTCAGTTATCGTTTCTGATAAAATCCACTAACCCCAAACTGTTTCAAAATCAGAGGAAGCTAAAAAGGATATCTATGTTTGTTGTTGTTCTGACATCATTTATCTTGTGTTGCTGTTTTTTTAATTGTTGTTATCTTGATCTTCATCTCAATCATTGTCCTTGCTCATTCAACAGGAGACTTAAGTACTTAACATATTATTATGAGCCTTACATATATTTATATTTTTTACTTTTAGGTCAACCAGGCTGGTTCCGCCTTTAACTAGACTAGATAATGTTGTTTTGGTTCTAGTTTGGATTGTAATCTTATTTTAAATTAATGCAGAAAGAAGATTTCTTCGTTTTTTAGTTGTGAACAAAGAGGTTGAGAATGGCTGGTAACATGGATACTAGTGCACAAGATTCATTATCAACGGAAGTCCTTGAGATGTGGAATAGTGACATGAAATCTGGTCAACTGCATGTGGATAATTTACAAGTCGAACTCGGGACTTCCCTTGAGGAGGGATTAGAGGAAGATGCAAGAAAAGAATTAGGGGTTTTGTTAGGTAAGGTCAAATCAGCTGCAGCAAGCTTGCGCTATTTGAGATCAAAAGCTAAACTTTTGGCGATTCCTGGTCTAACCCGTCTGTCACTTGGTGCCGAACAGCTAGGACTAGAAGATGATTGTTCAGTTTCTGAAGTGGCCAAGGACATCAGTCTTCTGAGCTTTCATCCATGTGAAGATACATTGACTGGAACTAGCAAAAACCAGGGTTCCTTGGTTATAGAGGATGGAGCCTATTCTTGGAAGATGCTCCAATCCATACAGATGGTTACTGATATGCTTGAGTCTCTTTTGAGGAGGATCGCAGTGGCAGAATCTGAAACCTCTTTTCAAAAAGAGAGGGTACTTATAGTTGAGGAAGAAATTAGAAGGAAGACAGTCCAAATCGATAATTTGTCCTTGAGATTGGAAGAGATGAAACGGATTGTACATGGGAATAAAACTGTTCTAGACGAAACAGCAGAGATAATTGAGAAATTAGTTGAAGATAGTAGGAGAGATAGAGAAAAAGCTTTGGAAAATGAAGAAGAGCTTCGTTGTTTGAAGGCAGAGTGCGAGTCACTTAGAAATTACGTCAATACTTCCACCAATGTTATAGAAACACTTCTTTCATCCGAGCGGCAATTTCAAACCATGGAAGCCCGGTCAGTTTTATCTCCTCTGTGTGCAACTTGTTAGCTGGTTTATGTAAATCATGAGACAGGCATGTGATTGTTCAATCACAGAGGTGCAAAGTATGTCAAGCAATGTCTGTGATAGCTTAATGAGCAGAAAAAAATCAGTAGGAGCAAGCGCCAAACGGTTGACGCTTAATTTCACTTACTGAGAGTTGAATCCAATTGCTATATCTCAACATCAGTGAATCCGTTCTATTCTCATGTGTGTTTTATATGAAAGCAGGTTGGTTACCAAGTTGACACAACTGGAAGGCGAGAAAGCGCAGAAAGAGGTAGAAGTTCAGAAGCTGATGGAGGAGAACATGAATCTAACTGCACTTCTTGACAAGAAAGAAGCTCAACTTCTGGCCTTAAATGAACAATGCAAATTCATGGCTTTGAATGCTTCAAACATCTGAGTTATTCATCTTTCCATATCTTGGACATAGTGGGCGTACTTAATATGCTATGTGATTCTGTCTCTTTTTCAGATTTGACATTCTGGTAACTGTCTATAGAACATGGCTTTGAATAAAGAGCAAGCATAGTAATATATCGGCTGCTCACTTGCTCTCTGAAAACTTGCATCGATTGGAAAAACTTCTTACAAACATCACATAGTTTGCCCAATAAGTCGCACTCTGGATCTCATAATCTAGCAAGTGATCAAGATTTCAAATTTCTGAAAGCATTATCAACATAACTAAACATATGATTATTAGTACTTTCAAAAGCACATAATCCGGTTAGTATACAGTCAAGGATTCGGTTTAAAGATCACATAATTCAACTTTTTCATGTTTCAAATGCACATGATTGCGAAATCAATGGCTCAGATTTTTCCACCATTGTGACATACACAAGCACATTGCCGCTTGCACAATAGTTGAATAAATAATTTCTTCTCTGGTCATTTTCATTCACAAAACATGAGAGAGTAGTCAACAATTTTAAGCATTTTACAAACAGGAAACACCCATGAAATGACTTCTCGAAGCCTTTCTAAAATCTGGAAGAATAAACACATTCACTTCTCCTAAGAAAGGAGAAACCGGAATACAGATTCAGAGAGGTTTTCTTGCTTGACTAAAAAAACACATCAATATGACAAAGAAAAGTGCAAAGAGTTGTAATCAGTTGAAAGACAGAAGGCAATGCTCTCTACTCTAGTGGCCTTAGAACATGGTGGTGGTAGAAAATCCGTCTCTTGTCGTGAATGTGAATTATCCAAAATCAAATTTGTGGCTCCGATTTTGTTGGAGTATTTGTCAGCTTGTGGTGCTAAGATTTTGCTGAGTTGTTGTTTGAAGGTAAGTGCCACATGGGAGAGTCTTCAGACATGATCCTACAGTGTTCGGGATATGAACAACTCTTGTGTTGATTTCCTTTTCAATCATCACAATGGACTAATCCATTAATCCATTAACTTTATAAAAGAAGATCATTTGTCTAAATCAAATTAGAATTTAATAACTGGACAATAGAAATGTTAACCACTCTCCCAAAAATTCTTTCTTTGTGGATTTAACAGACATTTATAAAAAAAAAACATTTTAGTGATATTTTTTTGGAATAATATTCTCAAACAAATGTTATAAGTTTTGGATAATTGGGTAAAATTATTTTATATTAAAGATCTTCATTTTAATATCTTTTATGCAGTTTGTGGTAGGAGCTGTCCATTTTAGTTTCGGAATGGAAATTGGATTTTTAGCAGAGTTTTTGTTCGATTTTAAATATCTTTATTTTCAAAAATATCTTGAAAAAAAATCTAACTTCAAATATTCTTTTGTGCATTTTGTCGATAGGACCTGTCCCTTTTAAAGATTTGAATTGGAAATTGAATTTGTAGGGAGATTGGAAAAAGAAACTCTTTCAAAATAAGTATTTGTTCTACTAATTTTTATGATTTTGTCGTTAGAAGCTGTCCGTTTTGTAGTTCTTGAATTTGGATAAAACTTTGAGAAAAAAAAATCTTTAATTCGATCAGAGAAGCTTGATAGGTACTTTCCAATGTAACTTACATCACATCATACCTACATTGCAAAATCAACTTCTTTTGCACTGTACTTCAAAGGTTTGAATGTATTATTTTGCTGTAGACATGTAACTGTCGAAGGTAAAAAAAAAGCTACCTATAATATAATATTATATTTCCATATATCTCAATATTTAGACTTCAAAATCCAGGTTTAAGATCACATAATTCAACTTTTCAACATACTTTTAATTATCACAATAAACAATAATCTTACCAAATAGTTTGTAGAAATTCATAAAGGCAACAAATTTTCACCCAACAAAAAATGAATAATCATTTGTGTTTTTGTGAATGTCACTATGCAATTTAACTTTAACTTTCCCATATATGTTTATAATATTCAAAAAGTGTTTGGTAAACATAATAAAGTGTGATGTTTGTTTAGTAAGCAAACTCATGAATTTATAGTAACATGAATATGTCAGTACCATAGCTGATAGTGGAATTTCTGAAGCCCTAAAACTATAAACAAAAAGAACTGTTTTGAACATTTTAAGAAACTAGACCTTTTTTGAAATGTCAATTTTTTAAAAAATGGTTGAAAAAGGATGATTACTTCTGTATGATAAAATCAATATAGTAAATAAGTAAATAATAAGTAAAAATGAAGAGAATGATGAAGATGATGAATTGGGAATGTGGGGGTAACGAAGAGTGTGAGGGATCATGTCTACAAGTAATAACCACAACAGAAGCGGCAATTCAGGAGAACCAAGTATTTCTGTTTCTTTCATTTCCTTCTGATTAATTCTCTTACTGTCTTTTTCTTCTTGTCTTTATTTACACTTTTTTATTTTCTTTCTTTTAAACATTTTCATATATATTTTTTATAAATACGACAAAATTGATTTTTGGGATTTAGGTTTTACGTTTCTCATTTATTTCCTTTTTAAACAGTGTCATTTTTAACGTTTTTCTAATGATTTTAAGAAGATACAGATTCAATGATATCCCTCTCTTATTTATTGTTTCAGTAGAAGCCAAACTTTTAACCTCTTTTCCTATTTGTCGACCGAAAGATCTTTTTTCTTCCTTCTTTTTATTTGTCATTATTTCTTGAATATTTTCAAATCATCGTATAAACAAAATTAATAAAAGTAATACTATAAAATAACACATTTTAAAGTTTTTATTTCAGATCTATCATCCCAAAATTAAATTCCTAAAAATAGCATAAATATTTATGTAAAAATAGTTATTTGTTTTAAATAAATTATACATAAACTTAAATTATTTATTTGGATTTATTTTTTTTAATTTATAGTTTACATTTTTCTATTAAAATATAGTTTTAATATATTTTAATCTTAAATTTGTGGTATTATTGGAAATTTAAACTAGTGATGATATTTTTGAAATAAAAACTTAGAAAGGTGATATTTTAGACATTTGCTTAATTAATAATAATATTAAAATTTCACTTTGAAAATAAAAAAAAAATCTTAAGAACATTTATTGTATAATAACTTTCATATATAAAATATATATAATAATTACCAATATTCATATTTTGAAATAGCTCCAAACGATGTCTGTAAAAGGGAACAGCAAGAAGAATTTATTTTCAGAACCTTTTTTTACAGCTATGCAAAATGAACAAACAAAACAACTTGTAAAGTTGTAATACATCACCTGAATTTTTTTTTGAAGTCGAATATATGACAAAATTGTGTAGAAACTGCCAAAGTGTCATCTTCATGCACTTTTTTATATAAAATATTTCTTTTTCGATTATAAAGTTATACACGATATGAGGTTTCTACCACAGAAAATTTGCAATTATTTAAATTGGAATTATCACAATGGCAAAGGTGAAAATGTGTAATGATGCTTGATTAATCGCATTAAAGTGAATGGAAATAAAATATCTAAATAAGGAAAAAAGCTGAACAGAAAAGGAAAGAAGTACGTGGAACACAAATTATGGGAGAAATGAGATGTGAACTTGCATGGATTTGATACTATCAAATAATCAAAGATTAGGTTCCAACCTAAGTATTTGTTCATTCTCAAAATTTCACATGTCTACTACTTATAACTCAACATTTATACAAAGAAAAATAGAATCGAATTCAAACAACTATGAAATGTCAGCAGAGCTTATGCAACCTCTCATTACTTTTTATATTTTTTTTCAATAGTTTAATTTTTAGATATTTTTATTTTCCCATTAAAAATATTTTTTGAGTTTTTATATGTTTTCAATAACTAATGTTAATTCATTGTAAATTTTAAAAACTATTAACTGAGAATATTTAATTATTTGAACTATTATTAACTTCTAGTTATGGAAAATATGTATGATGATTGAATTATATATTTGTTGTTGAATATTTATTATTTCGTAATTTGTGTTAAACTCTTGAATATTAATCTATTAGGAACTGCGAGAGTATATTTTTATCTATTTCTCTTTCCATACATTTATTTGAAGTAAAAAACTAATATTTTTAACATATGCATAATATTCATATAATGTATAAAAATCAATGTTATAAATTTTATTTTTAATTTATTTAAGTTAAATAAATATTTTTAACATAATAATTTATGCTAATTTTATAATTTTAATTTTAATGTACTAGATTTGCAATAAAAATTTATAGAGTATACTAAAAAAAATTAGACGTGGTTAATTAATATCACATTCCAACAAGCATGTGGTAATTTAAGGTGATTTTTCTTTATTTTTGTTTGTTAAAACTGAGAGAAGTATCGAAAAACAATGTTTTTACGACCTTTGGAAAAATCCATTCGTCAAAAATAATTGAACCAATATTCACCAAATCCTACCAAAACCAATGGGAGCATAAATCATCTATAACTCAACTAAATTAAGGTCAATTTTCCGTATGGTACTGTCTTTTTAATAATCTAAATTTCAGATCGGCCAGTAGATAATATGAACCCAACAATAATCAATAATCTCAATTGAAAATTGGTTATGGAGTTCAACGAAGCAAAATATAGAACCACCGAAAACTAGAATTATTTTGTTTTATTAATTTTGCAGACAGAAAGAAGAATGGGCATTAAAGTATTGACAACTCTACTTGTAGCAACTGACATGTGATCTTGCAAGTACGTACTTAATTTGGTTCACATATCTTTATACTTCCTCCGTAATCCCTTTGCAACGGACTTAATTTACGTATAACGGCCTTTTTCTTCTTCTTTGATTTATATACAAAATTAGTTGTAATAAAATTGGAAGTTTCAGTGTAGACAAAATCTGAAGAAAAGGTGTATAAGAAGCGAAGAGGAAACGGACACAAGTTGTATTAATTTGTAGAGTTGTGTCTAAATAAAAACACATAAGGGAGACAATGTAGGGCAACGTTATAGTCCCTACCTTATTTATAATACCTTTCAATATTATTTTGTATGCTTTCTTTCACACTTTTCCTCCTATTTCCCTTATGGACTTGTCTCTAATTTTGCCCTAGTTTCCTACATCTCACATGATATTTGCTTTCACAATTACGGATAATAAAATAATTTTATAGTATATTATTTTTTTGGGGGAGGGGGATGAAAGGATTAGTCTTGAGTTCAATTCTCCATTGAAGCAAAAATAAAAACTTGGGTCATTTTTCTTTACTCTAGAGCGGGCATGTCAGAAAAACTAGCATAAATAGTTGAATGTTCATTGAGTAATAATAAAAAAAATGTTTGGTGGGTTTTAATGTATCAATAAAAGTGTTATAAATTTCATATATTATGCGGATTGTACATGTTGACGTCGGTTTGTTTTTCATTAATATAATTGATCATACCAAGGAAAAACACTTCATGTGTTTCTGCACGAATTAGTCCTTATTGTGTATATAATAATAATTATATAACCTCATAAATCTTCTACAAAGTCATAAGTAAACCTAAAAGTGTAATGTAAAAATTTCAGTTTTTTCTTATCAAATTAATACAAAGGCATCCTTGTTTTCTCTCTCATTTGTGCCCTTAAATACCCCTTCATATTCCTCCCCACCACCTTCACATCCACAACTTTCTTCAAACATACCAAACTCTCTCTCTTTTCTCTCTCAAGTGAAGTTAGGTTTCAATAAGCTCAAATCATGGCGATAAAGAATTCGAACAAAGTGGCGGCGTCTCAAGCACCATCGCTAAAGAAAATCTTGAAGAGATGTTCAAGTCTTGGAAAGAAGAATCAAGGAAATTGCTATTTCAACGACGTGCCAAAAGGTCACTTTCCAGTCTACGTTGGTCAACACAGAAGTCGCTACGTGGTTTCAATCTCATGGCTAACTCATCCTGAGTTTCAGACACTCCTCCAACTAGCCGAGGAAGAGTTTGGGTTTGAGCACGACATGGGTCTCACTATCCCTTGTGATGAAGTCTTCTTTCGATCTCTCATTTCCATGTTCAAATAGAACACAGTTTCGAGAGATACTGACTTAGGTCAGTTGGTCATCTGTCGAGATTATGATCTCCGTTAAGATTCTTAAGGGTTTGATCACATTTTTCACACCCTAAACTCGGAAGATCGAAACATGAAAGTTATTGTCAACGAAATCATGAAACAAGAAATAAGAATCTATATATAAAAATATATCTGGATATTTTTTTTCTTTGCTAAGAAGGAGGAAGCAAATGGAGGTGATCGCTTTAAGCATCGATCGACTCAAGATTTGTGGCTATATTATATATAATCTAACAGTGAATTCACCACTCTTAATTTGGGGGGTTTTTTTTCTTTTATTTCTTATACATATTTCCAGTGTCTTGTTTCTGTTTATTTTGTATATTAATTTCTTTTCCCTCAAGTCAACGTGCATTGTTGACCGTTGGTTCTTGAGAGGAATAGCTTGTTTAGTTTGTATTATTTGATATTAAGAAATTTTATATTGTCCGAGTACTGCGTTGTTATTCTCCTTTTTTTTTTTTAATAATATATTGATTTCAGAAATCGAACTTAATGTTTCAAAGAATGATTGATTACAAATCCAGTAGAAAGTATTACTTAATTAAGAAGTTACTTTGATTGATTACAAATCCAGTAGAAAGTATTTTTAATTAAGAAGTTACTTTGAAGACAAAATAAACATTTTGGTTCCATCGGGCAGTTTTTAATTTCTATATTCAAACATTAAAAAGCTATTTATAACAACTGTATTGCTTGTTTGATGTGGATTGTATGTGAAAAATGATCTATATTATTATATTGTATCTAAAATAAATTAAAAACCTAAAATATATGGAATTCTGGGATTTCATTAAGAAAGAATGTTAAAATGAAAATTTACTTATTTTTTGTTGTAACATCTCTCTTCTTTTGAAGTAATCAAATCTCTCTCTTGGTTTTTTTTGTAAGAATGGATGTTAGGCTTAAACAAGTCTGGGGAGTTAACCCTGTTTCTAATATATTGAGTTTGTAAATATTTTTGTTGTTCCATAGGGATTATTTTTTACTATTTTCTTAATGTTTTTAATCGTTAATGTTGTCTAATTAAAAAATTCAAGAAGTACTAATTGAGAATATTTGAATTACTATTGATTTATACTTATAGAAAAGTGTGTAAGATAAAAAAAAGGGTACAATTCATAGTGTACATTTATTGTTTCTTAATCTGTGTAAAAACTTTAAAAATCATTTGTATAGGAACAGAGGGAGTAATAAACATTTAGAGAGATTCGTACTTTATTTTCAAAGAAGAATACAAACTCTCTAGTTTAAAGTTTATCTTACCCACTCTCTCTTACTTCTTTTAATATTGTTTAGCTAATTCATTTGTGAGGATGACATGTGGTTAATTTGCAAAACTTTATTGTTAATGCAGTGAAATCGAGCAAAACAATTGGAGATAAATATTTTTACATGAAATATTCATCTTTGTAGAGTTGGTTGGTGCTTTCATGTTTTCTGTATGCCTTGAAGATTTCAATCTTGTTGTTGGTTTATTTCTCTTATCTTTCAATGTTGATATGATATGTCGTGTTTTGTCTTATCTCTTTATATGGTTTTATAATCTGTAATAGAATCGTTGAGAATATTACATGTCTTTGTTGATGTTTGGGATCGATGCTTTAAACAAGTCTCGGAAATAACTCTATACCAAACATTGTGGAGATTCATATATCTACGCTTTCTATATATATACATACTACAAATAATATAAATTCGTCTTATGTGTAGTTTATAATTGGTCTTATGTATATCCACAATTTATTATATTTTTTTAATACATATTATTTAAACTTACTAAAACTTATATACATCATTAGTACATCTTTCTGACATAGAAATATATTTATTTTTTCTCATTATATATGTTTGAATGATATTGTTTGTTAAGTTATTATTTTACTTCTAGATTTGAGACTTGAAACTCTGAGACAAAGACAACGTGTGTGTTTAAAAATGGGTTTTGAAGAGATGAGTTGTTGTTTGAAAGGCAGAACATGTAAGCCACAATGTCTCTTCTCTTCCTTTTCTTTATTCTTTTTATATACAAATTTTGCGACACAATCCAATAATACAGACGACAGAAATAAAATTCCAATATCATATTCAGAAGAACACACCAAATAAATGAATATAGTTTTCCAATACAAAGAATTTTAGAACCATTAAGAAGAAGAAAAAAGGCATTGTCTGCATGAACTCTGGCTTGCCCATGCTATCAAGTTGCTTTTCAGTTTATACCTTGTCTGCTTGACATTGATGAGCATTTATCTATTTGATCTGTTTTCTGTCGTTTTTCAAATTTATTTGTTTCGTAAATTTTTTAAAAACCCATTGGAAATTTTTTAAATATTTTTTGTCTGAAATATTGTACATATTGAATTCTAAACCAAAGCTTCTTTGAAGATTTGTTTTTTTTTTGGTAGAGTTATCTTCATTGATTTTCACATTCCAATTTAAACAGAGAAATCGAGTTTAAAATGGATTCACTATTTAGTGTCGATATTTGCACTATTATTAGATTGTTGACATTAATAATTAGATTTTGCTTTTATGTTGTTTTGTATTTTTTAATTGATTTAATCGGTAGAATTCTTAAATTTTACTAAAATGTATAACTTCTTGATTACAACTCTCAAGTCTTTCAAAATTTTCAAAGTCTTTACGGGAAAATCATTTGAGTATATCTTCATCGACCAAACAGAATTGTCATTTACTAGTGATTTTTCCACCTACATACATTTATTATTATTTGACAAATATGAGATATATCAATACACATCTTTATCAGAAACTTTTTTTTCTTGAATTTTACACATTGAGATATTATGTAGTGTGATGTTTTACGCCTTGTTGGAGATTAATTTTTTACTGATGCTTTGTGTGTTATGCAGGAAATAAGAAATGCAAGATCAATTTTAACGAGTTCCCAGCCTAAGCCAGTATATCTCGTGGGATCCAAGATCCCAATCCACTATCTCCAAAGTCACAATGAGATCCTGTCAAAAGCTCAGAAATATCGAGCTTCTGACGATGAAGTTGCTAACACCCAAAGAGGAATTCAAGAGAAAAGGAAGAAGCTCCAATCCTATCGCTAAAACTGTTTGAGAAAAATATCCCAGGATTCAGAACCCAAAGAAATAATGAATCCCTCTTTTTCTCAGGTACGAAAATCCCCTCTCTCTCTTGGTGATTTTCTTGTGCGATCTTTCTTCCGATTCTCTGATCAGAAGAATGCTTCTCTCTTTCTCTTGGTGCGTCTAAATCTGTTTTGCAACAGATTTATATATTCTTCCTCCACAATTGGGTAACATGACCCAATTATGTTTGTGACTTTATGAAATACGAGGCCCAAATAAGGCCCATTCGTTGTCAACACTTGTAACAAAACTCCACCTTGTTGACACACGATTTCATTTTAGAAAAAACCCTAGCAACTTTTCTTCCTCTCCATACGGCGCCTCTGTGAATCGCATGTTATCTCCCTGTAGATTTTCCGGAGGGTTCCTTCTTTTTTCCGGCAGCTTCTTTCTACCGAGAGCTCCTCTGCACATCTTCTCCAGGTAACGTTCCTCTTCGTTCCCCCTTTCTTCGTTTCCGACATGCATATCTTGAAGAACTTTTACTCGTTCTTCTTCCTGATCCCTTTTTCAGGTACACTTCCGGCGAGCTCCACCTGAAACCGGAGCTCCTCTTCTTCCCAGTTCCTCAGGTAAGTCCCGAACCTTCATCTACTGCCTGTAGATAGGATTTCTTTCCGGAAAAAAACTTACAGCTGATTTTAATTTCGATTTAAGTGGAAAAAACAACATGTTTAAGATAAACAAAAAAAAAATTTTAAAAAAAATTTTGAAATCCAGAAACCTTTTTTAAAAATTTCCGATCTAAACATTATGTTTAGATCTAACACTAGAACCTTCAGATCTCGACCTTTACCTTTAGATCCGACTCTGAAATTTTTAGATCTGACCTTTGCACTTCAGATCTAAACCAAAAAATTCTAGATCTTTACCCGAACCTTCTAGATCTTAGATTTAACACTCCTAAATCTAGATCAAGACACATCTACATGTTGACTTAAACCGAATTATCCCTAAACCGAAATTGATAAAAAAAATAATTTCATCCCTGTCTCTTCCTTTGAACCTTAAACCATCGGTTTAAAGCTTCTATCTTCCTCAGGTAATCCATTAGGTATAATCTTTGAGACCTAAAATTATACCTCATCCCAACTTTTTAAATCTACCTAAAACACTTAGACGATTTTAAAAATTTAGATTACCTGAGCTGAGTTCAGCTTACTGAACTCCGAGCAGTTCACAGCAAAGCTGGAACTTTTTCCCAGGGACAGTTTTGGTTAGGAAATCAGCTGGGTTCTTAGAGGTGTGAATCTTAGATAGAACAACAACACCCTTAGCCACAATATCCCTGATAAAGTGAAACTTTGTGTCGATGTGTTTTGTTCTCTCATGGTGCACAAAGTTTTTGGCTAATGCCAAGGCACTCTGTGAGTCACAGTGAACCTGAACCCTTTTCTGACAGAATCCCAATTCTGAACACAAACCTCTTAACCATATTCCTTCTTTCACTGCTGATGATAATGCTATGTATTCTGCCTCTGTAGTAGATAGGGCTACTACAGATTGCAGGCTAGACTTCCATGATACGGTATTCCCCCTACCTTGAATACATATCCTGTAACTGACCGTCTCCTGTCAAGGTCAGTTGCATAATCAGAATCTGAGAATCCTTCTATCTCAATCTCTGAATTTCTGTGAAATGTTAGATTTGCTCCACAGGTCCCCTTTAGGTATTTTAGAACCCATTTCACTACTGTCCAGTGACTTCTTCCTGGGTTTGACATAAACCTGCTTATTAGACCTACTGCGTATGGTAGATCTGGCCTTGTGCCAACCATCCCATACATCAAACTCCCAACAGCACTTGCATATGGAATTCTGTCCATATGTCTCTCTTCTGTGACTTTCTCATCATCAGTTAAACTTCTCAGTTTAAACTGTGAGTTAGTTGGGGTTATTACTGCATTAGTCTCAAACATTCCAAAGGTTTTCAGAACCTTTTCTAGATAGTTACCTTGGGATAGCATTAGAATACCTTTTTCCCTATCCCTTATTATATCCATTCCTAGGATTCTAGATGCTCTCCCCAAATCCTTCATCTCAAACTCACTGCTCAGACTTTCTTTCAAGTCCCTAATCACAGTCCAGCTTCCTGAGGCTATTAACATGTCGTCTACATACAGAAGAAGGTATATAACCTTTTTTGTTTGAATGTCCTTCATGTAGACACATGGATCATGTTCACATCTTTTGAAGTTTAGGGTCTTTATAAAAGAGTCGAATCTCTGATTCCATAATTTGGGTGATTGCTTCAACCCATATAAGGATTTTTTCAGAAGACAGACCTTATTCTCATCTCCTTTTTTGATGTAACCTTCCGGCTGTCTCATCAAAATTCTTTCTTCTAGATTTCTATGTAAAAACGCTGTTTTTACATCCATCTGTTCTAGCTCATAGTTAAAATTCACTACTAATAAAAGCATCACTCTAATCGACACATGTTTAACCACTAGAGAAAAGATCTCATTATAGTCGATGCCCTCTTTCTGAGAAAAACCTTTAGCTACAAGCCTGGCTTTGTAGCGCTGTTTTTCTACTCCTGGGATCCCTTGCTTAATCTTAAAGATCCATTTGCATTCGACTAATCTTTGATTCTCTGGTTTTTCTATTAAAACCCACGTGTGATTATTCCTTAGTGAATCCATCTCTTCATTAGTAGCTTTTAACCATTGATTCTTCCTCTTACTTTTCATTGCCTCCTGAAAAGTCTTAGGTTCATCAATGTCTAACTGTTCTGCAACAGATAGAGCATAAGCTACGAAATCTGTATCTTCAAATCTAGATGGGGGGTCTGATTGTTCTCCTTGCCCTATCTCTAGCAAGAAGGTAATCCTCCTGATTTGGAATACTTTCAGAGTACTCTGATTCCTCTATGTTCTGCTCATCAGAATCGGAGTTTTCAGTTTCACTGATAGCTCCACCTTGATTCGATGATCCCTCCCCATTGGAACCATTTGGGGAAGGTCCCCTAATCAGCTCATCACTAAAGGAAACCTTTTTGTTTCCTTTTTCTTTCTGGGTTTCTTCTTTCTGGTCACTATCAGACTTCTCTAGATTTACCAGTGTATCTTTATACACTTCTAGTTCATTGAAAATTACATTTCTACTAGTCGTACATCTGCCTTCTTCCTGCAACCAGACCCTGTACTCTTTGATACCAAAGGGATAACCCACAAATATCCCTTTAACTGCCCTAGGACTCGTCTTCTCTTGAACAGTGTGAACATATGCTGAGCACCCAAATCTTCTTAGGTGCTTTAAGTCTGGTTTATGACCAGACCACATATATTCTGGTAGTTTGTTATCAATGGCAGTACATGGGGATCGGTTTATGATGTAGACTGCAGTAGATGCACCTTCTGCCCAAAACTTTCATTTAAACCCATCTCAGAGAGCATACACCTCACCTTATCCATTATGGTTCGGTTCATTCTTTCTGAAACCCCATTCTGCTGAGGGGTGTAGGTGCATGTTCTGTGACGCTTTATTCCAGAATTCTTACAATACTCATCAAACTGTTGATTGCAAAACTCTAATCCATTGTCTGTTCTGAGACATTTTAGAGTTTTACCAGTCTGATTTTCCACAGCAACTTTCCATTCCTTGAATTTCTGGAATACCTCACTCTTAGACCTTAGAAAGTATATCCATACTTTTCTAGAGTAGTCATCTATCAAAGATAGAAAATACTTGCACTCTCCTAAGCTGTTCGAAGTTGCTGGTGAGCCCCAAAGGTCTGAGTGGACATAGTCTAGGATAGCTTTTGCTCGATAATTGGCTGATGAGAAACTCTGTCTGTGTGATTTCCCTATCACACAGTGCTCACAAAACTCAAGCTGTTTGATGTCAGTTTTTGGCAGGTATCCTTCCTTAACTAATTCAGTTAAGCCATGCTGACTGACATGACCCAGCCTGGTATGCCACAACTTCGTTGTGTCTACCATCAGCCCACTATTACAAACTTCTCCTTCTAATACATTTCCCTGTAGGTAATAGAGCCCGTTTGAGTATTTCCCAAAGAATACTCTTTTCCCTTGTTTGTAGAATGTCACCAGAAAATCTCCACCTACATAGTTGCATCCTAACTATTCTAACATGCCAAAAGAACTGAGATTTCTACTCATTGAGGGCATATATCTCACATTAGTGAGAATTACCATAGAATTGTCTGGATTCCTAATCTTAATATTCCCAATTCCCTTCACCTCACTTTCAGTATTATTTGCCATCAAAACCTTCCCACCTTTGACTTCTCTGAAATCAGACAGAAGGTTTCTGTTTGGTGTAATATGAAAGGTGCAGCCAGAATCAAGGACCCATTCATCTTGGCTGTCCTGAGTGCTGACTGTTAAGACTAGGGGCTGTCCAGATTCGGATGCTATGTTAGCAGAGTCAGAATGCTTCTTTGCATTTCTGTCTGGGCATTCTCTCTTCCAGTGGCCTTCTTTGCCACATATGAAACATGCCCCTTTACCAGTCTTGTTCCTTGTCTTTGACTGGCTTCGATTTCTGCTCCTAGACCTACCTCGCCCAGACTGATTTCCTTT
>JAEVFF010000870.1:0-128333 GCA_018901945.1 Pugionium dolabratum
AGAGTATACGTTAACTATAACTATTTTAATAAATGATTTTTAATTGTATATCAATCTAAAACCATTAAATTCAAATGTGATAGATGAATATAAACTAAGTTTCAACCAAAATAAAATGGGATCTCATTTTGGCTTGACTTTCGGTTCAGCATATATAACACATAGAAATTTAAAATGAGTTTTAAACTTGTGGATTTTAATAAGTTTTTATGATAAACGAAAATTTATTTATCATAAAAACTTATTAAAATTCACGGATTTAAAACTCATTTAATATTCTTATGTGTTATATATGCTGAACCGAAAGTCAAGCGAAAGTGAGATCCCATTTTATTTTAGTTGAAACTTAATTTTAAACAATTTTTAAAGCCGAGGAGAAATAAGTTGTGTATTGGTTGTAACATCTTAACGTACATCCCAGAGATACGATTTCGACTGTAGGTTTCCTCGCATAATATTGTTAAATTTTCGTATGAAAATATTGATTTATTATGCCGGAATGGTATGATCCAATGATTAAAAAAAACTTTTAAAGCCTAGAAAAAAATCAATCTATTTTCCACCATTTTCTATAACGCCGTGGACCAGTAAAACATGTTAATGTTCGATGTAGATTTGAGTTGTTTCCCAACGTTCTTACCATGGAAGAGTCCCAACAGAGCAGAAGGCCCACTCTCAAAACAACATTTCATATAATTTTTTATACTAAGTTTTGAGATATTTAATTTGTGTCAAAGACTTTTTTTCCGACAAATATATTACGTTTTGTCATATATAAATGGCTATTACTTTATTAGGGTAATGTAAAAAATGAAAACAGGAAAAAAATAAACAAAATTTTAATGTGAAAGCGACATATCCCCGCGTAGAACTATTATTAAATAATGTAAGAAAAATTTAATGTGAAATCGAGATATCCCCAATGTTATTTCATTATTGATGTAAGAAAATGGAAAGTGTTGAAACCAATCATAGCGGTAGAGATGAATGATCTTGGTCCTGCAAATAAGATCTTTGGAATAGAAATAAATAGAGACAGATTGAAAGGTGCCTTAGAACTGTCATACACTGAATACATTATGAAGATTCTGAAGAACTTTACAATTGATCAGTGCAAGTCTGCGAGAACTCCCTTACGTGCACGTTTCAAGTTGAAAAGTGCTACTGAAATGGAATTTCAAGAACAAGTGGAACTCATGAAATCAGTTCCATATCATAGTGCTATTAGGAGTTTAATGTACTTACTGTTTGGTACTAGATCTGATTTGGCTTACACAGTTGGTGTGGTCAGCCGGTTCATGACAAAACCAACAAAAAAAACATTGATTAGCTATGAAATGGGTAATGTGATACATTTAAGGAATCAGTAAAATTAGTTTGTAATTCAGAAATGAAGAAAAGCTAGAGATAAATGGATATTGTGATTCAAACTATGTTAGATATACAGATAAAAAGAGATCAATTTATGAGAGAATGTTCACTATAGAAGAGAACACGATCAACTGAAAGTATGTACTTTAATCAATCGTAACTCTTTCTACTATAGAGGCAGAGTATATTATCTTGACTGAAGTTGCTAAACATGCTATCTGGGTAAGATGATTGTTAGAAGAAATGTGATATTACCAAGAAAAAATAGAGATTATTTGTGGCTCTTAAAGTGCTATAACCCTTTCAAAGAACAGCATGTTACACAAGAGAACTAAACACATTGATGTTAGAATTTATTTCATAAGAGAAAAAATCAAAGAAGCAAGGATTGAAATTGTTAAGATCTCAACAGGAATTTGCTTAACTTAGTCTAAGTTTTAAACACCTTTCTTTTTGTACCATGCCACCTAAATAAAACCCGAGTTACCAGAACAAAAAATGTTTACAGGTACAAGTTTTATTCCATGTCAATAAGTTCCGACATCCCAATTTCCCTTATTTATTTTGAAGCGTGAGTGTTTTACAAAAGACTTTAGCCGAATAGTTTTCTTCAAAGTACCATTCAATAAGACAGCCCTCACAAAGAGAGTTGATCGTTTTTATGAATGATTTGGACGTGATGAAAATGGAACACCAAACACATTTGAAATTCATGCGATGACTGCGTGCAAGAGGCAATATCTTTCTTGCAATTACTAATGTCTTGGTACTGTAGCAATTCATTATATTCCCTATTTAATTTTTTTAAAAGAAAATTAGAACCGTAAAAGGTATTACCAATCATTTCTCTAGTTGAAAAACAAAACTACAGAATGTAAGATTTAGAAACTATAGATTAAAATGGGACATAAAAAAAAGAGAAAGTTATGTAAAGAAGCAACGTTCATAAAATGTAGAAAAGCAAACTTTTTTGAATGAATAATGATTACTTGGGTTATTTTTCTATTGATAAAAAACTATTATATTTGAAAACGAGTGTAAAAGGTCTTCCACTTTCATGGGACAGATAAAAAGTATGACACTTTCACTGCTGGTGACCTGAATGACGATCTGAAATAGGTTGATAAATTTCAATTTTATAAAGTTTAGTAAGATTTAGTACCATTTAAAAGAAATATTTGAAATTTTATTCTATTTTTCAATTTTTAGTATATTATTTGAAAAATTTTACTAAATAAAAGTAAGTAATTGAGGCTTGTAAACCTGTTCACCTAAACAAAAAAATAAGTTATAAAAAATTGACATCTCATCAAATTTATTCACATCATTTTAAACAAAAATTAATAATTTTTATAAAATTAAATATTTAAATTATTAAAAATTTAAATAATTTTTGATGATTGAACTTATAATTAAACAAACAATTAAAACTTATAACCACTACCTCACCTGTTATTGGCCACTATCATCTTATTTTTTATTGGCCACTACCATCATAATAATGAATTTCAATTACTAATATTATAAAACACCAAGTATGATAGGCTATAAAATTTCAATGACTAAAAAAATAAAGATATTTTAGAACTAAATAGTTAAAAAAATTAAATACAATAATGAAAAAATATCGCGTGGTACGCGCGAACTGTCACCTATTATTTTAATAAATAACATTATCCTAACGTGTTATTAACAAAAATATCATGTTGACGTATCATCACCACATTGAATTTCAAATAAATATATAAATAGTTTTAAGTTACTAAAACAATTATAAAATATATCATTTTTATTAATTTGGTTAGATAATTCGTATATTTTATAAACTAACCAAAAATATTATAAAATTCGTAAAATAATTATTTTTATTTTTTTAATTTACATGTACAAAATTTTATATTAAAAATAATTTTAAATAAAAATTAAAATTTTATAAATATCTAATTTATATTTACTATAAAACAATATTATATAGTTTATGAATATTTCCCTCTAAATCTAGTATAATATATATAACAAACAATTATCATACCTATATGTAATATTAATTGTTCCTGATGTTGTCGATCAATCGGAATTACAAATTTTCTTACTAACCAAAAAATACTAATCTTAATTGTTTTAAGATTTACAAATCAAATTATAATTTTTTTTCATATATATTTCCTTTTAATAGTCACACAAATACTAAATAAGAAACTGGAAATTCAATCAAATTATATAAACAATTAAATATCTCGTAAATGACAAACTTAATTAAACCAAATAGCATAAAATAAGAAATCAATAAAATATATCTTCTAGGTTTTTTTCTTTACAGTTTTTGAATAACAATTTTAACTTTATGCTATTTATTATTTAAAATAATTTTTGCTGTGTTAAAATACGATTCAAAAGAAAAGAAAATAGTTCAAAAACACAGAAAAATATTTATAACAAAACATTGATAGCCGTTAGAAATAGTCACAACAATCATCATATGATGTAGCCATATCGGTTATCCTAAAATCATGTAACAAAGTTGAGGACCATCACATGTTATATTTTTGATATTTCACTTTCTCATATGTGAATTGTTTGTTTCGTATCCGCAGTAAGCTACAGTTGCGTCATGCGGTCAAACGTTGTTCGTTTGATTACCACAATTTTTTACGATCAAACGATACGATCGACCGCAAAAAACTACTGTAAAAAATTGTAACTTTTACGAAATTGTAACGTTTACGATCAAATAATTACGATAAAACTTACGTCGACAATATGCGTTGATCAAACGAACAACAATATTATAACGTCTAATCGTAGTATCAGAACGCAAGTTGCTGCCGCAAACGCTGCGACAGACAAACGAACATCGCAATGGTGTCTAAATCTGTTTACATTTTTCATGAAATGAATATTATATTGTTCAAATTAAACATTGCATCATTCAAATTACAATTTTAATTTGCAGAAAAATAAAACAACACAAATGAATTACAAGATGTAATATACTTAATTTGCAAGTTAAAAATTACAATCCAACGTTAAGAAAAATTTTCCCTGCATATTCATTTTTATCAGAGAAATATGAAACACTCGAACGAAACAAGAGGATTCTCTATCAGCTCTTCAGTTTTATAACCATAGTTCTGATAATGTTGCGGATCCGACCCGTTTTTATTCGGATCTAGCCTAATACGACCAGGAGACTGATTGTTCTTCCTAGTCCTTGCCCCACCCACCTGACAACTCTGTTTTGAATCCATCACGGATCTGTTCGTGGCCGGCGATCTCGACCTTCTCCCGGATCTCTCAGCCGGATCTCTAATACCCGACCCAAATCTCGCTCCATTACACGCTCCCGTGTTTCTCTTACGTGGAGATTGATCATTCTTTCGGGTCGGGTAATCATTACCCGTGACACGGGTCCGAGATTTAGCCGGAGATCTCTGAGATTTCCTCTGCTTCACTTCTTCTTCATTGTAACCATTCATCATTGCCGTCGAAGACACACTCTCACTCAAGCTCAAGCTACAAATCTCTGAAACCTCAGACCCTTCTTCTGGATCAATTAAGTTAGGTTGGGTCATAACCGTGTCCGGAGAAATTATTAGTGTTTTCTCCTCCGTCTCCCGGATCTTCGTCTTCACCGGATCTTCGATCGCTGAATTGTGGACATTAGAGGAAGTGGCGAGCAAGGTTGTCTCGGGCAAGACTTCT
The DNA here is from genome assembly GCA_018901945.1 of Pugionium dolabratum. Taxonomy (NCBI): domain Eukaryota; kingdom Viridiplantae; phylum Streptophyta; class Magnoliopsida; order Brassicales; family Brassicaceae; genus Pugionium; species Pugionium dolabratum. Next base: position 5,074 of record JAEVFF010000870.1, read on the forward strand.
TTGACTACTGTCTCTTCCTCGACAATGGTTGTATTCTTGCAGGTAACGTTCTCTTCCTTCCGATCGGCGGTGCCGGAGCTGACGCAGCAACCCATGTGAGTGTGTGTGTGTGAGAGAGAGAGAGGGAACGTGGTTTGGTCGGAGACAGAGAGTATTCTCTTTGGTTGTGTGATGACTGATGAGAGAAGCAGAGGATTATTGTGACCTGAAAAAGAGTATTTATTGTTAATATTTTGGGACAGTTGATATGAGTCCGACTTTAATTTATGATGATTCAGTAGTAATTGAATAAACCCATACAAAATTCAATTGTTTGGTGCAAAAAAAATTCAGTTGTTGAAATAAGGTTAATGAGTTCGATAACACACAATCTATTGATTGAAAAACATTGTTAATTAACAATATTGTATTTATGTATAATTTACAAAAATATCATATTAATATATCATCATATTATTATGCAGTACGTTTTAAAAATATTTAATTTATTAGAACATGTCGCGAACATTAAACTTTATTTTTTCCTAAAATATATACACAAAAATATTATCAACTAAAACTATATCAATAAATCATTATGATATGTCTAATATATTAATTAACAATTATTTTAACAAAGTAACTTTATGTTTACGTGTGATTTACAAATATGTCTGTTAAACTATTAGAAAATCTTAAGATAAATATTATATAATATATGATTTACTAGAGTATTTATGAAAACTATTATTAGATAATATATTATATGTAAATTCCTAATATTTTGATATAAAATATATTATATCATAAAATATAAATACAATATAATATTATAAATTTTAAAAAATTAGTCAAAAATATAAAATAAAAGTTTAGTTTAATTGAATATGTATCACATATATAATTTTATCTCAAATAGATACAATTTAAATCTATTTGTATAACCCGAGTTCATTATCTATTTCATTTATAATCAATATTAAAATATTTTAAAAAATATTTTAACTATGAGATAAATTATATATATCTAATTTATATTAACAAAATGAATAATTAATTACAACGTGTGAATATTTTTTCTCATGTAGGACGTGGGTCAAAATCTATTGTGTAGATTATTTTATAAACTTCATGATTACATTTTATTAAAAATAAGTTATATACTCTTTCTATGATTTTAAAATCTTTATTATTTTTCTTATTGTTGTTATTCAGAATTATTATATAACATATACATAAAACTAATTAAATTATCTTTACATTAAATATTTTCACAAATAGATTTTTTATCCCTCGTATGAACAAAGTTACATTAATCAGGTGGGTTTGACGGGTTTAGCCGATGACGTGCTTTGTTTTTCAAATTCTTTTTTAAAATATTTAATAAATTTAATTAAACTAAATACAAAAGAAATTTTAATCAAATAATAACAAGTCTAACATTAATACATCAAATATATCAAAATTCAATTTTTAAAACAGAAATTACATAAATTTTGAGCCTCAATTTGGTTAATTGATTTGGACTTATAATTTACGGGTACCAGCTAAATACGCAAATTAATAAATTGTAACCCGTACCCGTCCTGGTGTAACTAATGTTCGACCCGCACCCGTCCCACTTATAATTGTTTTTAATTCGACCCGCACCCGCCTCGTAGAAGTCAAACGGGACGGGATCCGTGGGTAAACACTAATAATGATAGATCTAATAGTATACTGTTAAATACATGTATATTATTATTTTTATAAATACTTTAGTAAATTATATTTTATTCATTATTTGTTTTAAAATAGTATAATAATGTGACACGTCCGTAACATACTTATAAATCACACGTAAATTAAAGTTTTTTTGTTAATTTCTTTTTTCAATTAATATATTAGAAATTTGAAAACTAACAAAAAGAAAATAAACTATTGATTGGATATTAATTATACCTCTATTTTCATTTTACAAACACATGTAAACTATTGTTTGGATATTTCTAATGGCTATTGTACTTCTATTTCACGTAATAAACAAGTAAACTATTTGTCTGAATGTTTTTCTTGTTTTTTTTTTCTTCTCATTGTCTCTTTTTTCTTTCATCGACCAATATGATTGTGTCTTCCAAGAATGAAGGATTTCCGACGAGCCACACGTTGTGTTTTCTTCTCATGCTTTCAGAGCCAATATCGTTCTCCGTTAAGGAGAAGAAGAAGAACAAAAATAGCTTAAGAAACAAAAGCTCAAGCTCTAAGGTCACATAAGGGAACCATGACTTATGATTAGGTTCTATATTAAATAGTAAGTACCGTAGTTTTTTTTTCGCAAGGAATTAGATTTTTTGGTTAAATGTTTACAAATCCTCTTCATTTCTAAATGATATTCATATTCGTTTAAAAATAACTACCAAGCTTTACAACAAATTAGAGACCAATTAATAACTAAAATCACAACATTATGTAGGCCTAATAATTATTACCCAAACAACAACACCTCCACCTTTTCTCTTCCCAGCTGCACTGCAAATTTCTGAGAATATAAAAATCACAAAGAAACTTCATAAAAAAGCAATAAAATAATATACACTTCCATGCTCGAATACGTTTTATAGATTAATTAGACGGTTAAGATGAGTCTAAACATCTAAAAAATGGTCTAATGTTCTAAAAATATTGTATCATTAGAGATACGAAATCAATGGAAATAGAGATGAAACTTTAAATTTTAGAAAAAATCGATAATGCAAATTCGAATTTTGGAGATAGAGTTTTGAATTTTGAAGATGGAGGTTTGATCAGAGTTCCTAAGGATTTAGATTTGGAACTTTTGACAAAATTTGTGCGACATCTTTTTAATTAACGATATTTTTTTAATATTAGCTAACTACAACGTTAATGGTGAGTGAATCAATTTATCATCATATCTATTTTTGTTCAATCAACATAAGTAAATGATTAAAGTAACAAGTTAACAATTATTAGTATTTTATATTGTGACATAGTTTATGATTTAAATGACCGAAATTTGAAAAGTCATGATTTTTATTTTTGACAATTTTCTTTTTAAATTATTGTTATTTTTTATTTTTAACCATTAATATACTAATCAATAAAAATGATTTCTATGGATTATAATCATAGTTTCTATATACTAAAGTTTGTTTTATTGATTTTCTATTGATTGGGCACCTTTGTCTTATATACTAAACTTAATATTTTAGTTGACTATTTATATCAAATTATCTTTATCTTCTGAATAAAACACTTGTAGTTTGCTTTGTTTGATTGTGATTTGGTTGAGAAATTAAAATTGTGTTTTGGGAGAAAACATTTAAAAAAAAGGAGAAAGATGACGGCCAAATAACCATGCAAATTATATTATGCCGAGAAACTCTTATTAAAATAAAAAAAGTGGAAAATGTAAAAATAAAAGAAGTGAAAAGATTTGTTCGACCATTCCTTATATAAGTCGAAGAAGTCTTTGTTCTTTGTTTACCTTTACAAATTCGGAGAAAGCCAAATAGAAAAGGAACCACCGGCGCATGAAAAGTCGCGTTTTCTCTACCCAACTGCTCTCTTACTTTCCTGGAAAATTCCCGTGTCTTTTAAAACCCAATTCACAAGCCTTCTAAAATTCTTGAATACCTCTAAAATTCGCTAATTCCTGGATCTAAAATTCCGTGTTTGTTTTTGCGATTGATTGGTTTTTCCGGGTGGAAAATTGTGCGGGACTGTTGATTTCTCGTTCTGCTTTTTTCTCTTCTCGGATTTAGGGTTATCTCCCATTCCGCCCTTCGTTTATTGGGTTAGGGTTTTTTTTGTGTTCGTGATGGGTGAGGAGGGTTCAGTGTTTGGCCTGGCCGATGGACTTCCTCCTGACGATTGTGATGGCTTTTTTGGGATTGAAGACGACGACGAGGATCTCACTATTGACATCGAGACGATTTACCGGATTCTAGATGAGAAGCCGGATTCTACCAAGGTATTTCTACTTTGTGGAATTTCATGGGGAGAGGTTGAGAATATCGATTGCACGGTTTTCAAAATTGAACAAGAATTGTAGACTTCAATTGCTTTACAATTCTTTGGACGGCCATCGTTTTAATTAGCTGCGTTGTTATTATGTACTTGAGAGATAAGAACAAAGACTTAGTTATTGAAGACGTGTTTCTTACATCGATTTGAATGTGCCCAATGCTTATGATGAGGAATTTTGAGTTTTATATTCTGTAATATATGTGTGAATTACAATTCTGTTTGTCATATTAAATACACATTACTAATTTGTTGATTAAAGGATTCTTTTTTTTTTAAAAAAAATATTCGAATTAACTTGGTGATTACTTGTAGGATGGCCAAGAAAATTCATCACCAGTTGTTTCATCTGCTGGCGAGCTCAAGAATTCACAGTTGCAAAATGGTTAGCAGTTGTAAAGGGTGCTTTTTTTCTTACACAATAATTTGTAATTTTGTTACTCTGTTTGGGTAATGACCTATGACCTAGAGCTACGTTTACTGTCAGTGATACTTCTTGAATTATTTGAGTACATTGCATTAACATCAATTGGATATTCTTTTGTTATGTATTTTCTTGAATTAGGATCTCAGATGGTTGATAAGTTTCCTTGTGGGGATTCATATTGCTTGAAGGAGTCACTCCCTGGAGCAGGGGTGCTTGGTTCACTCGAGGACCACGTGAGAGTGGACCCTGGGCTGAGCCCTTCACCTGCTTATACTTGCTCTGCAAGTCTTAAGGATTGGTATTCATTAAGCCAGGGTGAGCCGCCTGTCGAAACATGTGGTGCAGCCCAATCTGAGATGACTAGTTGTAGTGTATCGTCTAGCTCTGTCGACATATACAATACTTGTTTCTCTGATCATGGTGGCAATATGGCCTCCAATCATGTTGATTGTGACGTTGACACTATATACAAGCAGGGTGACAAGTTAATCGATTCCAAATGTATGCACCTTATCTACTAAAATTTCAGGTTATTCTTTTTGAATTTCCACACAATAATCTATCTGTTGTTAATTTCATATTCCTCATTGATGTTGCATCATATTGCAGTTACACTGTGCAGCCCCACAACATATTTCGACGAAGTTCCTGAATATGGGGCTGGGTTGGGAGCCATTCAGAATTCCTCTGTCATGTCTAGCTTTTGTCATAATTCCATTTCTCTCAGTAGTGGTGCGAATAACTGTCTCTCTTCTGATCGAAATTGTTACAATAAAAGTGGCGCATCCTTATCGAAACCTAAGCCCAAATTTGCCCAGAATTCCGGGTTTCAGTTCTTTCCCAATAAGGAAGAAGCTGGAAATGATGTTGACAGTGGAGTAAGTGAGTGTCAATCGGATGGTGCCAGCCAGATAATTTTTGATAAATATGGGCAACTAGATAATCGATCTTTAGAAAGGAATCCTTCTATTGGTTTGGCTAGTGCAAGGGGTATCATGTTCAAGTGTGAAAGTAATCCTTCAGTTTCTCCTGCCTGTTTCAAACCATACAATAGTTTTGACAGTCATTTAGCTGATAATGACTTTGATCGGGCTAATAATTGTTTGAGGAGTTTTCAGGATAATAAAGCTGTTAATGTGAATGTTAAATCAGTGGCCGAGTCTGAGAAAATGGTTTACAGTACAGTTCCAGAAGAAGATAGTGTTAGGGATGCTGTTGATGCACCTGGAGAAACCAATGATTGGTGGTCTGGTTCATCTAGCTGTGCAGTTTCCTATGAAACTTATATTGAAAAGGGATTCTCCTTTATTGCACCCCAAACTGCTTTCCCTATTAAAGACAGTGGTAGCAGAAGCTCCAATAAATTTTATGATTCAGATTTATGCTTGCAATATGTAGCACCAGATTCCTGCGCAGTGGCACAAAGAACTGAACGTTTAGATTTTCCGATACAACCAGGAAATTGTGAATATATTCAACCAGGGAGCATTAATTTCTCAAATACCAGCATTGAATCAATTCAAAGTCATTCTTCAGAATGTATTTCCGATAGTGATGATTCTGACATCTACATAATAGAGACTAATGGTCAATCTACAATGCCAACTCTATCTATGAAAAAGTCAGTGGTTTCGTCAGAATATTCTACAGTTGGTCATGCTTTTAATCATTCCGGAGCCCTGAAGCTTCAACCAAACAAAGAAAATATCTTTCAAGCTGCATTGCAGGTTAGCACCTGTTAGCCTTTTCAAGGAGAAGGCGTATTACCTGATTACTATTGTTACAACTTGTTGATTCTATTGTACTCTCGCCCAGGCACCAACAGTCCAGCACATTAGGTTTTGCTGATAGGAGGATAAATATTTGTTTCTATTGAAATACCCGTTTCATAACCCTGCATGACTAAGTCAAGAATGTTGTATGAGGCTATAATGGGACTAAAAGATTTCCGCTGTTGGACGTGTCTGAACGATATAATGCGAGACTAAAATTAATGACAGTTCCATATTAACCTTTATTCTTGGTTTTAGTTCAGACACATTAGGTCTAATTGCATTGTCTGACTTGACAGGACCTCTCTTTGCCTAATGCTGAAGCAAGTCCTCCTGAAGGTGTTTTGACAGTCCCGCTTCTGAGACATCAGGTATGCATGTTATCAAAATTAAACTATTCCCTGTAGAAGTCCCAAACCCAAGCTGTATTAAACGTCTGTGGTATTTTATGCTTATCTAAGATGATTTTGGCACAAAGAAATGGGATTCTTTTCAGTTGATATAGTTTTCCAACTTAATGTTTTTTTGGTTCATATTAATAGATACGCATTCTATTGTATCAACTTGACTCTATTTAACTCATGCACAGCGAATTGCATTGTCATGGATGGTCCAGAAGGAGACACGTAGTTTCCCCTGTTCGGGCGGAATTCTTGCTGATGATCAGGTTATCTCTTCTATTGCAATCTTTTTCATGTCAATAGTGAATAAAACGTTCAGCGTAAATTTTCTCAATTTTCTTTATGTTCTAAATTCCTGGTATAATTATCTTTTGCAGGGACTTGGGAAGACAGTTTCCACTATAGCTCTTATACTGAAGGAAAGGTCTAAACCTGCCCAACCACGTGAAGAAAGTATTAAGAAAGAATTTTTTGACCTAGAAAGTGAGAGTGGAGAATGTGCATCTTTAAAACCCAGTGGAAGAAGCGAACAATTTGATCATTCTCAATTGCTTTTCAATAAAAGAAAAATTGATGGAAATAGTGTCGGTAAAGTGACTGTAAGGCCAGCTGCTGGAACGCTTGTTGTCTGTCCCACTAGTGTTATGCGACAGTGGGCAGAAGAATTACATAAGAAGGTGACTAGTGAAGCGAATATCTCTGTTCTGGTATACCATGGGTCCAGCAGAACAAAGGATCCTCATGAGTTGGCTAAATATGATGTTGTTGTGACCACATACTCTATTGTAAGTATGGAAGTGCCAAAGCAGGCTCTTGCTGATGATGAGTACGAGGAGAAGGATGGTGCACATGACGATGGAGCTGCTGCTGCTGCTGGCTTTTGCTCAAACAAGAAAAGGAAATATCCTCCCGATTCTCAGAAGAAGGGCTCAAAGAAGAAGAAAGATGTTGATTGTGTGTCTGCTGAGTCTCTTTTTGGCCCTCTTGCAAAAGTTTCATGGTTTAGAGTTGTTCTAGATGAGGCACAGAGCATTAAAAATTACAAAACCCAAGTTGCAAGAGCATGCTGGGGGCTTCGTGCTAAACGGAGATGGTGTTTATCTGGCACTCCAATCCAGAATTCAATCGATGACCTCTACAGCTACTTTCGATTCCTTAAACATGATCCTTATTCTTCTTACGTATTGTTTTGTGGCACAATTAAGAATCCTATCAGTAGGAACCCAGTGAAAGGATATCAAAAGCTGCAGGCTATTCTTAAAACAGTGATGCTTCGCCGAACAAAAGGTCAGTTTACTGATATGAATCTTAATTACTTTGAATGTTCATCTAAGTTTTTGTAATGGTTTTAACTGGTTACCACATTAGGTTCGCTTATTGATGGGAAACCCATAATCTCTTTACCTCCAAAGTCCATTGAGTTGAGAAAAGTGAATTTCACTGAGGAGGAACGTGATTTCTACTCCAACTTAGAGCGAGAATCTCGTAATCAATTTAAGGTATGGCTGTGGACTCTGTATACTCTTATGTAGATTATGGTTTTGTGTGTTTATAAAATTCCGTAGCATACCGTGAATAGTATGCGTATTGATATTAGTAAATCTCTTCTATATTTATTAGGAGTATAAAGAAGCGGGAACAGTGAAGCAGAATTATGTAAATATTTTGTTGATGCTGTTGCGCCTTCGCCAAGCGTGTGATCACCCTCTTCTCGTTAATGGTGAATACAGTTTTACCTGGGAATCCTCACTCGTATTAGCTAAAAAGCAAAATTTCTCAGGACCTTCATTCACAATTTGTGGTATCTGCAATGTAAGATTTTTTTTTTGTCTCGTTCAGACAACCTGCATTCGCTTTTGTTATTTCCTGGTGAATGTAAAAGTGAAGTGCATTATCAGTGAATGTTAAAGTCATGGTTTAGATCATTGAGTTGTTATCTTATCTCTTGTCACCTTTTGTTGCAAATATATTTTTCTTGACTAGTAGTTGTGAATCTATCTCCGTTCTTTACCCACAGGATGCACCTGATGATGCTGTTGTGTCAGCATGTGGTCACGTTTTCTGTAAGCAGTGCTTTTATGAATGCCTTACAGGTGATAATAATCAGTGCCCCCTTGCAAACTGCAATGTCAGACTGAGATTAGACGATTCGAAGCCTTGCATGAATGATCGTGCCACTTCAGATTATGTTGAGACTGTTGACCCTTGTTCTGAACCTCCGTATGAGTCATCTAAAATCAAGGCTGCTCTAGAGATCTTACAATCACTTGCCAGACCGCAGGATTTGACAGATATGATTAGGATCACGGAAAAGGGAGAGGACTCCACTCTTCCTGTAACTGCATTTAGGAAAGAGGGTAGTGGCGGTGGAGAAAAAGCCATTGTTTTTTCTCAATGGACAAAGATGTTGGACCTACTTGAAGCTTCTCTTATAAGTTCGCGTATTCAGTATAGAAGGCTCGATGGAACAATGTCAGTTGCTGCTCGAGATAAAGCAGTGCAGGATTTCAATACTCTTCCCGAGGTACATGGCCTTAATTGGAATGTTAAATACTTGGTCTAGCTTGCTGTTTATTATGTGCCAAGACATGATGATACGTTTATTGACTTTTTTTTTTCTTTTCATATTTTTTAAGGTCTCAGTAATCATAATGTCTCTCAAGGCTGCTAGTCTCGGATTAAACATGGTGGCAGCTTGTCATGTTCTAATGCTGGACTTATGGTGGAACCCTACAACTGAGGATCAGGCTATCGACAGAGCGCATCGTATAGGACAGACACGACCTGTAACAGTGGTTCGATTCACCGTAAAAAATACAGTTGAAGATCGGATATTGTCCCTTCAGGTATGCGAGTTAGTTGGTTTGATTCTTTTCCATTTTTTTCAATTAACTTACAGCTTTTTCTCAATTGATCTCTGAACACGTTTTGTCAATGCAGGAAAAGAAGAGAATGATGGTTGCCTCTGCGTTTGGAGAAGATGAAAAGGGAAGCCGACAGTCTCACCTCACCGTGGAGGATTTGAACTACTTGTTTATGGCGGATTAATGAGAGAGCTGGCGTGCGGGTACATATGATAGGACATTCTTTGGTTTTTGTGCAGTTTGTGGAGGAAGAACATATTGGTTTAACTGACTACAGGTTTATGCAAACGAAAGGTTAGAGAATACTTTTGGGGTTTGGGATATGAAAATAGAAAGTTGATCAGACTGATTACTATTCCGTATAGATTTTATAGGTGTTACAATTAATGGACGAAGACAATAGGGAGCCTTTGCTTTTGAATTTCTCAGTGTAAGATCACATTTTAGCTTATGTAGGTTTACTTTAAAAATTTCTCAGCGACTTCTTCAATATCATCTCTTTCTGTGTGCATTGTTATGTGCAGTTTTTACAAATTGCTTTTAAATTTCACTTTTAGCTGATATAGGTTTGATTTCGATTTGAGTTTTGTAAGTTTGGTAAAACTATGGCTAAGCAATTATAAATTGTCATAATGATATAATGTAATTTAAACATGGTTAATTATTTCTGTAAAAATAATTAATCACACATTAGTATCATGAGAATATAGATCCATGCGATAAGCTAAATCTTTAGATAGAAAAATCATGTAATTAGATTACCTAAATTATATAATAAACTAGAGTAAATAGTATTAGAATAAATAAACTGTGTAAAACTTTCTTCCATCAAACTGTGTAATTATGTAAGAAATGCAAATACTATTCAACAATCTATTACCTAACACTGAAAAAGATAAAGAGTACATTTAGTAGAAGCACAATGATAATATTGTCGGCATCAATGTTACTGGTTTCCTCTGCAAGGCAACAATCTTGAGAGGCTTGCGTTGATCATCAAGCTGTGAGGCATTACCACCTTTATGAGCACGAAAACGTCTTCTCACGCTTATAGATGTATTCACTGCGTCATATTTGTCGTACCTCTTAAATTCTAACATCTCTTGTGAAATGTTCAAAAGCAAAGGAAGTATCATAAACTCATCAGCATGTCCCATCAGTGGCATAGGTTCGATATCTGAGAGTTTATAAACATTCACAGGATCGTAGAGAGCTTTCTTAATGTCTTGAAGCATCTCAGTGTCTGAATCATAACGGTTCTTCTTGTTAAAGAACATCTCAAAAACTTTGTAACAAGACATGTGAATCTCTTTACAGGATTTAGGTAAATCACTTGGTCCATCAACCAGCACGTGCTCCAGAAACTCTTTCCTTTTTGATTGGATTATCTTTTCTATAAGAGCGATCGAGTCTTTAATTTCAACACCTGAATGATTCCTCATGTGGAGCAGCACCGAGTTCATCTTTCCTTGTTTTTCCTCCTTCTGCGAAAATTTACGTTGCATGATAAGTTTAACCGTCTGAGATCATCTCCATCTCTACTTTACTCTACATTCTAAACTCTATTATAGAATCAATTCTCACAAACCCCACTACTTATACATCTAATTTTAAAACAGAATAATGAAAAGGACAATTCTCTAAAATATTAATATTTTAATTTTTAATTCCAAATTTAGAACAACTAATTTATTTTTCGGTAATTGACAAAATAATACTTTTTAAAATTTTTATTCCAAATTTAGCATCAGTAATTTATTTTTCTAACAATAATACAAATTTAATATTAAAATACTTTAAAACATATTTTTAATAAGGAAAAATTAATTTTAAGTTAGAAAAAATGAACTCAAATATAATATTTTAATTTTATTTGTAACTAAATTAGGAGAAATAAATATTTTTATAGAAAAATTATGCTATTTTTAAAATTTTAATTTTAGTGTGTTAAATTCGGAAGAAAAATTTAAAATAGTGCGCTAAATTCGGAAGAAAAATAAAATAGTGCGCCAAATTCAGAAGAAAAATTTAAAATAGTGTTATTTTAGGATAATACTCTTTATTTTTTCAATAATAACACGAATTTTAATATTAAAATACCTTAAAACACATTTTAGTAAGGAAAATAAATTTTAAATTAGAAAAAAGAACAAAATATAATAGTTTAATTTTATTTGTAACTAATTTAGGATAAATAAATACTTATATAAAAAAAGGTTTACTTCCGTCAACTACATGAATTTATGCGAATAAACCTATTTCCACTTGTACTTTTTGGCTCTTTTCTAAGTTACATAAATTGTGTTTTTCTTCCGTAAACTACATAAACTTAATAAATTATTCCAATTACAGAAATTTCGTTAATGTTTACACGTTAAATAGCTATTAAATCTGGTTCTAATTCAAAAATCTAGTTTTATTATCAAAATAAACACAAATTAAAACCAGATTTTCGAATTAAAACAAGATTTAATAGCTATTTAATGCATAAACATTAATAGAATTTTTGCAATTAGAAGAATTTATGAAGTTTGTGTAATTTATGAAAGAAAAATACAGTTTATGTAGTTAAAAGAAGACCCAAAAAGTACGGGTGGAAATAAGTTTAATCGCGTAAGTTTGTGTAGTTGACGGAAGTAAATCCTATAAAAAATTATGATATTCTGGAATATTTTAGTTTTATTTTGCTAAATTTGTAACAAAAACTTAAAAAGTACTAATTTAGGGTATTATTCTAATGTGAAAAATGATTACTATATATTTAAATTAATTCTATTTTTATTCTATTTTAAAGTTATATTTGTAGCATAAAAAAATAGAGTAATATAATTAATGTAGAAAAACCCTAATCTATTTCAATTAAAAAAATATAGGAATATATTGGAGATGGTCTAAGTGCATTAAATTAAAATTTTATTCTTTTGACCATACATTTTTCCAAGACATCATATTAGTACCACTTAGTTTTATTCTGGTCAATGGTATTTTCTTGTTTAATTAAATGTAAACCATGCATGGATCCAAGAACGAACCCTAGCTAGCCGGCATGAATCGACCATTAACTAATCTCGACCAATATGAAAATTAGTTATCACAAAAACCCTAGCTAGCAAAAATATTCTGAAGCTCTAAGTCTTACAATAAAAACAGATATAAAAATTTGAATCACCTGGTAACTTTGTAGATCATTTAAGAGTCGAGGTATGATCATGAGCAATGTAGTTATGTTATCGTAATTTCCAGATTTGAGTTTGTGCTGGGGAAAAGAAGTTTCCATGAGACAGGAGATAGAAAGTGCAATGGTGTGCGCTGCAATTGATATCATTCCGTTTCGAAGATATTCTTCCATCGTCGTCATGTGTCCTTTCTTACTCCATTCTGCTTCACGTAGCCACGACTCAAATGTTTCACCCCACTGCATATAATTTCCAAATTTAAATTTTAATTTACAGAATATTTAAACTATAATTAAAACAAGCCTCAGTTTTTTTATATAAGCTAGAATTTAAATTATCAAATACTTATAGCCATATGATCTTCTGACTTTATCAAAATTAGTTTTATTTTGTTTCTTGGATTCATAGTTTCTGATTAATCATTAGTAAAATGTTTCAAAATATATGTCATATTTTTCAAGTATCATTAATTTATTCTAGAGCAATTTCCAAAAATATCACCAAAAGTTTTTATTGCAAAAATACCAATACTAGTTTTCATTTTTGCACTTTAAATCCTCCAAACTAAATCGTAAACCCTAAAAATAAAACAATCAATCCTAAAGTTAAAATTTAAATTCAAAATACTAAACTCAATCTCAAATATTTAAATTATAAATTATTAAAGAGTAATATCCTATAATAGCATATTTTTAAGTTTTGTTCTAAATTTAGTACTTTAAACTTAAAATTTCAAAAATAACACAATTTTTTCTGTAAATAAATTTTACCATAAATAAATTACAAATATAATTAAAATATTATTTTGGATTTTTTTTTCTAATTTATGGTTTAATTTTTCTTATTAAAAAGAAAATTTAACTTATTTTAAAATTAAATTTATGATATTTTTGTAAATTTAAACCAATGTTACTACATTTGAAACAAAAATTTTAAAAGAGTTATTGTCAATTGCCCATTATTAAAATTTATTTTTAATATTTGTGGTATTTTTAGAAAAAAAATTCAGTAATATTTTTGAAAAATAAAAAATAATGGTGGTATTTTAAAAATAATTTTAGAGACATTTTAGAGTACTTCCCTTTATTAACTGGATTTGAAGTAAAAAAAAAAAAGACATACCATGTTGCGAAGATCGTCTGTTATGTCCATTCCATGTTGCTTACGGCAAGTCTCTTCTGTCTCTTTTACAATATCATCAAGTGCTTTAAATATGATCTTGCCATAACCTTTAAGATCTTCTCCTTTCCATCTATGCATATACACAAAATATATCTTCCAATCAAGAACCAACTAATTAATAAGATTTTAAAACAAATCTACATACATTGATAAATATGTTACTGGAATCTCTAATCACAGCAGCATAACCGAATTTTTGACAAACATTTACCTTAAAACGGCTTTAGTAAGAGCTTCCAATTCATCTAAAGAACCTTCTTCATCAAACAAATCATCAGCAACTGTGATGAGGATGGCAGTCTTCGCTGCAAGCTTTCCAACTTTAATGGCAGATTCAAAGGGCAATGAAGTCGCAGTTGCAAAGTAACAATATGTTGTCTTCTCTCTGCCAAAACCAATATCATTTAGTCCCCATTTCTTCACCCACCTGTTTCAAATCTCCATTGTTAGACTGTAGCTCTACTCACTTCGTGGATTCTGTTAGTTTCTGTGCCAAAATTGCAATTTTACTATGTATAGTGTAAACAAAAGTTTACTTACGTTTTCAATTCCTCTAGCTCGCGTCGATATATGGCTTGTCGAAATTCAAAGCTTCTTGCAGCAAGATGAATCAGTTTTTCGCTATATGAACTACGTATTCTGATTTCAAAAATCACAAAAAATTGAATTTGATTGTTTTTTAAACACAATAAAATTAGATAAATCAATTGCATGTTTATCATATATACCTTATAAAGGAGGCTTTTCCAATTGACAGAAAAGTTGAGTTCTTGTCCTCAATCCACATCCTATGATCAAGGTGTTTGAGTCGAGCTATCCATGGAGTACTTAACTCATACTTAATCAAAAAAAAATAATCATTAAGCTATGCATTTATAATCAATTAAAAACACATCAACTTATTGAAAAAACTTAATACCATTCTTTCATCGATGAACCGACTTTGCTCGAGTAAATTCCGAGTATATTCTCTTGCTTCTTCAAGCTCATGCTCTCCTGGAAACATGAGATCTGTGGCTCTGTAAACACTAAGTAGGACGAGGAAGAAAGAGTCTATATTTCTTTCTAAATGATTTCGAGTTTCTTCATCATTCAAGAACCAGCAAAAGCTTCCTGAAAATAATTTATACAAAATATCATCATTAGTTTAAATTTCCAATAATAACATAAATTTAATATTAAAATGCATTAAAACTATATTTTAATAAAAAAAATTTAAACCCTAAATTAAAAAAAATAAACCCAAATATAATACTTTAAATTTATGTATAATTTATTTAGAATAAATAAATATTTTCAATAAGTATTTATGCTATTTTTGGGAGTTTAATTTTACGATGCTATATTTGGAAAAAAAACTTTAAAAGATGCTATTATAGGGTATTACTCTATTTCTAATTTTTGAAGTTTTTGTTATAAATCTAGCATTATAAAATTAAAATTCTAAAATAACACAAATAATTATATAAAAATATTTACTTACTCTAAATAAAAATTAATACCCTAAAATAACATTTTTAAGTTTTTGTTCCAAATTTAGTACTCTAAACTTAAAATTCCAAAAATAATACAAATTATCTAAAAATACATATTTCCTATAAATAAATTACAAATATAATTAAAATATTATATGTAGACCCTTTTTATAATTCAATGTTTAATTTTTTTATTATAAAGAAGTTTTAAGGTATTTAATATTAAATTTGTATTATTTTTAGAATTTTAAAGTAATGATGCACATTTGGAATAAAGGTTTTAAAAAGTGCTATTTTTGTCAATTGTCTATAAATAAAGAGTGATACCCTAAAATAGCACCTTTTAAATTTTTTATTCTAAATATAGCATCCTAAAATTAAAATCCCAAAAATAGCACAAATAATTATGTAAAAATACTTATTTACTTTAAATAAATTATACATAAACTTAAAATATTATATTTGGGTTCATTTTTTTCCAATTTAGAGTTTATATCTATTTTTAATTTAAATAGTAAAATCTTAATATGAGCTGAGGAGGGGGGGGGGAGATCGAACCTTAGCCCTCTTTGAAAGAGAAGGAATCTGTAACCACTACACTACTATAACTAATCAACATATAACCATTTTGTGTATTATATATATCTGTCTTTAGTTTAAATAACAAAATCTTAATATGAGCTCCGGGAGGGGGGGATCGAATCTTGGACCACTTTAAAAAAGATGCAGTATGTAACCAATACACTACTGTAACTATTTTGTTTAGTATATATATTTGTGTTTAGTTTAAATAGTAAAATTTAGGAATTGAAAGCTATTGCATGAAAAGTCTCAAAACTCAATATTAGATCTAATTGTGTTGAATTCAAGTTTCATAATAAATCTGATATCTAATTATGGTGGATATTTTTATGTTTTCGTTTATAACTTGTATTTGTGATTGTTGAATGTTGATAAACACTCTTGCTTATGTTTTTTTGGATAAACACTTCTTGCTGCTGTTAATTAATCATATGTAATTTCACGTTTTAGAAAGGAATTCTTAAAACGTAAGAGATATTTCCTAAATTTGCATATAGCCTTCCTTAATTTTGCATAAAATATGACTACTAACCTAAATTAAGTAAAGATTTCTTAATATTAAGGAAGCTTTTCCTAAATAAAATAATTAAATGAAATAAAAAAACTAAAAGTTGCAATTAGGCAAATCGAATCTTGGACAATTGTGCAAGAGAAAGAGTGTGTAACCAATACGCTGTTGTAACTAACTGACATATGATATTTTGTTTACTATATATACACTCCTTTAATTAAAATAGTAAAACTTTTATAATAGGTCTGGAGGGGGATCGAACCTTGGACAATGGTTGTGAGAGAAGGAGTGTGTAATCAATATGATACTATAGCTATTACCTTTTATTTAATATATATACACTTTTTAAATTAAAATTAAGAATATTTTAGTCTTTTTTATTTGTTAAAATGTTATTTGTGTGAGTTTTTAAATGGAGTGCTATTATTGACACTAAAACTTTATTTAGTGCTAATCTAGGGTATTTAACATTATATTTGGATTCACTCTTTTACAATTTAGGCTTTAATTTTTTCTATTAAAATGAAATTTTAATGTATTTTAATGTTAAATTTGTGTTACTAATGAAAATTTAAACTAACGATATTAAATTTTAAAAAACTTAAAAAATATTATTTTAAATAATTGTCCAAAATAAAATTACTATTTCTATTGAAATAAGAGTAATTAGTTCTCACCGGGTGAAACGGTGTGGCCTCGCATTCGTAATATCCGAAATGCAAGAGAGTCTTTGTGTAACTGATCTACTAGGTAACCGATGTGCATTCTCTCGACATCTTCTTCATCGTAGCTCCTTAAGTTTCCATGGAAAAAGAAAACTTTTACTTAAAACAATATGATATCTTATGTATTGATCAAGTGAAATAGCCTCACCTGTAAACTTGTTGAAGAATATGTTCAATCTCTCTATAGAAAAGCTCTCCTAAACCGATATTCTCAATTAGGTTAACTATGGAGAGTTTTATGAGTTCTTCATTGAGAGGGTATTTTTGTGGCACTGAGACAAAAATGTCACACAGTATATTAGAACTAAAAAAAGTAAATCACATTCAAATTTTCCATAAGTAGGATGTTAAATTAACCTCCATGAGGGCATCTTTGATAGAGATTTCGAAGATAAGTTAGACACTTTGCGTTACGAGTGATCATAAATGCTGATGCAGTTGCTGAAGGTGACTGAAACAAAGAGCCATCGATATTGTCGAGGCTCTTAACGATGATTTCTTCTTGCTTTTCGATATTATAATTCGATGGCAACACCTCTAGATATGCCAGAAGAGGTTTATGGTTACAATCATCTACCAGTTTTTCTCTGGAAAATGATACAAGTTAGTGATTTAAGAACATATAATTAAAATGAAGATTTCTCACATGTAAGGTTTATACCTTTTGAGAATCTCTTGGCGTTGATAAAACATCTCTTTGATCATTTCGATACAGTGTGTAGAGAAAACAAAATGTAAGCCAAGTTGTTGCGAAAGCTCGAGAATTCCTGTGAATTTGATAAGGAACCAACGAGGATAGGATCCCTCTTCGTTGTTGTATTTCCCAATTATTATCTCTGTTCTTCTTTCGATATATCTCTTCCCTAAGTTCATTTTTATTTAAAACATTGTAAAATAGTTTACAAAATCATTTTTAAGTTTATTTACAAGATGCACACGAACGACAAATGCCAAAGAGTTTACTGTTTTTTTGATAAATAGAGTTGACTTGTTTAATATAGAAAAATTGTCCAAAATAACATTATTTATTTTTTTTTGTTTCAAATGTAATACCACTAGTTTAAATTTCAACACAAAGTTAATATTAAAAATATATTAAAATTTCTTTCTAATAAAAAATTAAACCCTAATTTAAAAAAAAAAACTCTAATATAATATTTTAATGTTATTCATAATTTATTTATCATAAATAACTATTTTTAAAATTATAATAATGTTATTTATAAGTTTAGGGCGCTAGATTTGAATTTTTTTTAAAAGAATATCTTTTAAGGTATTACTCTTTAAAATATAAATTTCATATTATATTTTAAGGTAATATTATAACTTAAAAGATGTAAGATATTACTATTTTTGGGTATTACTCTTTAAAAGTTAAGGCATTTGAGAAATTATCAAAAATACCATGTTTTAAAAATATTTCCAAAAATACCATCACTTATTTTTTCCAAATTGTACCACAAATATCATTATCAAATTATCATATAACATATAACATATAATATAGTACTTTTTCAAGTTCATTATCAAATTAGCAAAAACATGTGATAAACCGTAATATACGCTTTTGGATAGAATAAAAACAAATTTTATGTTATATAAATAATATATATATAAGCACGTAAATAACGCAGTAGGCCATGCATATGCACGTGATGCATATTGATAGTTTTCTCACAGAGCAACGCACCTTTGTGGAGATGAAGACATCCAATCTTCCATTTGTGAAGTGCAAGAACACAAGCAAGTGTAGAAGTCAAAACGTACAAGTCTTCTTCTTCTACTTCTTCTCCGGCACCAATCACCGGAGTATAACCGCCGGAGTTTCCCCAAAAACCTTCTCCGGCGTTTTGATTGCACATAATCCAATCTAGACAATCTTGGAACATTGGCTTAAGCTCATCATCAGTATCACCTACGGTTTTGTCCTCTTCGATCATGGCTAACCAAGCCGTGTCGTAAGCAGAAGGAGAGACAAATGAGTATGGATCAAGATGAATGTTGGACAATTGATGAATCTCATTGATCAAATCGTGGAGATTATCATAAGAAGAACCGTAAGGGGACTTCATTCTTTTTTTTTCTCTTTTTTTTTCTCTTCAGAAGATGGTGTTTAGCTTTTTGTGTTAATGTATTCGTCACTAATTTGGCTGTGTTTTTATAGAGTAGAGAGTAAGAATGTTGACTTAAAATATAGCAATGTGGAAAATGTGGCTTCCATGGGACTGTGGTTCTCTGTTCACCTAAGAGGATTTGTCCTTTTGGTTTAGGCCAAGAATCGATCCCCACAAAATACGAATTTATTATTATTTTTTTTTTCATCTGAATTATCCTGTGATGAACAAATAAAAAAATGGATTTGAGATAAATAGTTTGAATGATATGAATTTGAATTATATGATATGAGATAAATAGATTTTGCAAAATTCATTTTTAGAAAAATACTTGAGTTAATTTTTAGTTCCATTATAACACACTACTTGCTAAATTGTACCTATATAACACCCTCAATACCACTAAATTTTATTTTCTTTAGTAAAATAATAAATTATATTAAATTCCTGAAATTACTTTTAAAAATTCAAAATTTGTAAAATGTAAAAATTAATACATATATATATATTATATAAAAGTTAAGGAATCTAGAAATACAAAAGATAATAGACATGTCCATTTTGGACACAGGAATCCCCCAAACTCGTACACATTCTGATGTTTTGTCCTAGTCTTAAAGGTAAGAGAATAATACTAAAAACGAAATTGATCAATATTAAAATTGAAAGATGATATTAAAAATTTGATTCTAAGAAACAAATTGATCAATATGAAATTAGCTATAGAGGATGTGTCATAATCTTGTTTCTTATTATTACTAGTGGTAATATGATGTATATGTTCTCTAATCGTCTATTATGTTGTGAAGTTACTACATGCAATTTCAGATGATAAGTTCTAAATTACTTAAAATAATTTCACATACACATAAACTTGTTTCAATTACCACTACATATATGTTGTATTTTTCTACCACTTGTAAAAAAAAACCATAACCATTTTTTTTAAATATGCTCTCAATTTGTCTTTCATCATGTAATAAGTAAACCGAAAAAACATGTGCACAAACATCCATATTTTTTTTAAAAATACGAATATCCTCAAAAGTTCCTAGCTTTTTATGAATCCTACGTATTTGCATGAGTCAATTCAAATTTTTTTGCACTTTTATTTAAACTATAAACTAATTAATATTAAAAAAAAGAATAAATACTACATAAAAACATGCTATATATAAATATAATTAATGTTTTATTATCTCCACGGGTGGCACCATCCATGCTTTAATTGTTTTATAGTGTGCAACTTGAGAAAAGATACAAACCTTTATGAAAATTACGTATTCATTGGACTATGTACCCAACACAATTACTGTAAAATGACATAATACAATTCAGATTACGATATAAATAACAGCTATATCCACGCTGTATATTAGAAAATTTTATTTAATAAATATAAATTAAATATATATAATTTATTTTTTATATATTAGAAAAATTTATTTAATAAATATAAATTAAATATGTATATAATTTATTTTTTATTTAAAATATATTTTTAAGTTTTTTTAATATTGATTATACAAATAAAATATATAATAAAATTAAATTATACAAATGAATTTAAATTTTCTATATCATGGATAGATAATTTTATTAAATAATTAAAAAATTATAAATACGATAAATATTTAATTTAGACAAATTTTTATTTTATATTTTATTTAAAATAATTTTTTTAAGTTTTAATATTTTATTTTATATTATTTTTATTTTTTATATCGAAATATTAAAAATTTCTATATAATATATTATTAAATATTTACTTAATGCTATTTTTATAACTATTCTAATAAATTATTTTTTATGTAATATTTATTTTAAAGTGTTTCTCGATTAGTATATTAAAAATGTCATTTTTAATTCTTCCGATAAAAATTACAATTTTTGCAGTCCGATATAAAGTAAAATACCACGAATTTTAATTAAAAACCACACTTGTCAAACATAAAATTTGTTGCACCTCTATCAGATATCCATTTATAAAATAAGACGAGATTAAGTTGTATGTTTTTTTACACCAACGAGATTTAAAGTGCATTGGAAATGGTGGACCGACATGTTAATATCAAAAATTTACCACATAGTTCCACTCAGTTGGTGGGGTGGCAATGTCCAATTTATAGTTTGAAAATACTTTTTAATTATATCGTTCAAATTCAATAATCTTATAACTTTTAATAATCATTATTTCAACATTTTTAAAAATTTTAAATATTTTGAAAATTTAGAATATTTTTAAAATACATTTTGAAAATGAATAATGCCTTTTTTTAGAAATATATATCATCCAAAATTTGTGAGAAATAACTCCATTGAAATTATATGAAATAAATTGGTTGTTTTTGATCCAAAAATTTTGGGCTGATTTTCAGAAACAAAAACACTCTTTCCAAGTTCTCAAATATAAAAAGAATTTTTACACTAAATTAAAAATATTATGTTCAAAATTTTAACGACTGTTAAATATTTTTAACTGTAGAAAAATTTCTTTTTTATCTTTTAATTTTCATTTCAATTTAAAAAATCCCAACTGGAAGATTTTTTACAATAAACCAATACAGACAGTGAAGCTAAAACGAGACCAAACAGACAATAGTACGAACTAAGTTGGAGTGACAGAAGTTGAAACTTTTGGGAAGCCAATCTTAGAAGATGAAGTGTACATCTGACCACCGAGTAATCGTATTCATACTGCATGTGAATGCAGAAACAATTACTAGCAAAAACAAAATAATAATACTATAAAATAATACATTTTAAATTTTTTTAGAATTTAATGTCTATTGACTTTTCAACAGCCTTAAAGAACTTAGGCCGATATCTTTTTGAAAATTTTCAATTTCAAATTGTAGATGAAATCCGGCATGAAAATATAATGAATTTAGATTGGAAAATATTTACACATTATAATTATTTATTTATTTAATTTAATTTATTATTTAATTAAAATAATTTTTAAAATTTTTTAATATTAATTATATAAAATAAACAATGAAATCAGATTATACATGATTTTAATTATATTTATTTTGAAAAGACAATATTATTAAAGGGTTTGCAAAATTGACCTAAAATTTGTCTTCAATTGCAAGTTTGACAATTTAAATTTTTTTTTGCAAAACTAACTTTCTATCTCTATTTTATCCTTCAACAATAACTTTATTTACAACTTTGCCATTAATTTAAAAATAAAACAACACAAAGACTATTATGAACAAATTTTTCAAAAATATTACGAAAATGCCATCTTTTTCAATGCATACAACCATCATTATCGTGGTTGTTGGGAGAAAAACATTTTATTCCTATCAAAGCAGACTTCTCGGAGAAGTCTGCTTTGATAGGAATAAAAATTGCTTTGGTGAGAAAAACAGTTTATTCCGATCAAAGCAGACTTCTCCGAGAAGTCTACTTCAGTGAGAAATTTAGTATGTGTACAATGATCTAATCAAATTCATTAATTTTTTACCGCAAATAATGGTCCAAATCGTTGTTGTTTGTGGGGAGTGGACTATTACAGAGACTTGAAATTTTTCTGTGGATAATATAGGAGGAGGAAAAATGTTTGTAATTGAGGATGATGATTACTTTGTTGATGAAGATGAGAATAAAGTTTACTCGAATGCTGAGGATTACATTCTTTAAGGTAAACTAAAAGATGAATAAATTCAGTTTTAGTGTTGAGTATCTCAGAAAATTAAGTTACGAATAAGGACAAAATATAAAGTCTGCTGAGAAGTCTGCAAAGAAGCCTGCCGAGAAGTCTGCAAAGAAGTCTGCGAGATTTATACAACAAAGTTTGCCGATATAGGTGTGTAGTTTCTGAAACATGTAACCAATCAATTAATTTGAAGACACAATGTTATCGATGTTGTTTTACAAAAACATCCAACACTATCCTGTTAACTTAGTATTTTGATGGAATTGTTTATACATATCTTTCAATTTGGTTAGGTTAAAAACTGTCAATTTCCGGTTTGCGCAGACTTCTCGAAGTCTTCGAAGTTTATTCCCGCTGAAGCAGACTTCTCGGAGAAGTCTGCTTTAATAGGAATAAATCTCGAAGACTTCTCGAGAAGTCTGCTTTAGTGAAAAAAATAGTTTATTCCGGCTGAAGCAGACTTCTCGAAGTCTGCTTCGTATTTTTACATTACCCTAAACTCTAAATTGAAAAAACCGGTTTAGTTACATTTAATTTCCGGTTTGTGCAGACTTCTCGAGAAATCTGCTTTGTTAAATCTACGACAACATCTCGAGAAGTCTGCGTAACCCTAAACCCTAAATAATAAGATTCACTAAATGTGCAAAAGTTTTGTTAAAAATTGGATGAATATGTTGAAGATAGTTAAGTAAATGCAAAACTCAAACAATTTTCTTTTAAAAATTTGTAAATCTAAATTTTCAAATTTATCACATGATATTTTAAATTCTAGCATGAATTTTCTACACAAACATCAACTATTAACCCACAACACATAACAAATATGATGTATATGTTTTCTAATCGTCTATTATGTTGTGAAGTTACTACATGCAATTTCAGATGATAAGTTCTAAATTACTTAAAATAATTTCACATACACATAAACTTGTTTCAATTACCACTACATATATGTTGTATTTTTCTACCACTTGTAAAAAAAAACCATAACCATTTTTTTTAAATATGCTCTCAATTTGTCTTTCATCATGTAATAAGTAAACCGAAAAAACATGTGAACAAACATCCATATTTTTTTTAAAAATACGAATATCCTCAAATATGATGTATTTGTGTTTTTAATGGTTGTCATTTTGTAATTTTATAAGTATGATTTGACTTGAGCTGATTGAAAAGTGATTGATATACAACTAATAGTTTATTATAATTCTGAAAAAGTTGATTGAAAACTGACTGATAAAGTGGAGTGATGGGAGCTAGTGATAGGTACAATAAAGTTGACAAAAACTCATTTAAAATATGACCAAAATATAAACGAACTCTGCAATTATTAATGAAGTCTACAAGTGAAGTCTGCATTTGTAATGAAAACGTGTTATGAAGTCTGCAACTGAAGTCTGCAACCTGTAATGAAGTCTACAACATGTAATGAAGTCTGCAACACGAAAATCTATTGATTCAAAAACCAAAGTCAAATTCAAAACGTAAGAAAAAAAATCAAAAACATCCACAAAAACTGTAAAACTACCATAAATTTCAAGGGGAATTTCAAACATCTATTGAAAATATTAAAAAAACCATCTAAAATTTTAAAAACCATTAAAAATCACTTTAAAAACAACTAAAACAACAATATTACTTTTTATGAATCTTTTTCTAAATCTACAAAAAAAAAGAGAAATAAGATAAGAATATAAGAACTCCGCAACTGAAGTCTGCAACTCAAGTCTGCAACTGAAATCTGCAAACCTGTAATGAAGTCTGCAACACGAAAATCCATTAATTCAAAAATGAGTGTCAAATTCAAAACGTAAGAAGAAAACTCAAAAACAACAACAAAAAACTGTAAAACCACCATAAATCTCAAACATTTATTGAAAATCTTAAAAAACCATATAAAAATTTAAAAACTATTAAAAATCACTTTAAAAATCTAGTAAAACAACAAAATTAGTTTTTGTAAATCTTTTTTCTAGATCTACAATAATAGAAAATGAAAAATAAGATAAGAATATAAGAAAAAAATTAAAAAAACAACAAAAAAACAAAATCTCCAAAACCATGAAAAACGTAACAACTAGTAAAAATAACAAACTTACATCTTTAGATCTCGTGACTTCCTTTTTAGGTCTACAACAATACAAGATGAGAAATAAGATAAGAATATAGGAAAAAACTTAAGAAAATAACAAAAACAACAAAAATCACAAAAACTACGAAAAACTTAAAAACTAATAAAAGCAACAAGCTTACGTTTTTAGATATCTTCACTTCTTTTTCAGATCTACAACACTATAAGACGAGAAAGAATGTTATAAAAATAACAAAAGATCTAAACAATAAAAATATTCTAAAATCACAAACCCAAAATCATATAAACAAAAAAAAACTTACCTTTTTCATATCTCATGATTTTTTTCCAGATCTACAAAATAACAAGATGACAAAGAACATGAGAAGAGAAGAAGAAAAGAAAAGAGGGGAGGTAAAACGAGAAGAAGAGAAAATTTACCTTGTAGTCATTTTTGGAGGATGGAGGCTCCCACGTTTTTTTTTTGAAATGAAATTATGATAAAATTTTAGGGTTACCTTCTTTATATATGGAGAGTTAAATTTGGTTAGGTTAAAAACTGTCAATTTCCGGTTTGCGCAGACTTCTCGAAGTCTTCGAAGTTTATTCCCGCTGAAGCAGACTTCTCGGAGAAGTCTGCTTTAATAGGAATAAATCTCGAAGACTTTTCGAGAAGTCTACTTTGGTGAAAAAAATAGTTTATTCCGGCTGAAGCAGACTTCTCGGAGTCTGCTTCGTATTTTTACATTACCCTAAACTCTAAACTGAAAAAACCGGTTTAGTTACATTTAATTTCCGGTTTGTGTAGACTTCTCGAGAAATCTGCTTTGTTAAATCTACGACAACATCTCGAGAAGTCTGCATAACCCTAAACCCTAAATAATAAGATTCACTAAATGTGCAAAAGTTTTGTTAAAAATTGGATGAATATGTTGAAGATAGTTAAGTAAATGCAAAACTCAAACAATTTTCTTTTAAAAATTTGTAAATCTAAATTTTCAAATTTATCACATGATATTTTAAATTCTAGCATGAATTTTCTACACAAACATCAACTATTAACCCACAACACATAACAAATATGATGTATATGTTTTCTAATCGTCTATTATGTTGTGAAGTTACTACATGCAATTTCAGATGATAAGTTCTAAATTACTTAAAATAATTTCACATACACATAAACTTGTTTCAATTACCACTACATATATGTTGTATTTTTCTACCACTTGTAAAAAAAAACCATAACCATTTTTTTTAAATATGCTCTCAATTTGTCTTTCATCATGTAATAAGTAAACCGAAAAAACATGTGAACAAACATCCATATTTTTTTTAAAAATACGAATATCCTCAAATATGATGTATTTGTGTTTTTAATGGTTGTCATTTTGTAATTTTATAAGTATGATTTGACTTGAGCTGATTGAAAAGTGATTGATATACAACTAATAGTTTATTATAATTCTGAAAAAGTTGATTGAAAACTGACTGATAAAGTGGAGTGATGGGAGCTAGTGATAGGTACAATAAAGTTGACAAAAACTCATTTAAAATATGACCAAAATATAAACGAACTCTGCAATTATTAATGAAGTCTACAAGTGAAGTCTGCATTTGTAATGAAAACGTGTTATGAAGTCTGCAACTGAAGTCTGCAACCTGTAATGAAGTCTACAACATGTAATGAAGTCTGCAACACGAAAATCTATTGATTCAAAAACCAAAGTCAAATTCAAAACGTAAGAAAAAAAATCAAAAACATCCACAAAAACTGTAAAACTACCATAAATTTCAAGGGGAATTTCAAACATCTATTGAAAATATTAAAAAAACCATCTAAAATTTTAAAAACCATTAAAAATCACTTTAAAAACAACTAAAACAACAATATTACTTTTTATGAATCTTTTTCTAAATCTACAAAAAAAAAGAGAAATAAGATAAGAATATAAGAACTCCGCAACTGAAGTCTGCAACTCAAGTCTGCAACTGAAATCTGCAAACCTGTAATGAAGTCTGCAACACGAAAATCCATTAATTCAAAAATGAGTGTCAAATTCAAAACGTAAGAAGAAAACTCAAAAACAACAACAAAAAACTGTAAAACCACCATAAATCTCAAACATTTATTGAAAATCTTAAAAAACCATATAAAAATTTAAAAACTATTAAAAATCACTTTAAAAATCTAGTAAAACAACAAAATTAGTTTTTGTAAATCTTTTTTCTAGATCTACAATAATAGAAAATGAAAAATAAGATAAGAATATAAGAAAAAAATTAAAAAAACAACAAAAAAACAAAATCTCCAAAACCATGAAAAACGTAACAACTAGTAAAAATAACAAACTTACATCTTTAGATCTCGTGACTTCTTTTTTTAGATCTACAACAATACAAGATGAGAAATGAGATAAAAATATAGGAAAAAACTTAAGAAAATAACAAAAACAACAAAAATCACAAAAACTACGAAAAACTTAAAAACTAATAAAAGCAACAAGCTTACGTTTTTAGATCTCTTCACTTCTTATTCCAGATCTACAACACTATAAGACGAGAAAGAGTGTTATAAAAATAACAAAATATCTAAACAATAAAAATATTCTAAAATCACAAACCCAAAACCATATAAACAAAAAAAACTTACTTTTTTCATATCTCATGATTTTTTTCCAGATCTACAAAATAACAAGATGACAAAGAACATGGGAAGAGAAGAAGAAAAGAAAAGAGGGGAGGTAAAACGAGAAGAAGAGAAAATTTACCTTGTAGTCATTTTTGGAGGATGGAGGCTCCCACGTTTTTTTTTTGGAGATGAAATTATGATAAAATTTTAGGGTTACCTTCTTTATATATGGAGAGTTAAATTTGGTTAGGTTAAAAACTGTCAATTTCCGGTTTGCGCAGACTTCTCGAAGTCTTCGAAGTTTATTCCCGCTGAAGCAGACTTCTCGGAGAAGTCTGCTTTAATATGAATAAATCTCGAAGACTTCTCGAGAAGTCTGCTTTAGTGAAAAAAATAGTTTATTCCGGCTGAAGCAGACTTCTCGAAGTCTGCTTCGTATTTTTACATTACCCTAAACTCTAAATTGAAAAAAACCGGTTTAGTTACATTTAATTTCCGGTTTGTGTAGACTTCTCGAGAAATCTGCTTTGTTAAATCTACGACAACATCTCGAGAAGTCTGCGTAACCCTAAACCCTAAATAATAAGATTCACTAAATGTGCAAAAATTTTGTTAAAAATTGGATGAATATGTTGAAGATAGTTAAGTAAATGCAAAACTCAAACAATTTCTTTTAAAAATTTGTAAATCTAAATTTTCAAATTTATCACATGATATTTCAAATTCTAGCATGAATTCTCTACACAAACATCAACTATTAACCCACAACACATAACAACAAAAACTAGCAAATATTTTATACCATTAGATCGAATCCAATCTCCTTATTTTTGAATTCATTATAACTTTTACGTGCTTTTGATATGTATATAAACTATGTTAATAGCAATTTTAATTTTTTTAAATTTCAAAAATTTTATTTGATTTAGGTAATTTATTTACGAAGCAGACTTCATGAAGTCTGCTTTAGCCGGAATAAACTGTTTTTCTCACCAAAGCAGACTTCTCGGAGATGTCTGCTTCAACCGGAATACACTGTTTTTCTCACCAAAGCAGACTTCTCCGAGAAGTCTGCGAGGTTTATTCCGACCAAAGCAGACTTCTCCGAGAAGTCTGCTTTGATAACAAAAAAACACACAGGGACTGAAACGTAATTGATATTTCGGCATTATTTTTTAGACCAAAGGAGTGTTCAGTAATTTCTCCATCCTCATAGGTTAGTTTTTTGCAAAAAAAGTGTAAATTGTCAAACTTGCATTTGAAGTCAAGTTTTAGGTCATTTTTAACAATTCTCCTTATTATTAAATAGATAAAAATAGATAGATGTGATAAATATTTAATTATATCAAAATTTTATTTATAATTTGTTTGACTAAAATTTTAAAATCTTTAATATTTTATTTTATATTATATTTATTTTTATATCAAAATTCATTTTATTTCAAAATATTAGAAATTTATGTATATTATATCGTTAATATCTTATTTAATATTTGTTTTAATATATTCTCATGATTTGATATGACATCTTGGTACATTTATAAATCATGCTTAATATATTAGGAATTATCGTTTAGTTGACTATTATAAATTTTGGTAAACTTAATAAGTTATATATGAGACACTCTTGCCATACTGAAAATGAAATTTGCAGAAGGAACAAGAACAAGGTAAGATCTGCTCCAGACAAAGAGTCATTATGTGGTTTCAGATAGAAGACTCTTTTATCTTTTGACTCTTTTATCTTATCTTTGACTCTTTTATCTTTGACTTTTCTAAGTTTTAAAATTAGTTACAATGTGGAAACGAATATATTATGGATCCATTTGGAACGTTTTTGTTGCGTAAGTTTCATTCTTTAATCAATAAATCTAGAGAAATATTTTAAAATACCACAAAAATTGCTTATTTCAAAAATATAATTAATTCTTCAAAAATAGTATTAAATTTTTATTTGGAAAAATACCAAAAATACTAAAAACTATTTTGGTTGGGTTTAGTTAAGGTTTAAGGTTTAGTTTTATGGTATTTTTTAGAAAAAAAAACTATTGATAGTATTTTTTGAAAAGATTTTTTTTTGCAACATTTTAAAGAATTTCTCATAAATCTAACATTTCAAAAGAAATTTACTTTGTATTTATTTTTTTGATACTTTTTGGTTTATTAGGTATAAGCCCGCGCATACCGCACGTATTATGTTTTTTTTTTATTATTGTTATTTATTCGGTGAAACATATATCATTTTTATGATCGGTGACTTTGTAAAATTTTTATCGATATTGACAATAAAATTTTTAACTTGTAAATTGAGCTAACATTCAAAATATATTCCAACCGAAAAATTCTGTTTACCAAAATGAATCTTTATACTGTATTGGATTGTAAAATTTTTTATCAGGTAGGTAGTGTTTTAAAAAATAGAATAATATATTAGAGAAAACTATAATATATTTAAAAATAAAACAGAAAAATACATTGGAAATAGTTTTAAAAACACATATTTCGCTTGATGAGAAAAAAAACTGATTTTGGAAGTTATTTATTATATAACTAAAATATAATATTTATAAGTAATCAAAACAGATATTTAAAAAAAGGCAA
This sequence comes from Pugionium dolabratum, assembly GCA_018901945.1. NCBI lineage: Eukaryota > Viridiplantae > Streptophyta > Magnoliopsida > Brassicales > Brassicaceae > Pugionium > Pugionium dolabratum. Next base: position 35,276 of record JAEVFF010000870.1, read on the forward strand.
ATACTATGTGTCATATATCTATTTTGTATATAGTAGAATGAAAATATAATAATAGAGATTACAAAATAAAATGAGAAAATATAAAGAAAAAATCAAGATAAAAAAAAGTATTTCAAAGCTTATTAAACATACCTATTTGTTAGGGAGTAGCATTTCCAAACTCATGATTGTGTTACTTTTATTAAAAATTTTGGCTTTCCAAAATTGAAAAAATCTGACCAGTGTTTTTCTTTGCAAAATCTCTATCAAAGTCGTCGAAGAAGATGAAAATATGAGGGTGAAAAGTAGGAGTAATAATTTTTTTGATGTCATGATTTATATTTAGGGATTGCGTGCAAGATTTGTGATTAACAATATGATAGTGAGTGTTTTATAATATTGGTAATTGAAGATCATTATTATGAGGGTACTAACCAATAATAAGTGAGTTAGTTGTGTGAATGTAACTGTTTTTAAATTTTAATTTTTTAAATGAGTGTAAGTCTAATCGATTAAAATTATGTTGAAGATTTAGTAGATTTAATAATTTGAAGGTTTAGTAGGTGAATAAATCATTATAATGTTAGTAATTGAATGTCATTATTATGATGGTAGTGACCAACCATATGTGAGTTAGTGAGAGAAAAGAAACGATTATTAATTTTTTATTTATTTAGATGAGTGTAAATCTAATTGAAAATATGTTAAATTTTTAATAATTTGAAGAGAAAACTGTTGAATAGATCATTATAATTGTTGAATAGATAATTAAAAAATATCGTTATTTTCTCATTTTTTTATGTTTTTCTTATTTTTCCGTTCTCATTTATTTGCGTTTCTTTTATTTTTCGTCTTCTATAATTGACTGCTTATGTTTTTTCATATTATACTCACTTGTTAATTATTGATATTCTCTTTTCGGGAAGTTAGCTATTGGATTTAGATTGTATATTTTTTAACCACCGGATAGTATATATTGAATTATATTAATTGTTGATAAATACATCTTAATGATAGTAACCGGTTACTTTTGAAATTCCTTTAGTAATAAATTTACTTTTCTGTTAAACATATATTTTTCTATCTTGTTTTAATAATTCCATGTTCATCATGGTAGAACAATTTTTTTTACTTAAGTGGATAAACTTAGGAACCTTAATTAGCTACTTTTATTTAGTAAGATTTAAATTATGAATTTTCCTTATCGGTTTTATATCAATCTTTAACCGTTTGACTTGAAGTGAATTGGTTTAATGTTTCCTAAATAAACAGGTATGATTATATGAGCATAATTGAAATCAAATAATCTAAATAGTTGGGATTCTAATTGTAGCATTCTGTATTTGTAATATCGTAAAGAATTTAATGGAAAAATGGAACAAGTAACAGAATCTTGATTGCTGATAATATATTTCATTTAACTTGCGAAAGGCTGAAATCACTTATATGTGATGCACAAATCATGTAGCAATGTATTAAGATTCTAAATTAATATGCATAATTAAGAGTAACATGTAGCAATTGTTTCAAATAGAGATGTGTTTATTTTCATCAATTATACGAATTTATTTGAATAAATTTATTATCACACGTATTTTTTGGATATTTTATTAGATACATAAATTATTTTTTTCTTTCGTAAACTACACATATATTATCACCCGTACTTTTTAGGTATTTCATTAGCTACATAAACTATTTTTTTCGTAAACTACACAGACGTAATAAATTACTGTAAATTACACAACTTTCGTTAACGTTTACACGTTCAATCGTTATTAAATTTTATCTTAATTCAAAAATCTGATTTTAACTTTGATATCAATCCAAGTTAAAACCATATTTTTGAATTAAAACTAGTTTAATAGCGATTTAACACGTAATAACAATTAATAGAATTTGTGTAATTATAATAGTATATGAAATTTGTGTAGTTTATGAAAAAAAAACACAATTTATATAGCTAAAGAAAAACTCAAAAAATACGGATAGAAGTATACTTAATCGAATATATTTATGTAGTTGACGGAAATGAATGCAATAAAGATTAATACATTGTGATACATGTCCTTTGTATAATGACCCTGGCCATTTTGTATAATGGCCTTGGCTATTTTGGCCTTGACCATTTTTCACTTCTGATGTGAAATTTCTTTTAGAGAAAAGTATTTATAGATCCATTTTGAAAATTGTTTGGTTTTGATCCGATTTAAATTTCACATCAGAAATTAAATCATGTTTTTTTTGTCTCACCAACATTTACAAATGTTATTACCATTATGAAATTTCACTTGTTTCTCTACACTTTATTTCCCCTCGGATTTACAAAATAATGGCCCTACGGACCAATGGAGATGTGGTTTGGCAGATGCCGACTTCAAGATGTGCCAACATTTCTCACTGGCCTATAAGTTAGGAAATCATCTAGGTAAACCACCTCTTCCATTTACAATCTCATGGTTATGGAGTATGATTTGTTTGAAAAGAAAAAATTTATATCGTTCTCATTTTTGTGACGAAATCAATAGATTTGATCGATATGATTTCGAAACCAAACAATTAAGAGAAATTATATTGTTGGTGGTTATCGCTGCAACTATTGCTACGGCCAAGAACGGATCTAAAACATCATTTAATATGAAGCACAGTAAAACAAATATTTAAATTAAAAATATTTAAATAAATTTTATAATAATTTTCTTTAGAAAAAAAATAGTGTGGGGCACATGACACATGAATCCTCCATATAATTCTACCCCTGGTATGGCTAATCGTAAATTTTTAATCGTATCGTTATTTTAATCAGCTGTTAAAAAATTATGACTTTAACTATTATAACTCATCACATATAACTATAGTAGATTAACAAATAATAATGTATTGTATTCGTAGCTGCAGGAACATGCGAAAACCAAGAACATGACTTTCATTATTAACTAAGCAAAAAAAACACAATCGTAAATGAAATCTATCCCAACTCGTTTCATTTATTGTTAATTTTCGAATTGTATTTGACTTAACCGAAGTTCATTGTTAAAAATAGTAAGTGAACAAAGGTTTTGTTACGTTTTATGATGAAATTGGAGTTTTTATTGGTCTTCGCCGAAAAGATTGAGTTTTTAGACAGTTATTTCATTTTGTTTTCTTCTGCCAATTTGGCTTTGTGTCTTTCAATGCTAATGGGCCTACCAAAGAAAATAATTGCGAAAGACAAAATGTCACCTTTGCAGGACAGTTCATTATTTATCACCGAATAGTATTCTTACAAAAAACATAATTAAATTATTTTGTTCTATGACATACATTAACTGAAAACCTTCAATTTTTTGTCTTCTATTCATAAATGTTTTTGTATTTATCACTACCAGTTGAATCGGTACCTAACATGTGCTGCTGTGCAATAGGAAGAATCTATCTACCATTTTTTCACATTCACCTGATTGATTGTTTGTTTGCATAATTTCAGTCCAAGACGGAGCCCTTGAAAATAATAACCGTTAAGATTTGTTTACACAAAATAAAAGACTGGTCAAATGTGTATTACTAGGAAAAATTAAAGGACAAAGAATTAATAATAATGAAAGAATGGATATGAGTTATGGGAAGGTTAACATAAATGTCTCATATCCGAGATATTTCTATACTAATATATAAAGTGAATGAATCAATCTATTCATTGTTAATTAGTTTTGAGTTGTATGTATATTTTTTCTAATATAGTATTAGAATCCAATATTAATTCGACATACAATTATCCATAAAAATGATTTCTCATATTATAAATAATCTATATAAGTAATTCGTATTGTTATGATATGTTCGAAATGTTGGTGTGTGTCGCTCCGACGTCTCGGTACGAAATATCCCAAAGAGGCATATTACAATATCGTCTCAAATCGGAAAGTTGAAATATTTCTTCCTAATAGTTAATGGGTTACAAGAAGCAGTGGACATCTTTGATCAATTCATACTCGACAATATATTACTTAGTTATTGTTTCTTCTATCGTATTCTTATTTAGTTTGAGCTCAAACTCAATATAAGGCTTGTCTTTCCCTTGTGTCCATTTCCTTCGATAAGAACTTTACGGCCTTTTTGTAAAATTCTTCGAAAAAATGGTTGCAAGAGAAGAGCTTAGGCTTTCTATTAACCTATTAACTCAAACACTTGAAATTGTGTCTTTTGTTTGGTGGAAGTCATGGAATTTTACGAACAGGCTTACTTACATTTTGTTGGTATTTGTTATTTACGAAAAGCCATTCTATGGTTGATAGATAAAATTGGCAGATGATCAGAGAAAGATAATCAAAAAGTATATTCTTTTAATTTATATTATATTTATGCATTTAAAATATTCTATTAATTTTTTATAATTTTTAATTAAATATGTTTTCACGGAAAATAGGTGAGAAATATTTTCCACGAAAATAGGTAAAAAAACAACATATTATTCAGCTTGTTTCATAATTTATACAATTCGACAAGATTTCTAAGGTTTTATGAAGACTGTTTGTAATGTTTTATAAGAGCGTTTATAAAACTTGTAATTCACATCATTTATAAAGACTAAAAAATAAAATTGTTTATAAGTGTTATAAAATTTTATATAGATTTGTATAAGATAACTTAATTAATACCTCTTGAAAAATGACTGACTTACAGAAAAATGTTTCAGTTGGCTCAATTTTGAGAAAAGTTTGAGCTGTGTTTCATAAATAAATTTATATATAAACTTGAAGTATTTTTTTATATAAATCTTATTATAAATTTTTATAAATCCTTACAACTGGGATTTTTATAGTACTGTTTTAAGTTTTGTTTTAATGATTTTTCTTAATTTTGTAAGAAGCTAAACAATATAGCAAAGTTGTTAAAATAAAGTGAACATTAACTATACTTCACAATCAAATGACACAATTTATAAGACTTTTATGTGTTATAAAGTAAGTTATAAATTAAAACAAACTTATAGTCTCTCCACATCGTTTAGTAAAATTTTACCAAAACACACAATCCGAAAAGTAATAGCCAAAATATTAATTAGATTGCATTGAAGAATTCTTCTTCTCTTTGTATAGTAAGACTTGTTAGTTTGGTCCTTAGACGGTTGTTTGGTCCTTAGGCGGTTGTGGTCAACATTGCGGTTGCAGCTACAACATATGTGTTCGTTTGTTTGCGCCCGGTGGTTGCGACTGCGGTTAATCGTATATTTTTACTCGTACCGCTGTTTTAACTAATGGTCAAAAAAATTGCGACGCAAAATTCAACGTCTGACTATTACGATTAACTGCAATTAGCTGCGAGTAAACAAAACAATATGTCGCAGTTGTAGTCGCAAAAAACTGTAGATAACAAACCAACATAAAATGAATTCATCTTAAAGTGACAACAGAATAAACTAATATCACTAGCTAACTCATTTAAGGGGGAAAAATATACTTTCATAATTGTAACTAGCAGCTTTTGTAGTACACATCTTGCAAGTTGCAACCATGGACTAAAAGGAGACGTATACACCTTTCTTGTCGTAAACGATACGCATACACACATGAGAGATCGTACGGTACGTGTGTATATATATATATATATATAGATATATATATATTCATTAGCTGTATAAACTGTATTATACGTGTGCATGGTTACATACATATATATATATATATTAGGAATGCCAGTTCATGTTAGGAAGTTGAAACGCCTGTCTTAAAACCGCATGATCAGCTAGAGGAGACGTCGTATCAATAACTCCATTTCCATGGAACCCCGAACTCTGAGGAATCTCACTAAGCATTGAGACAAAAGACACATTGTAGTTGTCATTGTTGATCGTATGATGAAACCTCTTACTCGATAAGAAGGATCCAAATGAAGATGATCCAGAGGCCTCATGACCCATCCGATACTGACCACACAAGGAACGTTTGTCCGAAGAGACGACCATACCGTCGAAAAAGTGTTCTTCGTTATTGTTATTGTTATTATTGTTATCGTTATTGTCTAAGACTGATGTGGAAGAAGAATTAGCAGATGATTTTGAGAGCATTCCTTCCATGAGATCTTGTCCTAGTAATACTCTATCCATTGTTGATCTTTGTGGACTGTTCTTCTTATAGATCCTACATAGAACCCAGTCATCTAGCTGCAAAATTTGATTTGTTGTACATTGATCAATACATCAAACTTTTATATAATAAATAATATATTGGTTTGAGATATCCATGCGAGATATAAACATCTCTAATATATTATTTGAGAAATATTTTAAAAAAATAATTTCATCCTAACCTGTTATTAACAAAAATATTATGTTTACGTGTCATCACCACAATAAGTTTCAAATAAATATATAAATGAATTTAATTTACTAAAATTATTATAATATATGTCATTGGTATTAATTTGGTTAGAAAACCAATATATTTATTAAATTAACAAAAAAATATTATTAACTTTATAAAAAACAATTATTTTTATTTTCTTAATTTACATATAAAATTTTAATTCTAAAAAAAAAATTAAACAAAAATTTAAAATTATATAAATATCTATTTTACATTTACTAATAAATAATATTATATAATTTACGAATATTTTTTAGTACATATAATCTAGTATAATAGTAAGTGGCAAATCTCACATTATTGAACTGAACTACGAATTTTAGTTTGTTGAAACATTAATTATACTAATTAACATATTTAGGGCTTTAACATTTTATTACTGACAACAAAATACATTTTCCATGTGGTGATGGTATGTGTACCTTATATTGATATCTTATGATCTATTTAAAGAAACTCAAATTTGATGACCCAAAGTTTATTGTTTAGTGCTAGAGATCATTTGACGTACCCGTAGTGAGTTTTTCTTTGTCGTAGCTAACTCATGTGGTTTAGTTGTAGTGCTAAGGTTGCCATCAGTGAGGCGATATTCATGCATGATCCAATCGGTTTTAATCCCTTTTGGAGGTTTTCCACCATAGAAAACAAGCGCTTTCTTGACGCCGACTTTGTTATTGTCGCAAGTAAATATTGGTTTATCGGTTCCCGTTGCTTTCCAATAACCAGAAGTTGCTGCCCGATTCGGCCTAACCCCATTCGGATATTTCCGATCTCTCGGACTAAAGAAATACCACTCATGCTCTCCAAAACTCGCCTTACCTAAACCATTCAAAATACCATTAACCATGTGATCAACATTTTAGAAAATATATATACCAAAATAATATTATACGTTTCAATCAATACATCTACAAATTGGGAAATATATACGGAAAAACATATATACTTGGAAGCTCCCAAGGATCAAACTTGTAAAGATCAATCTCTGCGATAATTGAGACAGGAAGTGGAATAGAAGCAGCTTTCTTCTTGAGGTAATGAACTACTAATTCCTCGTCCGTCGGGTGAAACCGAAACCCTGGAGGGAGATGTGGATGGCCCGAACCTGTGCTCGAATCCCCCATGTTTTCCATCAACGTGTTTTTTTTATTCTTTTTTACAAAACCTGCTTCATGATCCTTCAGAGAACATGTCGGAAGAGGAATGATGAGGTTTAGGAGAGTGAATGTGTCTCATATAAGATGCAAGAAGAAATAGTTGTTAGGTTTGTGTGTCCATACGAGTACCGAACTGGGTCCCTCGATGAGAAAATGACACGTGGCTAATCGTGGGGCCCAAAATAAGCGGCGAATAGGCATTAAATGTTGGAGAAAAAGGAAGGTTTTTTTCGAACTGCCTTATGTCATGCCTTTCTTATGTTACACATCACGCGCATACCTCATTTTGGCCTTTTGTAGTAGATTTATATAAAATATAAAACAAACTGTGCAAATTCTGTTTTAAATATATAATATTACATAACCTATGTGTTTTTAAGCTTTCATTAATTATGAATATAATAAATTCACAAACCAAATACTCCACTAATTTGTTTTACAAAAATAATTCACTAATTTGTTTTACAAAAATAATCCACTAGTTTGTTTTACAAAATACCACTAAAGTTTTGTTTCAAAATATAATCACTAGTTTGTTTTACAAAAATGCCACTAAAGTTTTACTCCAAAAATATCAATAAAACTAAAAATAATTTTAGATAGAGTAATACTTTAAAATAATAATTTTTTTAACTTTTTGTTCAAAATTTATCACTGTAAACTTAAAATTTCAAAAGAGTAATATCATAAAATAACACATTATAAATTTTTTGTTCCAAATTTATCACATTAAAATTAAAAATCTAAAAATAGCACAAATAGTAATGTAAAATTATTTATTTGTTCTAAATAAATTATACATAAATTTAAAACATTATTGAGTTTATTTTTCCAATTTATGATTTAATTTTTTGTATTTAAATAAAATTTAAGTGTATTTTAAACTTATATTTGTGCTATTATTCGAAACTTAAACTAATGATGTTATTTTTGGAACAAAAACTTAAAATGTGCTATTTTAGAGAATTATTCTTCTAAAAATAGCACAAATTACTTTCTGAAAATATATATTTACCATAATAAATTACAAATACAGTTAAAATATTATATTTAGGTTTTTTATTCCAATTTAAAATTTAATTTTTTCTTATTAAAAATAAATTTTAAGCTATTTTAATATTAAATTTGTGATATTTTTAAAAATTTAAATTGATAATGCAATATTTAAAAAAAAAAATTAAAAAGTGTTATTTTTTAAATTGTCCTTTTAAATATTTTAGGGTTTTGAAACAACATGAATAACTACGGAAATGTTAGGAAAATAAAAACTTGTGTGCATGACCTCACCTCCCTTAAGTCTTGTCTTTGTTGTATCAACTAGTTCGAGCATTTTATTGTATATTACAGAACTATCCTACTGAGAGATGATATTATACAATTTTTTGGATACAACATTTCACTGAAGAAATATATTGAAATTAATATCTAAATAAAAATCCTAGTGTTAAATTTTTATCCAGAAGTCACTTAAATCTTATCGTATGTATTGAATATTTTTGTACAGTTTTTTATTTAGTACATTAACGTAGCATTTAGGACTACTATTTTAGTATTTTTACCTTTTGGGATTGTGAGTTTGTGACCATTTCAAAGGATGTTTTATTTCTTTTCTTTACCGGAAGTTTTAGCTAATAATTAAACAAAGGAAAAGTATTAAGAATACTTGTGATAGGGATTTGTACAAAAAAAAACAACCCTTAAATTATTTGCAGATTAACTCCTAACTCTGAAAAATGCAATCTCATAAGTTTTCCACATTATAATTCCTCTAATGGACGTTGTATTTGTAACATAATGATAAAGCCTAATTCTCAAATAGAAACGATAAAAAAAAAACAAATCGTTTTCAATCCCATATATGTGTAAATAACAAAATGAAATCAGATTATTATGCCAATTATAACAAAATGAAATATAATATTAGATTTATAAATATATTATATTAATAAAGGAAATAAAAATATAAATAAATACATTAGAAGATATTCTAAGTAAATATCATTTACTTTGATATTTACCTTTTGGCAACAGGTTTAAAAGTCAGATTGTTATGCCAATTATATCCTTTAATGAGACTATTAAATCAAACATGATTAATAACATTTCATGTAATAACACATTAAATCAAAATTTATTTTAAAAATGTATTATGTTTTAATAGTATAAGTAGGTAGGGTTTTTCAGCTTTTTTGTGTTGGGATTTTGCTTTTAAATTCCATTGTGCTGAAAAATGGTGGGATGGAGGAGTAATGAGTAATTAAAATATTACTTCGACCAGTTGCTTCTAAATACCAATAAATAATAAATAAGTAATCGAGTTAATATTGTTACTTTTACGGTTAACTAATCGTATATATAAATCATCGCAATGAATAATGAGTAATTAAAATATTATTTCTGCCTGTTACTTTTAAATACCAATAAATAATAAATAAGTAATCGAGTTAAAATTGTTATTTTTACGGTTAATATTGACTAATCGTATATATAAATCATCGCAATCAATTACAAATTATTATTTAAATGGTTCAATAAAAAATTTGATATTTAAATAATACAAACGTAGAAATTCAATATTTTAATAATCTTTCCCGTTTTTTAAGTGTAACTTTAGGTTAAATGATTTCAAATTGTTGTATTTGGCTATTTTAAGCATGATCTAATTCTAAAATATGCTTTACTCGGTTAAGTTAAGGAGCTTCTATGACTATTATGTGTTGTAACTAGTTTAGTTAAGGTTTCTATAAGGCTATTATGTGTGATAGTTACTGAAAAAAACACCTTTCAAAAATACCATATTGTCACTATTCTTTTTTAAAATAATAACACAAAACTAATTGATTAATACTATAAAATAACATATTTTAAAAAAAAATTCAAAACTAACATTCTAAAATTAAACTCCCAAAAATAGCACAAATAATTATGTAAAAATATTTATTTACTATAAATAAATTATACATAAAATTAAAATATTATATCTGCATTCATTTTTTCGATTTAGAATTTAATTTTTATATTAAAATATAGTTTTAATGCATATAAATTTTAAATTTGTGCTATTATTAGAAATTTAAATTAATGATACTATTTTTGGAATAAAAACTTAAAAATATACTATTTTATACAATTTATTATATAGGGAATATTTAGAAATCTAAGTTGGAACTGTGTAACCTCAAACAAAATGTTTTAGTATTAACAAAACATTTTTTATTGTACATATGTATTTTTGAAAAAAAAAACTAATGAAAAACAAAATAAAAGTGTAGAATTTTAAGGTATTATCTCTTTCTGAAACTCCCATAAATTTGTAATTAATTTTTTAGGACTAAATTTGTTGTAAATAAGTATCTATATATGTTGCAGAATTATTGTAGTGGAAGATGAAATTAAAAAAAAAACTTAGCAACCAAATATCTAAAATTCATTTTAAAGCTTAACTTATTATTTTGTATATGCAGATATTGTTTTTTGGATAAATCTTATAAAATAACATATTTTAAGTTTTTATTATAAAATTAACATCATTAATTTAAATTTTCAGTAATATAATAAATTTAAAAATAAAATATATTTGAAAAATTTCTTAATAGAAAAAATTAAATTTTAAATTAGAAAAAACTCAAATATAATATTTAAAATTTGTATATAATTGATTTGAAGTAAATAAGTAATTTTTATAATTATTTATATTATTTTTAAAATTTTAATTTTATAATGTTAGATTTAAAATAAAACTTTAAAAATTATTATTTTATGATATTAATCTCGTTCATTAATTATTGCGTTAACGTAGCATTTAGTAGTAATATTATTTGGGATGGTGACCGTTTCAAAGGATGTTTTAGTTCTCTTTTCTTCGTCCGAAAGTTTTCCTTATAATAAAAACAATGGAAAATCAGTAAGAATACTTTTTGATATATATACGTCTTTGAAGGTTTTAATGTTTTCTTCAAACTACATGAGAAGAAAAATATGCTTGAAAGTCAAAGAAAAAAAATAAATATTTCGTGTCAAATATATTTGATCTCTAACCTTTTCAAATAATCACAAGTATTTTCTTCAAGTCCAAATGTTAGAAAAATAACTTTGAATACTTCCTTGATTTTTTTCATTTTGACAACCATTATAAATATCGACACTAACTTCTTCTTCTTCCTTTAATACTTTTTAATAACATAAAATAAAATCGATTCTCTTGATTGATCCAATTATTTCATTTCTTTCTCGTCAATCCAACATTGCTCGATGCGACGATTGCTGGAATCTTGTTCAAAATTCTCATACACAAAATTCATAACAAAACCAATCATACCAAACCGAAAGCAGTGTGATATTTTCATCAATCATCGTGGGATTGATACCAAGAAAACTATTTCGGGTTTATTATATGATCATTTCAGTAGACTACATTTGAATTCTTTTTTGGATAGTAAAAGTTTAAAGCCCGGTGACAAACTTTTTGTCGAGATCAATGCAGCAATCAAAGAATGCAGTGTTGGTATCACAGTTTTCTCTCCTCGTTACTGCGAATCTTATTTCTGTCTTCATGAACTCGCAATGCTTATGGAGAACAAGAAAAGAGTCATTCCTATCTTTTGCGATGTTAAGCCATCTGAACTCTATATTAAGGATGATGAGACACGTCCGGCTGCCGAAATCCGGAGATTTCAGTTAGCACTTGAGGAAGCAAAATATACCGTAGGACTCACGTTTGATACATCAAATGGGTATGTTCTTGCGTTTCATCAGTCAATAGTATTTATCTATGATTTCTTCTCTTATCAAGTTTAATGCAATGTATAGTTTCATTGCTTTTTAATGTACAGTATAATATTTTTTTATAGCCCTCAATTAAACAAATATAATGTTTTAGACGCTTTTAGGAAAAAAAATGTATATAACTATCGAGTAATACCCTAAAATAATATTATTAAAATTTTTGTTTTAAATTTAGCGTTTTAAAATTAAAATTCCAAAATATCATAAATAAATATATGAAAAATAATTATTTATTCTAAATAAATTATAAATAAATTTAAAATATTATATTTGAGTTCATATTTTCTAATTTAGAGTTTAATATTTTTTATTAAAAAGAAATTTTAATGTATTTTTATTTTAATTGTGTGCTATTATTGAAAATTTAAAATATTGATACTAATTTTGGAATAACTTAAAAATGTTTTATTTTAGAAAATTATTCATAATTATTTTCACATAATAATTTATGATATTTTCAAAATTTTAATTTTAATATATTAAATTTATAACAAAAAAATTAAAAATATATTATTTAAGATATTACTACACCTGAAATATGCATTTATGTAAATGAAAGTATTAAGTATATAATTATATATATAGTATTTAATTAGTTACGTTTGAAACATTCAAACATTGTCTTAATTCATTGCAAAAAGAATGAAATATAAGTATGACTCTAGTCAGCTTAATTCATTGTGACCAAAATTTTCGTAGCTATTTAAGTTTTGCTAAAATTGATGACTCACTTTTATGTTCATGTTCTATTTCCATTGGCTATCGTTTATTTGAAATTCAAAATAGTAGAAAAATCTATGATTAGTAAGGAATTGAAATTACTATGATTTTTCCTAATGGTTATAGCAAATCATATAATATATATATATATAAGCTTAGTGAAGAGAAGAGAAAAGACAAGCTTGTATTTTTTTCTTTTCTTAATTTGTTTCTTTAAAACGACTGTGCAGAGACTGGTCAAAGTTCTTGGCTATGGCATCGGATGCAGTCACGAAGAATTTGTTAGAAGTTGAAGAGGAAAGACTAAGGAACATCAACCCCACGTACAACCACATTTCTACTTAGATCATTTATAAAACCGTGTTTTCTCTTTTATTTTATTTATTCATTTTCACATATCATTATTAGTTTACTTTATGTTTTTTTTTTGACTAATCATTTTCATTTTGCTTCATTCTTGTAATCAGTTATTTAATTGTATTGATTCTTATGTCACAAAGTGGACTTATTTTGTAACCACTGATCATTACAAATGTAGAAAAATTCAATAAATTATGTGTTGTCCATTATTCAAATGTCCTAATTAACTTGTTTATGACATGTTCCTCTCAATACAATTTTTTCTGTTTTTTTTAAATTCTATTATCCATGAATCTCCATATTTATTCGTCATGTGTATAAATATTCTGTCTTACCTTTTGAATAAATTTGCAGTCAGATATCATCTTAATTGTCGCAATCTAGTTATGGTTAATGTAGTGTCTGAGTAAAAATTGATGAAAAGTTTATCGATGTAAGTTATGAATCTGCCATGCTGTGTTAGCTAGAAAATATTACATATTTCAGAAAATTTAATGTATTAAAATCAATGTTTTATTCGATATGATATTCAAAGAAGAATAGTTACCTTATATTGTATATAAGAGTACAAGAAAACAAATTAGATTCTCACCAATATTTCTTGATCACCTCAGGGTTCACCTTAATATAGCTCCTTATTGTATTCGTACCGCAAAATGATTCAACACGTACGCTGTCGCGGGTATTATTCCAAAATTGTGGCTAGGGAGCCATTTCTTTTGTGAGTCGACGATATGTGTGGAACTACTATGTGATATAGTATTTTCATCTTCACGGATTGAAGTTTCACTTCACTATTTTGGAACCAAATAGTCTCTTGTTTATTTAGATCCAAAATTATATTATAAGATGTAATTCTATTTTTATAATGTTCTAAGGTAAACACAAGTCATTTATCATATAAATCGTACTCTGACTCCTCGCCTATATCACCGGATGTCAGGATTGTTGGATTTAAAGACAAAACCACCATATCTTCATTATGGAATACTGCTATAACTTGGTTTTACAGAAGTGATTTTCGATAATTTTCAATCGACTACGTTAAAATAAAATTCGTTTGAATGAGAAATAAATGCCTAAACTGAGTTGTTTGATAAACATAAAATGAAGAAATATAATTTGTCACACATTAGAAGTTAGAGGCGAAATATTTTTTGCATATCAAACGGAAAAACTATAACAAAACTCAAAACTTTGGATACTCGTGTATTACTGGAAAGAGATAACCGAATTCGAATTTTGAGTTTTCAGAATTTAACAAATAGACCAATGGTCGGTATAATTATTATTGTGTTCTTAATTGACTTAAGTTACAACTAAATTAATTTAGTTTATTGTTTTATAATAATGATTTTTAGTGGAGAATCAATTCTGATTAAAAATGAATAACTTTTTTATAAGCTCATATGTTGAGTATTAAAATCATGGGAGAAGAAGAAATTTTTTTTTGATTTTCTCATTGTAAAAATATAAAAATACATATAAAATCGTTCACATATTAAATTTGATAGTGCAACATAGAAAAAAAGTTCATTAGATTATGTCTTAGGTTATGCAAAATAAAATAGTTGCAGTTGTATTTTAGGATTCGTAACACCATACAACTGTCATAATACATAGCGTTTTCAAAATTAAGAAAATATTATCTCGTTTTTGTAAATCCGTATTTTCCAAATTTTTATATCAGTATTTTATATTTTATTATATAATTTTTTTCAAAATTATTCAATTGTTCAAATTGTAAAAATGGCTTTCTTACCTATACCACTTCGCTTTTCTTGAATTTCATTCACCTTTCTAATAGATTCAGTTTTTGGATACATCGTCGCATTTAAACAAACAACTACATATAATCATGGTTCTTAATATATTGAGGTGGAGACCTATTCCCATTATTTATTGATAGTTTCTTCCATATAATGTCAACCGAATCAATTGGATTTCTGTGATATTAAAAATTAACATGTAGGATTTTTTGTGTGATATTAAACATTAACATGTAGTATTTTTATGTGGGAATGGTTACATGTTAATAATATATTGGAATCGTCTCCACATACTGTGTAATGGTTACATGTTTAGTTTCCGGATTTAGATGAATATTTTGCAAATTACAAACCTCATTTTGGTCATTGGGCTAATTGTGCTATGAATTAAGAAAACAAAAAGGGAACATAAAAAGAAGACGGCGAGGTGGATCATAAAAACATTATTGATGGGGACCACTGAATAGATAGGATTGGTCAGTCCCTAACCATGTCATGTGCCAGTCTTAACTCATCCTTTGCTGTCACCGTAAGCTTCGAATCCAAATCCCAAATTAAAGTCAAAATATCTCCTTCCCTTCTTCTTCTCTTCTTTCATCGGCCAAGACGAAGAAGAAGAAGAAGAAGAAGCTTTCTCCTAAGCCATGGATTCCAGAGCTATGCTTGATTCCGCTTTGTTTCAACTCACCCCTACTCGCACCAGGTTTGTCTCATTTCTTCTTCTTCTTATGCTTATGCTTATGCGTATGTTTGACGATTGTTTGATCTTCTTTGTGATTTTTGTGTGTTGGATTTTGAAGATTCGATCTGGTGGTTTTCTGCGGGAGTAAGAAGGAGAAATTGGCTTCAGGAATATTCGAACCATTCATCTCTCATCTTAAATTCGCCAGAGATCAGATCTCTAAAGGCGGTTACTCCATTTCCCTTCATCCTCCCACTTCTCGCTCTTCTTGGTTCACCAAATCCACTTTTGTTCGGTAATTTCAATTATCACTCTCGAGGTTTATCTATTGTTCGAATTGTACCAGTTGCAACAATTATCTATCAATTTTTTGAATAAGGATTCGATCTACCACTGTGATTTGTAAAGATCTCAAATAATGTGGATGTTGCTTAGTTTGACTTGTTGATGACCTTCTGTTACTGTTTTCAGGTTTGTGACATTCGTAAACACCCCTGCTATTATTGAGAGATTTGCCACTCTGGAGAAAGAGATCTTGCAGATTGAGCATTCAATTCAAGCTAATGGAATTGCTAATGACGGTATTCTAATCGTATCTCTGAATTAGTCCATTTTGTAGATATTTACTTGCTAAAGCTAGCTTTTAATGGCAGGTGTTGGATTTACTTGTTTCACTGACTTAAATCCTACCACTGTTTTGCTATAATCTGCAGGAATGAATTCTGGAGTTAACAGTAACCTAATGAAGTCAAATGAATCCTCCAAGGTAACTCGCGATTGTTCAAGTGGCTACTGTCTTATTTTTGGTCAACTGAATGTTTTCTTCTCAATGTATTACACAGATTAAACCTGAGAACGGCAATGAGGCTGCAGGAGAAGAAACCTCGAAGTAACTCTCTCCTACCTATGGAACTATACATAATTTCTTTTGGCACATCATAAAACTGAAAGGAGAAGTCTTGTTTGACAAATTGCACTTTTTATTTTTATCATGCAACAGGATTCAGCTTCAACGTCTTCTTGAAACCCGAAGAACATTACTTCGGAGAGAGCAAGCAATGGCCTATGCACGAGGGGTTGTTGCTGGTTATGAAATTGATAGTATTGATGATCTCATACTATTTGCTGATGCTTTTGGGGCATCAAGGTTGAGGTATGTGAAAGGTTGTAAATAGTTTTCATCGGTTTTTTTTTACCTTGATCAATTTCTTGTGCTATAAGAGATCATTTTTCAGGGAGTAACCCTTTTCATCAATATGCAGGGAAGCATGCGTAAAGTATAAGGAATTATGGAAGAAGAAGCATGGAGATGGGCTTTGGATGGCGGAATTAGCAGCTGTGAAAGCAACTGCAGGGATCGTACTCACCAATGAAGGTGCCACTCTTTCAACAGTCGGCATAGACTCATCTACGAATGCAAGTTCTGAAAATAAAGGTACCTTGTCGTATTTCATCTCAGACATCTAATTCTTTTGCTATCAGATGAGTAAATGTACTAACGTAAGGATTTTTTTGGATTTGTAGATGAAAAGTCAGTTAATTTTGACCAGCACCCGCCGCCTGGTGTTCCAAACTTCCAAGCACCCGTGGGGTGGCCGAACCATATACCGCAGTACTTCTACCCGCCTCCATACCAAGGCTATCCGTATCCTCTAATGCAACCTATGCCAAATCAAAACCAAGGAAACATGCCATGGCCTTCAAAGGGGAAAATCTCCAAGAAAAAAGGAAAAGAGGATTTTGATGAAGATGGGTCTAGTGGATCAAGTGAATCTAGTGAATCTGACTCGGCCAGCGATGATTCTGCTTCTTCTTTGAAAGATCAAGGTAAAAGACACTCTCATACAGGTAAAAATTCTCGTCGGTCAAAGAAAAACCGTAAGAAGTCATCTAAAACAGTTATCATCCGTAACATTAACTACATAACCCCCGAGGGAAGAAACGCAGACATGGAGGGAAATGAGTTTACGGACAATGGTTCCATCAAAGAGACTGTAGATGCGGCTGTCGGATTTCTCAAGGAAAAAAGAGCTCACGAAGGAGAAGTTTCTGGTGATGAAATTCTGAAAAGCTCAGGTGAAGTAAAACGAAGCAATGAGAATTGGGATTCTTTTCAGAATATTTTGATGAGGCACGACGATGTCTCAGATGTGCATTCAATGGATGCCGTCAGTGAGGAGCATTTCGCCCTCAGAGGCTCTAGTCTGGGTGCGATTTCTAAAGGTTTGCAGGAAAATAACAATGCCTTGAGTGATTCCATCGTCGTAACTCAGAAACATATAGAAAATGGAGGAGGAGGGACCTTTGATCATTTTGAAAGCGAAGATAGTGCTCGTAGGCTTCCTAGAACGAGGGAGTCAACTGAAGAATGTATGTTAATGCTAAAAAGATCAGAAATGTTTGGAGATGAAAGCAAAGACGTGTATAATGCTACAAGGGGAGAATCATTGGTGAAGAAATCAGGGAGTGGAGAGGATTGGTTTACTTCTGAGCATGGTGCATGGAAACCGGAAAGCAACTACGGAAGAACATCATTTGATGAGAATTGCATTTTGACATCTGAAAGTTCCGATAAGAGCAAGAAACAAGAATTCGTTGATGATTCTTTCATGGTCCATTCATCATCGCTCGCTGGTGATGATCTTTACGACTCTCGGTGGAGACCAGACATGTCTGCAGATATTGCTTTATCCTCTGACAGAGACAACGGTCAAGCGAATGAAAAGCGTGAAATGTCTGATTCATGGGAACCAAATGATCTCTGTATGATTCCTGAACGAAATGCAGGAGACTCTTTGGCTAATGATTACTCAATCGACTTCTCTGTTGAAGCGAACGCAAGGCTATCCAGTAACGGAAAAGCTCAGGAGAAAGAAGATAAGAACATCTCAAGCGGCGAGAAGAAAAACAATGTGAAGAACCCAGAAACTCGCAAGTCTAGAACCAAAGCTGAAACCATGTCCAAGACTGCAAAGAAACCGACAGTCGCTAGCAGAACAATGGCACAGAAGAACAAGTTTGAAAAGGTAATAAACAAAAAATCTCAAAATTGCGTTTTCTTTAGAGGATAATTGAATTAGTTTCTTACCGTAGGAAGAAGAGATGCGGAATCGAATAGAAAATCTTGTACTGGAAAGGCAGAGAAGAATCGCTGAGAGATCAGCGGCGACTGCATCTCGAAAAGCTTCGAACCGAGGTCCTTCGGTTCGTGAAAGGGCAACATAAGAAGGAAGTGGAAGAAAACGTTAAAACCATTGCAAACAAAACGCGACGGTATGAGATACTCAAAACGCTTTGTTTATTCTTTGATACATTCATAAATAAATCAGGTGGTGGTTAATGGTGCCTACTGCTACCTCTCCTTCATTTTGCTTTGTGCCACGATTATTTATTTATTAGTTTGTCCAAATTGTTTTTGTTCTGAATATTTATTTGTAATTTTATTTGTATAAACTATGAGATTTATATATACCTGTAATTTCGAATTGTTAAAGTGTATTCAATGTCTTAAACCATATTACAGTTTTCGTTTTCTAAAATAACATATTTTTAAAACTAAAATATATTAAAACTTATTTATAATAAAAAAATTTAAATTTTAAAAAATAAATCTAAATATACTGTTTTAAATTTATATATAATTTATTTAGAATAAATAAGTAGTTTTACATAATTATTTGTGATATTTTAAAACAATTTAATATATTATATTTGAAATAAAAATTTTAAAAAATATTTTAAAATATTATCTATTATTTTATTATCTCTCATATTGTAAAAACTTTCCAATGCGGTGAACTATTTGCATGGCTGACTTAATTAAGAAAAAGAATTTATAACCTTTAATTCCATGCATAAATTAGTTATTTTATCCGTTTTTATTTGTAAACATTGATTAGAAATAAGCATAACGGCTTATAGTTTTTATATAAAAGAAACAAATAGAAAATAGTGGTAAATCATATAAGTTGACAAATATTATGCCTTTTCATACATATAAATCCAGGATTATAGTTACACAAAACATATGTTGTTAGAGGAAGATTAATTGATGTAGTGATTGATCACTTCTACGTTCATTCCACGAATATAGAGTTCGACTGTACCTTTTTTTGTATGAGAATGTTAAATCTTCGTATGAAAATGTTAAATTTTTGTATGAAAATGTTAAGATATTGGATCAGCAAGTTCTAGTCCAGTAACCAAAAAAACATATGTTGTTACGATTTAACAAACAAACATAAACAACATAGATTATGATGTCCTAGCACAATTTAGAAAACAAATTTATATAGCAAAAAGTAAAACTATAATCATATAGATTTTATAATTGGTAAATGAGTAAACTATAAATTAATTTAGGTTATTTTGTTAACAAATGTTCATTCTACGAGATTTGAATAAAACATGATGAGGGTAACATAGATCACTAGATATATGTCATAAGCAAGTTATTTTAAATTAAATATATAAATTTGTAGAAATATAAACTACTTACTAATCTATTTTTCCTTTCAGTTTGTCTTGTAAAGAATTTTTGTATTAATGTGTATACATATGTCCAAAAATATTATGCTGTTTAGCGATAGTTGTTTTGAAAAAACTTTATAATTTATACGAAAAAATGTATAATTCCATCCACGAAGTTCTATATATGTGTGTATACACACGAAGTTTTGACCTCTTTATATTTGTCGTTAAACCGAAGTTAAATGTCGCATTTCCCCAATCTGAAACTTTCAACCTATTTCCAAATCAAATTAAATTAAGAAAATTAACTAATTATTTAATTATTAAATCGATAACATACCAAATTTTATCCGATTTTGATCCGCTTTTAATTCGGATGTTGATCCGTTTCAACTTGTTTTAACCTGGTTAAAAAAACCCCTAAATCGCACTCCATTCTCTTAGAAACCCTAATAAAAAAATCCTAACTAAAATTGATTCGCAGAACACTTGGTGACCAGCTTCGCAAAATATCAAGAAAAACTCAGATTGCATATGCTCCACTTTCCACGTACTTAAACAAGGTATCCTCTAACCCTAATTGACCCGATGCTCCCCACGCCGTTTTCGCCCAGTTTGTTTTAATTTTTTTCTATTTATGTTCTTAATTTTGAGTGTGTCCTTGCCTACCATGGTCCTCTCTCTCCTATGGGTATGAAACGGGGTTTTTAATTTCCAAGATTTAGGCCTATGAGGATCTAGGTTTTTTCTTCTGTCATTTTTTTGTAATTTTTAGATCCATCGGCGAAATCAATTGGGGAAAACAGCATTGATTTTTGGGCAAATGTCTAAAATAGCATCTTTCTAAGTTTTTATTCCAAAAATAGCATCATTAGTTTAAATTTCCAATAATAGCACAAATTTAAGATTAAAATGCATTAAAACTATATTTTAAAAGAAAAAAACTAAACCCTAAATTGGAAAAAATGAACCCAAATACAATACTTTAAGTTTATATATAATTTGTTTAAAATAAATAAATATTTTTACATAAGTATTTGTGCTATTTTTGGGAGTTTAATTTTGAGATGCTAAATTTGGAAAAAAAACTTGAAAAAATGCTAGTTTAGGGTATTACTCTTGATTTTTCTTTTGTTATTTTTTGTTGTTTTCTTCCTTGACAAGTTCATTTATTTATTTTTGTTCTGTGAGAATTGAACTGTATAATATATGGTTCCAACAGGAATTCGAAGAACACCCATTTGGTAATTATCAATGTTATGGCAAACGGCTAGAGGAAAGTTCATTTTTAGTAATAATCATTTTTTTCTTCATTTTAGTAATAATCATGTAGGTTATTATCATTTTAGTAATAATCATGAATTTCGGATGGAAATAGGTTGAAAATTTAAGATTAGAGGAATTAAACATTGAATTTTTATTTGACGACAGCTAGAAAGAGGTTCAAATTTTGTGTGCATCTACACATATATAAAATTTTGTTGTGTGCAATTAGACAGTTTCCCAACTTATACAATAGATTTTTATGAGACTTATATAGTAGTTACATTTCTATAACATAGAAATAAAAAAAGAATAATTTTCAAATGTACGTTTACAACTGTATGAAGGTATTTGATTTATCGGTAGATTATTTACCATTACTCTACATTCATTCTATATTTATATTGTGAATGAAAAAGATATTGCATATAAATAGGTGATTTTAGGGTTACTGACTTTTAGAGTGTAAACAAGAATTTCATTATAGCTACAGATCGTCGAAAGAGGTATGTGATATTGTTGAATGTCTTAACTGCATAAATTAATCTTCTTTTTAACAGAGAAATCGACTTTAATTAATTTCTCCCAAATTATTACATGTCGATTTGTATTATATATCGTGAAGAAAAGCCAAACTCCAATAACCTTCTCAAATTTTACGAGATTAAATATCACACAGTAAATTTTTAGTAGAGAAACTATATTCAAAAACTAGTAGTTTAGTGGTTTGTGATATTGTAATCATTATGTCAAACATAACTTATTGATATTAAATTCACGACATGGCTAACGCTATATTGAGATTTTAGAATTAGTTGGATGGTTGACCAAATCATGTAGTGGGCCTCTCTCTACTAGTACCATCCTTATAATACTATTCATGTTTAAGTTCTGATGGAATGCATGTTATAGACAAAAAGTATGGTTTTTCTCCACTTTAGGTGAAATATTATTTGGCAAATTTATAGACTTCAAATTTTATTTTAAACTTTTTGTTAGTAGGATTGGACAAAATATTTGCAATCAATAATCTAATATAGATATGAGTTTTCGATTTTTTTGGATTATTCGAATCGGGTTATTCAGATTATGGTTTAGCTAAACATATATCGAAAGAAAAATAAAAATATATCAATTTGGCTCGATTTCTACTTCGAATTAATGGGTTTGATTCTTTGTGTAGAACTGTGTTCTAAAAAAACTAAAACATTGGGTTTAATTGTAAATTTTTGTATATAATCGGTTAAATTATGAGAATTTTAATTAGTTTTCCGGTTAATTTTAATATATTTTGTTCGGTTTTTAAGTTAATTTCAATTTTTTCAGTTTAAAAAACTTGCTATTTGGTTTTTAAAAACCAATCAGTTTTGTATTCCGAAACTTTAAATCAAATAAAATTAATTATATAATCGATCGGTTTAGCGATTATAATATAATTAAAATGGATAGACGAAAAATTTGGTTCGAACGATTCGGTTTAATCAGTTTCTAAAGAAAACCCAAACCTAATCTAATCCAATAAAATTTATTTGAAATTTTTGAATCTAGATAATTAAATTTAAAAATAATATTTTATATATATAAATTATTCATAAAGTAAATTGAAAAATATAACCAAAACTAAAAATTGCTTTTAGACATTGAAATATTTTTTTGAATGCTCATTATCAATATGCTCTTAAATGTTATAAAAAATCAGTTTATAGTTTATATATGACAGTTTCTATTTAATTTTAGTTTTATTAATATTTTAGTTTCTTCTTTCTTATTAATTTATAATATTATTTTATTTATAATTAGCTATTTAAAAAAATTTAAATAGAACCCCGAATATTTTTGGATAATAACACATATGAATCCAGGTAATAATAATTTGGATTTGATGGATCCATTACAAGATATTTTAAAAGTTTTTCAGATTAACTAATATGTTCACACCATTAGTTTAGAAAAATTATTTTCCAACAGATTAACAGAACATGATAAGATGTTTTTTTACTACCATTTAATCAGAAATAGAAAAAAGGTTTAACCCCTCAAGTAAAACAGAATAGTGTAACAAGATGGTATAAAGGAAATTTTATTGTTTTTGTAACTACTCTCCAAAAATATTTATATTTAGTAATAAAAAACTGAAAAAAAAAATCTAACTAAAAAAGGGATAGACAGGTTTTAAGAAGGGGTTAGAGAAATTTTGCCCTTAAAAATACAGATTCAACATTTGTTTTCCTTTGGCTCTCTCTTTCATGAGAAAGTTCCATAAGTCCCCAGCAACTAAAGAAAAGTCTCTCTTCAATCTTAAACTCTAATTAGATTTGCTCTGCACGACTTTGAAATTCTATGATTATGATGTTATTTATTAATATCTTGTAAGGTTTGAATAAGTCTGTATTTTATTTTGAATTTTTCAACAGAAATCTTTTAAAAAATAGTAGTTTTGTTTGAAAGAAGAGACTATAAAGTTGGAGTCGCCGGCAAGTTATGACAGCCGGAGGCTGTTTGGACATTCAAACAATGTTGTTCGGTCGTAAATCATCGAGCAAGTTACAGGTGAAATTGTTGTTGTTTCTTGATTGATTTTGATTATTCATATCCAAAAAACCCATATATATATTCAAGATTTGTTTTTCAAATGATTCATAGAAAAGTCTTAGTAAGTTTCTTGTCCCTTGAATTTATGAATTATTTACAGAAGGGCATACCAGATTTCTCATAAATTCTTCATCTTGTTTATGTTACATCAATCTAACCATTCTCTTGTTTGTTTGAAGAACTAACAAGTTTCAGAATCACATTTTTCAGTCAGTAAAAGGCCAATCATCGCCTAAAGTTAGCAAGAGTAACAAGCAGGATGTTAAACAACCTTCTTCTTCACCTATATCGATTCGATCATCTAAGTCGATATCATCCACTAGCCAATCATCAAGACGAATTTCTTCGAATTTGTTTCCTATAAACATTATCAAAAATGTTTCTATTAAAGAAGCTAAGAGTCCGAAGACAAGTAGTTCGCCTAAATGGACAGGCAACTTCATTCTTATGGTTGAGTTTCGAAGGAAGATCTTTACATTTAGAGACATGATTGATCTTCCTTCTCTTGACGGTTCTCCTTCCATAACTGATGTGTGTAAACCAGAACAAATGAACTACGTACTATCCTTCTTAGTTTCATCTTTTATATGTTAATCTGACTCACTTGCTTGTTCTTGTTGGGTAGATGGTGATGCATACAATGAAAGATCTTCAGAATCTTTGTCCTGAGATCATCCACAGCTCACATATCTCAGAAATTAGACGTGCAAATGTCGATAAGGTGTTTGAAACATGGATTCAGTATATGATTTCCTTTGTCCTGATTTCATAGACATCAAATGTTTTCTCCATGTACAGGTTCTTGATCATTTCTTTAATGCTTTGAAATCTATTGGAGATTCTTGGATCGACGACCACGAATGGATAGCTAAGTCCAAGTATTGGAGTAGCAGCGTCGGGAAGAACCAATCCGATCGATTAGGTAAGCTTGACAGAAGATTCATCTCACCATTAAATGCAAAAATCTTATAAATGTTTTGTGTGCATTGCAGTTGAAAAGGTGTTAGCAGCATTAGATGGACTGATCAAAATGTCGAAAGAGAGGTTTGATATGATGGAGATTGATGAAGAAGATGAAGAAGAGAAGAAAGGGTTAGTTAGTCCACGAACTGCTAAAACATCGAGCAGTCGAGTTTTGTCTCCATCTGAATCATTCTCCGATAGCAAAAACTCGTTTTGCGGGTCACCAGTCACGCCCAAATCTGTCCTACCAGAACCGATAATGGGTTCACCAGGAAAATATGGAGACTTTGCAAACTCTGCATCACATCTTCTGTGGAATATGAGAGTTCAAGCACTCGAGAAGCTTAGTCCTATTGATGTCAAGAGACTTGCTATCCAAATTTTGTCGCAGAAAGAAGCTCAAGAACCAAACCAAAGCAATAAGGAAGATGAAATTACTGTTCAAGAGACCAAGCAGAAGAAGAAGAATGTTACAGAGAGCATTGATGTGATGAAGATGAAGACAGACGAATCTGTTGTTCTTGGTGAGCAACAAGATACTATCATGAAGATCTCTTCATTGGATTCAACACTTGAATCCAAACTCACTAATGTTTCGGATAGATCTGAAATTGCACGAGAATCCTTGCCAGCACCACCTCCTCTTTCTCTATCCACTACAAAAACTGATTCTTTACCTACTCAACCACCTCCTCTTCCTCTGTCACCACCACCAATTTTAAAAACTGACGTTGTGACCGAACAAACATTGCCACCTCCTCCTCCACCGCCACCATTTCCTCTGCCGCTAATGCCTTTAAAAGACTCTGCTCCACCACCACCACCACCTCCACCTCCAGGAATTGTAGCGACCCCACCACCACCTCCACCTCCAGGAATTGTAGCGACCCCACCACCACCTCCACCTCCAGGAATTGTAGCGACGCCACCACCACCTCCACCTCCAGGAAATGTAGCGACCCCACCACCACCTCCACCTCCAGGAATTGTAGCGACCCCACCACCACCTCCAGTAGCGACCCCACCACCACCTCCACCTCCAGGAATTGTAGCGACCCCACCACCACCTCCACCTCCAGGAAATGTAGCGACCCCACCACCACCGCCTCCACCTCCAAGAACTGTAGTTGCACAACCACCGTCTCCTTCACTAATGCAAAGCAGAGCTCCACCGCCACCACCAATGCCTATGAGGAGTAACGCAAGTGGTGGACCACCGCCTCCACCACCTCCTATGCCTCTAGCAAACGGAGCCGCACCACCTCCGACACCACCTCATATGGCTATGGCAAATGATGCAGCACCGCCGCCTCCACCACCTGGAATGGGTTTGGGGAACGTAGCAGTGGTTCCACTACCGCCACCAGGAGCAACAAGAAGCTTGCGCCCCAAGAAAGCAGCTACAAAACTGAAAAGATCAACCCAATTAGGGAATCTTTACAGAATCCTCAAAGGGAAAGTAGAAGGCCGTGAACCCGAGGCGAGAACCGGCAGCAGCGGAGGTGGAAGAAAAGCGGGAGTCGCAAGTGCTCCCGCCGGTGGAAAACAAGGAATGGCTGATGCTCTTGCTGAGATCACAAAAAAGTCTGCATATTTCCAGCAAATACAAGAAGATGTTGCAAAATACATGAAATCAATCAATGAGCTGAAGATTGAAATCACTAAGTTCCAAACTAAAGACATGACTGAACTTATTAGCTTCCATCGTCGCATCGAATCAGTTCTTGAAAAACTAACTGACGAAACACAGGTCAGCAACATTTAAAACAACTGATCACTTCTTTGTCCTCTGTTTCTTTTGTGAATCTTCATGATGAAAATGTTTTTAAAACCTTTAGGTTCTTGCACGATGCGAAGGGTTCCCGCAGAAGAAACTCGAAGCAATAAGAATGGCGGCTGCATTGTACTCAAAGTTGAACGGTATGATCACTGAGCTACAAAACTGGAAGATAGAACCTCCATTGAATCAACTTCTCGATAAAGTCGAACGTTACTTCACAAAGGTAACCACTTTACTTAATTTCTTCCTCCACACTAATATCATAAACATCTTTTTCCCTAAAAGATCCAAAATTGATTGATTAAATAAACAGATAAAAGGAGACATTGACACACTGGATCGAACCAAAGATGAAGAAGCTAAGAAATTCCAGAGCCACAATATCCATTTTGACTTCAATATACTTGTTCAAATTAAAGAAACAATGGTTGATATCTCATCAAATTGCATGGAACTCGCATTGAAGGTAATTCAAAACCTATATATATTAAATCATTTTATAGTTTAGACTTATGTTAACCGGAAACATATCGGAAAATTCACAGGAAAAGAGAGAGGAAAAGCTTGTGTCGCCTGATGCGAAACCGAGCATGAAGAA
Source organism: Pugionium dolabratum (assembly GCA_018901945.1). Classification (NCBI taxonomy): domain Eukaryota; kingdom Viridiplantae; phylum Streptophyta; class Magnoliopsida; order Brassicales; family Brassicaceae; genus Pugionium; species Pugionium dolabratum. The sequence goes on from JAEVFF010000870.1 coordinate 62,738, forward strand.
GACAATAGGATGTGCAAAAATGTTGTGGAGGGCATTTCAATTTGCATTCAAAGTCTACACATTTGCTGGAGGGCATGACGACCGAGCTGATTCTTTAACCAGAGAGTTGGCTCATGAGATCCAAACTGATTCTCACAATCCATGATGATTCCATCATCACAAGTTAATACTTTTTTTGCCCTTGTTAACACCTTAAAATGTTTGATATTAAAAAATAAGAGAGTACATGTGTTTGTATAAGATTTAATTTCTTGAGTTTGTAATTTTGACGCCCCACAAAAAAAATATTAGGATGAGGTTTCCTGACAGCTCAAAGATGCAAAGTCTTTTGAGTGAAAGATTTAAAGACCTTTTAAGTCAAGTAAGACTTGTGTACAATATGTAATGTTGTTTTGTTGTTCTAAACATTTTTTTTTCTTTACTTCAGTTTGTAAACCGGTCGAAATTATAACAGCAAAATCTAATAAATGTGATATCAAACCGAATTAAGCAAAAAGTTGATGGTAACATATTATTCACTTAAGTATCTTATAAACAAGATTATCCATCGAAATTATTATATAACATTAAATGTCTATCGAACTAAAGTTACAATCAATTTTTCTTTGAGAAAAAAATTTCAAAACATATTTCTTCTCAAAATAAAACTTCTAAAACTATTTCTACATGATTTTAAATTTTAAAATGTAAATGTACATACACATTGGCAGATACATTTTTTATATGAACCGTTGAAAATGGAGAAATAGATCGTTAGTATTATGCTTTATATATTAAATGAAATCAGACATTCTTTGATTAGCATCAGATGATTAAATAAAATACTAAATTATATAAATTATGCTTTGTATCGTTTGCATGTGTGATTTGTGTTGTTCTTCTTTTGTTGTTATGAAATGTTCTTGTGGCATTAAATTTGCATGCAATCATCATCAAAACCAAAGGGATGAAATTTGAGAAAGATAAATGAGCCAATACTTTCCAAACAAAACAAAAGATCATAACTGAGTTTATATAAATAAATTGGTTTTTCTTCTTCATGTCAAAGACTCATGTTTTATTTATAGTTTGAAATTTTCTTGGTCAAATTTCAAAGATATGTATATATATATATATTGTTCTCTCTATTTCACAAAAATATATATAAATTTTCACATTTTTTTACTAATCTTCATTTGCAGTTTACATTATTCATCACTTATATTCTCCAGATATTATTTCGTTGAACGAATTTGTTTCCTACAAAAAGGAAAATGAAATATAGAACAAGATCCAAAGAAACGACAATAATGTGATCAAACCACTCTAGGAAAAATCAATGCGAATGTATTATTCAAAATAAATAAATAGTCTATCATATACATCTTTAATTAATTCATCTATATAAGTGCCATTTTCGTCCTTATTAGCTCTGTAAAACATTGTGTCCATATCTCTCTCTCTCTCTCTCTCTCTCTCTCTCTCTCTCTGTATTTCTCTCTTGAAAAATGAAGCTCTCTCTTGGTTTGATCTCAATCGTTCCCCTATTGTTCATTCTCATGGTTGCCACAGGTTCATGATTGATATCATCATGATACATCAACATAAAATATAATGTCATGAAATATGTAATCAACTACAATTAAGAAAATATATATAAAAAATTCTTGAGTAATCTATAACCTATACATGGCTAGCTGTATAATATTGTTATTCGTCATTTGTTTGTTTAGTTATAGTTGTATTAATGTGGATATAGACATATTATAGATGATGATTATTGTTGTGTCTCATCTAGGGATTGGTCTCGTTGCAGTGGAGGCACGAACATGTGAAACGAGTAGCCAATTGTTCAATGGGCCGTGTCTGAGCACAACCAATTGCGCCAATGTTTGTCACAATGAAGGTTTTACAGATGGTGACTGTCGTGGGTTCCTCCGTCGCTGCTTCTGCACCAGACCATGTTGATGATGGATCATATAATTATATATAATGAATATTCTATGACCTATCTTCGATCATTTTTCAGTTGTTTTTTTTTTCTATCTTTTCTTTGAAAAAACAATAGAGGGGTTTAAATCTTGCATGCCCTTTAGTTTGTGTTCTCATTTCTATAATCTTCTGAGGTTAAAATTAATTCATATATTAATAAGTTTTGTGAACTCCTAATCTTTTTTTTTTGGAAACAATTTCCTCTTTAATTTACCGTTCTATGCTAAAGGTATATATATATATATATACAAAGAATGTTTTTGCTAAAGAAAAATTCAAACATTTGATGATCTTGGAATGAACTTAATGTTGGATAAGCTTCAAAGATTTGCTCAAAATATATCTCTAATAATATTGGTTAGGATATAAGATATATCTCTAACAATATTGATTAGGATATAAGATAAGTTTAAATCTATTTTAAATAATTCTATTAGGATTATGAGTTATCTAATTCTAATCAATATAGGAATTGACAAAGATGTGTTAATACTATATATAGGTGTGATTGTTGAGTTATAACAAATCATAATAACTAGTGTTTAGTTTTAAGTTGTTTTCTAAACAGAATAAGAAAGTTATTTTTATATAAAGCTAAAAGTGTTTTTTTTTTAAATTTGACTTGAAAGGCAAAACATCAAAAGACACAGAACTCAAACATTTGATGATCTTGGAATGAACTTGAAAGACAAAACATTAAAGAGACAAACACTCTTTGTTCATGTATGGTAGTATCAAATGGAGATTAAGAATGGAAATAAATGTATAAGTTTTTACAATGACGCAAAACCTATCTAATTGGTTCTATACAAAAAAAAGAATAAAAACATGGAAACAAATTAACTCAAAATTCAGTGCAACAACCGTCATAAACTATAAGGATCACGGTCTCACGTTGCAGTAAAAAGAATACGGTGATGTTCGATTGTGAAGCACAGTTTTTTGTGGTTACGACAGATTGTTGTTCGTTTATCTGCTGTAGTTATATATGATTCGCAGCGATAATACCTTGTATCATGTGTTGCAATTATTTTGACTACTGATTCAAATAGCGGCGTGACTAAAAATCTATGATTAACCGTAATCTTAATTACCGACGGTAGATAAACGAACAATAATCTGTTGCATTTGTAACCGCAGTGTTGATTGCAGCCGCAACCGCAGTGGCAGCAAATAAACAAGACTTATGAAAATTGGAGAAAATGTAAAACCATGGGAAATCACCAAACGGAAATGAACATGGAAAGCTGTGAAGCGCTTATTTTGCCAAACGAAAGCTTTTTCACCGGCAGTCCGATAGGGAGCAATCTCTGGAAAATAGTTTGGATGTAAACCATCAAAGACCGCCCTCAAAACTAAAAGAATTAGGATCATCAAGTTTATCTGAGAAACAACTCATAATAGACTTACAAACGAGCCGAAGACCCTAATCTTGTTCACAGTACTAAGATCTAAAATAAGAAGAAGTTTGATGGGGGTATCTGCTTAAGATTTGAGAAAGAACTTTAGTAGATTGAGTAAGAAAAAGTATGGTTATGGGAGTACCTACTTAAGATTTGATAATTTGTTACAGCCGAAAGTTATAATGATGCAAAATAAGAAAAAAATTAGATGTCAAAATGAGTAGAGATACATAAAGAGAGACTGTTGAAAGGCCATTAAAAGGTGAAGAGATGAGAAGAAAGGAAAATGTGAAATATGGTCAATTTAGAAGATGCAAGCACTAACTATGGAAAAGGGGAGCATCTCGAGTTTTAGTCTCATAATATGATGAGAATGAAAGATTGTAACAAAGATTTATTATTTACCTAAAAATTCATATCCAAATAATTATCTGGAATAAACTATTTGGATAAAATTCGTAAAAGTATAAATATCAATATTAAAAACTATTATAACTTTATATAAAATTTTAATCTAAATTTTGATTTGAATTTGTTAAATTTTCAAATAATAAAAAAATATAGAAAATAGAAAATTTAATCATTTTTAAATTGTGTTCGGTTGTATTATTGTTTGATTTATGAGAAAAAATATTTATTTTTAATTCTTAGAAAAATTGACACATAAAATTGAAATTTTGGAGAAACTGGCACATAAAATTAAAATTAATGAAAAACTGACAAATAAAATTGAAATAATGAGAAAATGATACACAAACTTGAAGATAATAAAAATGAAGAAAAATAAGTGGTAGTAGTTACCGCTCTGCATTTATCCTAAAATTGTACAGTTCGATTCAATGTTTCTTCATATTAAACCAATTCCCTTGTGGTCTTGATGATAAAAAAAATTTAGTAATTATAATTACGTTTAATATTAAAAAAAAAGTAATGTTGAAAATTTGGAGAAGTGTTTATGGAGAGATTGGTTGTGGTGAGGAAAATAGGAATAGCTCCATTATCAAATTCCTCTAAATGTCTTTGTAATTTTAGAAACATAATATATGAAAATCAGTTTCTATCATCTGTTCGTATCATATTCATATACTTACCCAGAAAAGATCTTGTGTTTGCGAATTAGCCTCAAATGCGACTTGAAAAGCGAGTTATGCAGTTGCATTTGCAAATCAAACCTTTTGTTATTAGTATAATGTAAAAGACGTTTTTACCCCTTATAGTTGCAACAAATTACTAAAACAAAACCAGACTTTTGATGAACACAAACTACACATTGCCTATTTGTATGGCTCCTCAAAATGGCAGATAGATCAGCAAAACTGTATGCTTACAACACCCAGACAGATTTTTCTTCTCTCTCTCTCTCTTGCGGAAATTTACTTAACATGTTTTTTTATTAGCTAAAATGTAAAGAAGAGTTACAGAAGATGCAAGAATCAGACATGAGTTGATGAATGATGCTTCCTTCTTCAATCCTTAGCTTTTTACTCTCTCTGTTCCAAAGATGAACAGCAAAGCTATGTCTACGCAAATGCGTGAGTCTCTTACGTGACCAATTTACTTCGCTCTCATTCGTGGGCGCTTTGTAGAATCCTCTGATTCTAGTCCAATCCACGGGATAGAACGCAGATGGCGACAGAACAGAGAATCCCAAATCCGAAGAAGACGAGGAAGAAATATTGATTCTTGCAACGACTCTCGACACTAAGTAGGGACCATTATGACCCCATTTGTTACCGTTGAATGTTCTTGAGAATTCGTCAATGAATCTTTTGAGCAAAGGATGGTTCTTGTCGAAGATGAGCACCGCATTGTTGAGCCTGCTCCATTTCCTTGTAACGGAATCAACTGTTTGTGCTCCGATTACGTTGTGGAGGTTGGTGAGAGATTTGAGGATTATAACGTCTGTGTCTAAGTAGATTCCGCCGAATTTGTAGAGCAAGACTAATCTTAGAAGGTTAGAGAGGTTTTGCTCTAATGGAATCACTCCTGGACTGAACATTCCTTTCCTCAATCTTTCAAACCATTTCTCTGCTGATGTATCTTTGAAGATGTAAGCGAAATCGGGTTTAATTGGAAGAACTTTAAACCCTTTATCTGTAAAGGGTTTTAAGATTAGGGTTCCTCTGTCACAGTCAAGAGAGTTTGAGACCAAGATTAAACAACTATTTGGGTGAGACTTGAATAGGCTCTCTATTGTGAAATGTTCTCGATCACTGAAAGATTCTATGGATGAGATCCAAGTCATAAAGAACAGTGACTCGCATGATGATTTGGACAAGAAAGATCTGATCCTCGTCTTGAATCTTGGTCTTGATTTGCCTTGTGATCGCTGTGTGGATGTTAACTCGATTATTTTCTTCGATCTCCTCATCCTTCTCTCTATCCTCGTTGACGAAACGTTCTGCTTCTGTACGAACGCTAAAGAGGTTTCTTTCATCACAAGCAACAGTGAAGACTCTGACTCAGATGATGATGTTGATGTCGATGGTGATGATGGATCATGATGAAGAATCTGTTGATGATTAAGTGAAAGAGTGGATTTGATTGGTTTGATGGGATCAAGATGTAAATAGAAGACAGAGAAGCTATTGTAGATTACGAGGAGCATTAGAAGAAGACCTAGAAGAGACATAGGAAGACAACACACGAAGGAGACGATCAATCTTTTCAAGCTCTGTTCTGTTCTTCTACTCTGTTCCATCTTTTGATTTCTTCAAACAAATTTTACAAAAGACAAAGACTTGTTTTGTAAGAGAATTTTGGGTGTGTGTATGTATTATGTGATGATAATTGTTTGTTGAGTAAGAAAATAAACAACTAATTTAAAACTTTTCTTGGCATATAAATATACGTATATTATCTATATAAACATTAATTAAAACTGGGGAAAGAGAAAGATTACCGGTACAAAATAATATTAAATGGATTATTTAAATACCATCTAAAGAATGTGGTTAGAGTTATAGTTTTGATTTATCCAAATTTGTAGATATAATGAAAGAATTATGTTAGGTTAATGAGAAAAGTAGCTAAAGATGTCAATTAGGACCAAATTTCGATAATTAATTTATCTGACCCCAAAACAAGAACAAAATAGATTAGAATCAAACTACACAAGCAATACTCTCTATTACACGAAAGTAATTCTTTTGCGTCAAAAATTTCTGTCGAATTCAATCAATTACGTCGATGATACGATGGAATAAAAATTTAACATAAGTCCAGACGTAAATTAGGGACAAAACATTTTCAACACAAAACTAACGTTTGGAAAAATATGACATCAAAATAAGGAGGAACGACTGATTTATTGTTAAATCTATTCTAATAAATCAGTTGTTAGAGTGTTGTAATTTTATCGTGATTTTTGTTATAAAGTTGCAAATATTTTCCTATAAATACATCAATGCTTGAGATGTAGAATAACGAGAAAATAGTCATCAAAATACTAAACTTTTATATTTGGATAATTTAAATATCAAATTTTTTAATGAATCATTTAAATAATGATATTTAGTTTACTGCATCAATTTAGGTATAACATTAACATCAGAAATAATACCGCTAATTTTGTTATTTATTTTAACCAATTAAAACTAGACATCGAGATGTCGCATCATCGTTAGAACTAATTTTGGTATTAATGATGTTACTTCCGCTGTTAATATTAACTAATCGTATATTTAAATCGGTGCAGTCAATTACTGTTCGTTATTTAAATAGTTTATTAAAAAATTTGGTATTTAAATTGTTCAAAAGCAAAATTTCAATATTTTAATAATCATTTTCTGGTAGAATATCACAAAGTTTTAATAAAGTTTAAGTTATATATAAACTACAAAACTAGATGTATACGTATAAGGATTCAGAACCACAAATAATGTCAAAAATTTTGAAACACAAATTGGAAAAATTCATATATCAAATGGAAAATATATAAATGATTATATATAGTGGTAATATATTATGTAAATTTCAGAAATATATGAATAAAATGTTACTTTTGTTGATATAATTGTGTGGACTTTTTATCTATTAAACAGAAGGTTTAGTCAGCATTATTATTATTACTTTCAACATAGTAAATATTATGATAAAAAATACATCAAGTAATAGTAGTAATTTCAATAACCATCAAAAGAGTTTGGTTTTCATGTGATGATGATAAGTATCATGATATGATTTATAACATGAATACATGATTATTAATACATACGTAATATGATAAATATTAAAACGATTATAGACCGAATAAAATTTACATGAACAATTTGATTGACTTAACTAAATAGTATTTATCTGATGATAATTTCTTTTTTTGAATCATATTATAAAATAGAAAAATTGGTTTTTAATATTGGATTAGCTAATAGATGTTTGAGTTGAAAGTTTGAATCGAAAGAACATATATTTCTTTTTGTTTGATTGACGTGAACATATAGGTTTGTCATATATAATATCTGTTTAAAATTCAAAGTATGCGTGCGTAATAGTAGACAAAAATAGTTATTCGTTTTTTATTAAATAATCATATGAGGTGACAAATTTTTGTATGAATTGTTGATCGTTTCTAATGACATATAGAAGATAGTTTCAAAAGCCTTTCTTGTGCAGTTGAAACACTAATTGTTGACTGACCATATACAATAATAATAAGGTTGGTTGTTGGAATGTAATTTAAATTCAAGTGATATTGTACAGTTTGATAGATTGATAATATAAAAAGGATCTTATTCAGTTATTTGTATTAAAATTATGGGCACTATAATGATACATATTTTATTAATTTACTTATAAGTCAACACTTTTGTTTGATTTGTGTTTACTCAGGTTTTTGTCATTTTGCAGCTTAATATTACACACGTACCTTATCATATTTAAAATCAGACTATGACGACGAAACTATTACAAATAGATAATAGGAAAATTGTCAAAAAAAAAAACATGAATTTTACAAATTTAGACTATTATGTCGTGGACAATATAAACACTAAAAATTGTTGATTTATTATTTTAATTATGTAGTTGTATTGACAATCAAAAATAACCATGATATTAAATTGATTCACACACTATTAACGTCGTAATTAATAGATATTAAAAATGTCGTTAATTAAAACATCATTGCATATATTTTGTCAAAAGATCTAATTGAAACTTATAAGAATCCTAATCGAACTTTTAATCATCGAATTTCTCTAAAATTCGAAATTTCATCATCGATTTTCTCCAAAATTCGAAGTTCTATTTCTATTTTTTTTCATTCATTCCACATTTATGATTCCTAAAATGTGAAGAAAAAAGATTTTGAGTCGGATCATGATGGAAATTCAAATTTTAGAAATATATTTTAATATCAGTTAACTACGACGTTAACGGTTCGTGAATCAACTTAACGTCGTATCTATTTTTGTTCAATCAACACAATTACATGATTAAAGTAACAAATCAATAATTTTTAGAGTTTTAAATTGTCCACAATATAATTTATGAATTGAATGACCAAAATTTGAAAGTGATGATTTTTTTGACAAATTTTCCGATAAATAACATATATATCCATTTCTTGATTTTTCTTTTGTACATTCTTTTCCATTATTACATTTTTACTTTATTTAAAAAGAATTTATAAGTATTATTAGTTTTCCTTCATATAATTTAAATTGTATATTTGGAAATTTATGGAAAATTCCATAACGTATTTGTAAATGCATTGTACAATCCGATTAGACAGCCAACTTTCTTTATTAAAACTCTTACTAAAGGTTTATAAACAGAAAACATTTTACAACACTAAAAAAAAAGATTATCAGAGGTGTGCTCAAGAGCTCCAAAGACTAAAATTCTAAAATAAATTTCATCAAATTTAATAGCTGACTAAATTTTTAGCTTCATGCAATAATCAAGAAGAGTCTCACACAAAAACGAATACAAAAATATTTCAGGCAAAATAAAACTGCTCTAAACATATTGGGTGAGAAACAAAAAGAAGGAATAATCAGTTTTTAAAAGACGATAAACCATTTTTTGACAGAAAAAGAAGAAGAAGAAGAGAAAACAGTGAGACATAATCAGAGAAGACCTCTTCTTCTCTTGTAATCACTAACAGTTAACGTAAGTCCATGTCGCTTACCATCATTCTCAGCAACTCTGCACCCCACAGTCGCTTCTGTGACCTGTTTCCTAGCCATGAATGCTTTCTGTACTCCGTGAGGCCCTCCATACTTCTGTAACGCCGTTAGAGATAATGGCAATTCAAAGTTATGCAGCCGATTGTGTTCAGCGCCTTGACCCATCGGTGCTTTTGTGTCTATAAGCTTTCCTGCATCTGCAGCCGCTTCTAAAGCTGCTTCAACACCGCTTTCTCGTGCTCCTAGTCCTGCTGCTCCTGCTCCAGCTCCATTGGTCTCATCCGCTTCTGCAACCGCCGCTTTGTTCTCCTCTGTGTCTTTCCCGCTGTTTTTCCCGTTGTAGTAGTTGGATGATCGGGTCCATCTCCTTGAAAACGGATCATACCCAGCTTCACCGGCTTTGAGACTAGCGGTGACTGATTTTACCTCAGATGCATTCTTGAAATTCTCGGCTCTGTTCTTCCTGTTCATCTCAGCAAGTCTTAGCGCTTTTTTATCTACCTCTTTCTTCATCTGTGATGCCTCGAGCTGCTTGATTTTCGTTTTTATCCTCTCTACACCTGCTTCATCGTTTTTGCTCTGTGCAACTTCCAACTCTCTTCTAAGCCGATCTTTCTCAGCCGCAACGTTCATTGGCCTGATCGAGGCAGATTTTTTCTCCTGCACCATCTGTTTGACGGTTTCCGCCGAGTAAACAAAAGTGTTTATTCTTTTTATCGCCTCTTTCTTCTCTGATATATCTTGCTTTGTAGGCATGCGACCATTTGTTCGCTCCACCTCTCTGATCCATTGCCTATATTCTTCCTCCACCGGATGCCCATCTGATATCATTGCCATTTGCCATCGAGCAGCTGCGTTTTCATTTCCCCAGATGACGTTAAGGTACTTGTGTGTAGTTTTGTTCTCTAGCTTATAAGTCTTGTCAGGATCGGTAGCATCTACATTTTTCACCATACAGAGTCTGTAAATTGGACCACTCCTTGACCTTCCAATCCCGACCCTCACAAAGCACCCAACGATAAGCTCTTCAAAGAAAGGCTCCATTAGCCATTTGGCAAGCTTAGACCGCCTGATAGTAATTTCCTTAATATCCTCAAACGTGGGAACATCTGACCTGTCGTCATCACTGTCAAGCATTCCTCCATTTGAGCCGTCATCGTCACTCTGAGACCTACTATCACTGTCACTTTGGCTGGAGCTACTCAAATTGGAGGAAGCTAATGGTTTCTTCTTCATTGATGCAAAATCTCGGCTACCTGAACCACCTTTTGATGCATCTCTCAGTTTTCTGAGAGCCGCTGGATCCTGCTGCTTCATACGCTTTGCCCTCAATTCGTTCAGAGCATCATCCTTTGCAGCTGCTCTGTCTGCAGATCTAGCCGAAGAGCGCACACCACGAGAGGCTGGAATAGGCTGGGTCTCCTTTTTTGAAACAGGGGTCTTCTCGTTTTCCCTCTTCAATCTAAGTTTCTCAGTGAAGTTCTTATCACCTTTCTTATCAGCCCGTTCAGCCAGAATCATCTCTCTCTGAAATTCTGTCATCCCAGCAAGCTTCTGCCGATCTTCATCATTCTTGTAAAGGTCATCCCCAAAATCAGATTCATCACTGCTGTCACCTTCACGATCAGAAGGACCATCACCATAACCGCCTTCATCCCGGGCAGCTCGTTCTTCTCTCTCTGCCTCCAATCTCTTTTTCAAAGGTACTTGAGACCCAGATGGTTTTCTACTTGCATAGCCACGATCTTCATCAGAATCGTCCCTTGAATCGCTACCACCATCCGAGTAAGAACCCTCGCGCCTCCTTGATGATGGAGGGTGCGAATGGCGACCCTTCCCAGCTGCATTCGTCCTCCCAGCAGCTTCCAGAAGCAAGTCATCTAAATCAGCCATAGCTTCTGAGGAGGCTCACGAGCTAGGATATAGTTAACGATGCAAATGGTTTTGCACTATCACCTGAAATTATTAGAAGTTCAAAGTTAGAACAACAAAAGATTAATCATAGTTAAAGGAAATCAAGGTGAAAGACGTATAACTTCGTGCATCAGAGCAAAAAAGAGACGGAAATTCCCCTCTAATTACTTATCTGATAAGCATGGAGCACAAAAAGAGACACAGAATCCTGTCTAAGCCACCATATAAATCAGCAAAAAAACTCACACATTAATCAAGTACTCATTGTATACTACATCACCAGCAGATATTATCAATAAAGTATCTTTGTAACCATCACAAGCTCCCTTTTAAAAAAAACTAGTCTTTAGATTCTAACACTACATACGCCCAGAGAGGCCTTGTCTGGTTTTTTCTCGAGTGGCATAAAAAGGGTTAAAGACAACTTCTTCCCAATTAAGCTTATGTTTAGAGCAGTAGAGCTTAGATATTCCTAACTATTTTCCCTTCCACTCCCTAAGAACCTGCAGATAAGTCTTAAATTATGCATGTTTTATGTCGTAATGAGAGGAATTAACAAATTGCAATAAACTTCACTAAGAAGAGCGAAGCGAAAGAGAAATATCAGAACATATTTTTTGCATAATATGGAATCGGCAGCGATTGTCTTCTTCGTGTTCGGGGAAGCAAGAAAATTAGAAAGTAGGAAAAGTATATGCGAGGATTAATCAAAAAGGAAGCAGAGATAATGAATTGAATCAGAGAAGCGGAGGGTCAAAAGCCAATCGCGGCTTCGCGAAACCTATTCGAGTTCTGAGCTCGAATCTGACGAATTCAGAGGCCGAGAACGATCGATTTCTCATATGGATCTCACATTCGATTCCAATAGCTAGCGCCGGAGGTGACCAGAAGCCAGAAGCCGCCACTAGTGGCTCGCGGCGGAGAAAGGTAAGAAAGAAAAACAAAAGTTGAAGCGAACTTACTTGGGAAAGAAACGAAGGAGTCGTCGGAAATTGTTGCAGAGATCGACGGGCGGCGAAAGTCGTAGGAGAGGTGAAAGAAGGAGATAGAAGAATGAAAGTATATCGATTGTCGAGGAAGCAGATGAAGTCTAGAAGAGCCGAACAAGAAAACGATACAAACCCTTACAATATTTAAATTGAGTTTTTTAGAAATCGGCAAGTGTATTAAATAGTTATATAAAAAATTACTTAGGATTTTAATATTTATAAATATTTGATTGTTCTTTGTCCTAAAAACCCAAAAGAAATTAACTAAAACAAAATATTTTCTCTTACATGTTTTGACATGGATGCAAATGGACGTTAAATCCGAGACATAAAACATGGTATAACGAAACATTTATAAATATTTTGTTAAAATTAAATAAATGATTTTGAATGGAATATAATAGTCATTCTATTCATCTCACATAAAAATTAATAAAAATAAAAAAAAATATTTCTCTATAAGTTTCAACAAAAATAAGTGGAATGAATTTTATATCATACTAGGCATTGACCTGCGCATCTAACTATAATAGTTTGTTATATTTTTTTTTTGTAAATTTAATTAAATAGTTTATAATTTATAAAATTTTAATGAATGTTAAATTATTTTATTGATGATTCGTAATATAAATACAAATATAAAATTTGAAATTGTTAAATGTAATATGATAGTTAGTTTTTTTAGGTTAAAAAGTTATTCAAATATATTAATAAAGATTTAAATTTTAAATATTAGATTTCATAATATTCATGAATATAATTTGTAAAATATAAATGTAAATTATATTTTTATAATTTGTTAAGTTAGTGGATGTATCAATATAATTAATTTATTTATTTTCAGATAAAAAATATTCAAACAGATTAATAAAATCTAGATTTTAAATATTAAATTTCATAATACTAATGCATATTTTAACTTTCATATATATATATACATATATATATATATCTTGTATTTGTTTTTTAAATTGATTATTTATAATGATATTGAAGCAATGTTCTACAAATTAAATGTTATTTTCTAAAATGTATTTCTTAAATAATAATGTAAAGATTCATCATATCCCATTATTCGTATTCTATCAATTCTATTTTTTTTATCATTTAGAACTTTATTCTATTTACCAAAATAGATTTTGTTAGTTTAATGAAATAACTTATACATTTTGAAGAACAATTCTTAAGTTGAATATTTTAAGTTATAAAAACAACCACACATCCAAAATCTTGCTCTCTAATCTCAAAAGTATGTAGAAAGTTGAGATTAATAAACAAAATATAATATACTTAAATAAATAACAATACTTTTTTATATCCACCATATAGAAACATTGAATATCACTTCTAAAAAATTTCTAACATTTTTATTCTTTTAGTAATTTAATTTATTAACATTATATTTTACCTCAGTTTACTGTTCAAACATTAATCAAACAATTAATAAATAATATTTATATTATTATACATTTTAGAAAATAATATTAAATTATAGAATATTAATTCAAATATCATAATAAATAAATAACTCAAAAAATATACACATATAGAAATTTTAAAATAGTCAAAAATATTATGAAAGCTAATCATTAAAAATTAGGTTGACGATCTATTTTCTCGGCACGATGGCCATATAACAACACATCTATCCAAAATGTCTCCCTCGTATTCTGTCTACTTATTTTAGAAGTTGAAAATTTATTTCTCCATAATTACAAAGTTCGAATGTGTAATCCCATGCGTTTGGTTTTCTGGTTTATAATACAAATTCATACCACAAAACTAAACCAAATTGCAAAAGCGACCCATGAACCCACATGAATACTCGAGAAAAAACCCGATTTCATGACAACGCTAAATCAAATTCCCAAATCGATTTCGTGCATGAAGTCGAAATCAAGTCAAATGGAATTCTCAAATCGAATGTAAGGATTTTGAAATAGAGGGTTATACTCTCTAAAGGTGTTGATTTGTCAAATGTTGCAATCGATTTTAGCCAAAAAAGGTCGATTTGTCAAGTGTTGCAATCGATTTTAGCCAAAAATGTCGATTTGTCAAGTGTTGCAATCGATTTTCGCATATGGAACATCGAGTTACTTTGTTGATTTTCTTTGTTTGTGGTTTGTGTTTTTATGGAAACGATGGTTTGTGTTTTCATGGAAACAGTGGTTTGTGTTGCTTTGTATTGTAATATATTTTGTTGTATTGCTTTGTATTGGATTCTGTTCTTATAGAATCAATGGTTTGTGTTGCTTTCTATTGTAATGTATTGCTTTGTATTGGTTTGTGTTCTTATGTGCCGATCAATCACTCACATATTGATTCAATTAATTTGTATTCACAATAGTTTGTGTTATCAAATAACATACAGAATCAGTTATAAAATCAATCAAATAACATCCAAAATCAATCACAATTTACACCATCAAATTCATCGAATCCATCGAATCCAACATAGCATATAACCGATGAATCAATCACATACCACACAAAAAATTAGTCAAACTTAGCTGAATATCACTAATTCAAAATCAGTAATTTTCTAAAAAATAAAGCTACCATAACTTCATACATCAGCCTGAGTGAGCACTCTTTGAGTAAGTTCAATTTGAGAATTCGGTTACACAACAAACCCACAAAAAATCAATGACAAAATTGATTTTAATAGGCAAGAAGGATAAATAGCAATTAAGTCGGTTGTAATAGGCATGCTTATTCTGTTAATGAATTTGGTAGATCGACATTGTTAGAAGCACAATAAAACTTCTGTTTGAAGAAATCAAAACAGAGCACAATAACGTCGTTCAGCAACAAGTTATAGAAGTTGTGGGTCCTAAGAAGAAAAGTCCACCTACATCTTTAAGAAAAAATATGCAACATAGTCCAACATTAATTCAACGACAAAAGAAAGGAAAAATACAGTCTGAAAACTCTGCAACATCAGCTCTGAAATAGAGTAGTATAAGACAGCAAAGTAGTACAAATCAGACTGCTAATCCAGCCTGTCCAGTGGTCCTCAATAACCAATTTGAATTTTTATCGACAATGAGCTATTTTTCATAAATGTAATAAGTGTTTCTTATAATTATTGTCCAACTATATATATATGGATGTAATCTTTGTAATGAGCAAATGTGAGAAATACAAAAAATGAACGTTTAAGAGATTTTCTAGTTTCTCTCATTTTTTTCAACTTTCTATCATGGTATCAGAGTTGATTTAAACCTTAACCGGTGCTATAATGGTTGAAGCTTTGAACCTTTATCTTTTTCCTTCTCATATTCTTGTCTCGAGTACTGTTACTCTCAAACTTAATGATTCAAACTATTTTCTATGGAAAACGCAAGTAGAATCATTGGTGCGTTGTCAAAAACTATTGGAGTTTGTCAATAGTCAAGTCACGGCTCCTCCATCAACGACTCTTACTAATACAGAGGGAGGTGTAATCGAAAATCCAAATCCTCTGTATGAAACTTGGGTTTGCACTAATCAACTCGTCAAATCATGGATCTTTGGAACTTTTACTGAGGAGGTGCTTGGATATGTTCATTGTTTATCAACATCACATGACGTTTGGCTCGTCCTTGCTAATAGTTTCAACAAAAGCTCGATAGTTAGGGAGTTTGAGTTAAAATGAAGATTGCAGCTATTGACTATTCGGGGAAAAAATTTCAAGTGTATTGCCGAGACTTTAGAGCCATTTGTGATCAATTTAGCTCCATCGGAAAGCCTGTGGTGGAACCGATGAAGATTTTTACTTTTATGAACGGGCTCGGTCGAGAATACGACCCTATTACCACGGTTCTACAAAGCTCGATGTCTCACTTTCCTACACCAAGTTTCAATGATGTTGTGTCTAAGATCTCGGGCTTTGAATCGAAACTCAAATCATATGAACCTCTAGAGGGTATATTTTCACATATGGTGTTTCAAGATCAAAGAACATCAATGTTTCAAAGAGGTAGAGGTATATATCCACGTTTTGGTAGTAATAGAGGACGGGGAGGTTTTTCCACACGAGGGAGAGGTTTCTCCCAACAGGTTAACATGTCGGGATGGAACCATGCTCCCACCAATGACTCTAGACCAACCTGGCAGATTTGTAGGAGAATGGGTCACATGGCTTTGAAGTGTTGGAATTGCTTTGACAATACATATCAAAGCAATGATCTGCCTCAAACATTGTCAGCTCTACATGTGACAGAAAACTCTGGGAAAGAATGGTATCCAGACTCTGGTGCCTCGGCAAATATCACTCCTACCGTAGACACGTTGCAAACCTCATCAACTTACAATGGTACTGAAACCATAATGGTAGGTAATGGTAACCATCTTTATATAACACATGTGGGTTCTACGATCATCAATACTCATATAGGTAGCATCTCTTTGACCAATGTTTTGGTTTGCCCCAATATACAAAAATCATTGTTATCTGTATCAAAATTATGTCAAGATTATCCGTGTGGGATGTTCTTTGATTCTAACTTTGTATTTGTGATTGATTTGGACACTTAGAGGATGGTGATCAAAGGACCTTGGCGTGAAAGCCTTTATGTGTTGGAGAGTCATGTGATTAAAGCTTTTTATTCAAACTGGCAAGTCGCAACAAGTGAGATGGTGTGACATCAACGCCTTGGACATGTTAATATTTTCAGACTCTGCAACACTTAAAGAACACTATGGAAATTTCAGTGAATAAGAGCAACAACAATCCTATTTGTGACTCTTGTTAGATGGGAAAGAGCTCATGATTATCATTTTATGCATCTTTATCTAGTAGTTCAAACCCACTTGATCGGATACATTGTGATCTTTGGGGTCGATCACCAATTATATCAGTTTAGGAGTTCAAGTATTATGCTATATTTGTGGACAACTTCTCTCGCTACTCATGGTTTTATCCATTAAAATTGAAGTCTGATTTCTTTCAAGTATATTTTGCCTTTCAAAAGCAGTTCGAAAATCAGTTCAATCAGAAAATTAAGGTGTTTCAAAGTGATGGTGGTGGAAAATTCATAAGTCATCAATTTCAAAATCATTTTGCTAATTGTGGTATTGCTCATTTATTATCATGTCCATCTACGCCTGAACAAAATGGCATTGATGAAAGGAGACATCAGCATGTTACTGAATTAGGGCTATCATTACTCTATTAGAGTAAAACTCCACTAAAGTTTTGGGTTGATGCTTTTTATACTGCAAATTTTATACGACTTGCTCCCATTTGATAGATAATGTTAGTCCACATGAACGATTATTCAAGCAGAAACCAGAGTATTCCTTTCTCCGTGTGTTTGGGACAGAATGTTATCCGTGTCTAAGATCATATGGTAAGCATAAGTTTGATCCAAGGTTTCTTCAATGTGTATTTCTTGGATATAATGTGAGTTACAAACGCTATAGGTGCTTATTTCCCCCTACGGGTCGAGTATACATATCAAGACATGTTATATTCAATGAAGGATATTTTCTGTTTCAGAATAGGTACAAGAATCTTGTTACAACATATACCACACCATTATTAAAAAGCCTGGCAGTCTATTCCAAAAGAGACAATGACATCCTCACAATATGTACCGATGACTCTACCTGATGGACCTCATATGCGTGTTAGAGTAGAACTGGATATGTCATAAGAACAAAATATTCATCATTCAAATCTTCAGGCACCTGAACAAACTTCAGAAGAATCTACTATTTAGGAGCAACACGCAAGCTATGGAGATCAGTACATAGACATACAAATCACAAATTCAAGGACGATAATCTCAATTGTAAGAGATGGAAGATATGCCTCCTACTGTCCAAGAAATCACACAGTCACATCCTTCAGAGGGCCGAACACACTCTATGTCTACAAGGCTTCAAAAATGTATTAGAAAACCAAACCCATATTATGCGTTAATATGCACTAATGATCAACCAAATGTGCCAAGATCAGTAAAGGAAGCTTTGAGACATTCGGGTTGGACTCAAGCAATGGAGGAAGAGATGCTTGCTCAACGTCAAAATAACACATAGACATTGGTTCCTGTAAAATCTTTAATGCATGTGTTAGGATGTCGATGGGTATTCACGGTGAAACGCAAGTCAGATGGGGCATTATATAAGCTAAAGGCACAGTTGGTGGCTAAGGGTTTTGATCAAGAAGAAGGTATAGATTTCATTGAGACATATAGTCATGTGGTTAGGACATCAACGATCCAAATAGTATTAAGTATTGCTACGGTCAAAGGATGGTCCATAACTCAACTTGATGTCAAGAATGCCTTTTTGCATGGTGAATTACAAGAGGATGTATTTATGGTACAACCTCTGAGATTTGAAGATCCAAAATTTCTTGCACATGTGTGTAAATTGAACAAGATATTATATGGATTAAAACAGGCTTCTAGAGCCTGGTTTGATAAATTCAATCGGTTTATAATTGAGTTTGGTTTTGAATGCAGTAAATCTGACTTCTTGTTCTTTACTTATCATCGAGTCAATCATACCATCATTGTTCTACTCTATGTTGATGATGTTCTTTTAACTGGAAACTCGCTGGAGATAATCACGAGTTTAATCCAAATCTTAAGCAACACTTTTGCTATGAAGAATCTAGGAAATCTCCACTATTTCCTCGGTATACATGCAATTACTCTGAATGATGGGTTGTTTCTTAATCAAACACGTTGAAGAGATCCTAGCAAAAACAGGTATGTGCAATGCTAACTCAATGCCAACACCTTTTCCAAATAGACTTGCTACTGCTTTCCAGGATAAAGAACTATTTCTCCGATCCAAAATACTTCAGGAACATTGCTGGTAAACTCCAATACCTCACTCTCACTCGCCCGGACATTCAATATGTAGTTAATTTTATATGTCAGAGGATCACTAAAAAAAAACATTAACATTTCTGACGGCATTTCCGACGGAAACAAAACCGTTGGAATTTTCCAACGAAATGGCGAACGGTTTTCCAACGGACTGTAGAGGGAAAGTATTTCGTTAGGGATCCGTCGGTAATTCCTGATGCCTGCACCACCGTCGGGAAATCGATGGTAAAACCTGACGGTAAACCTTCGATTTTCTGATGAACGCATTGTCATCGGGATATCCTCTTGAAACCATCGCAAATTACCAATGAAACTAAGATCATTAGTTTTTTTCCGACGACTTCCTGACGGCATGTTGTTTTACTATCCATCGGGAGTGTGTCAGAAATATATCCGACTATGGTCGGAATCTGTCGGCAATCGGTCGGAAACTGAAGAATAATCAATTAAAGTTTGTGATTATCCGGTGGTGGTCAAAAACCATCGGAAATCCATCGAAAAAGTAAGAAAAATCTATTCACAATTTGTGATTATCCGGTTATAGTCGGAAACCGTCGGAAATCCATCGGAAAAGAGAATATTCTTAAGAATAATCTGCTTAAAATTTGTGAATATCTGTTAAAAATTCGTAATAATCTGTTAAAAGTTCGTAATAATCTCTTAAAAATTCGTGATAATCTCTATTTTTCAACATAAATACGCTATGATCATTCGCAATTTCTTCAGAACAAAAAATCTTAAGAAAATGTGTTCTTTGGTTTCTTATGATTATTTTCGATCGTGGATGGATAAACCTCGTTATGATTCAACAACGGGGGAATTGACTGATGAATTTGCGCAAGGTGTTGAAGAGTTTATGATATTTGCATCAAACAATATCATGACATCGGAATATGATAAAATGTATTGTCCGTGTATTAAATATCGAAATCATAGATTAATCTCCGTTAGAGAAGTACGTAATCATTTGTATAGGACTGGATTTATGTTGGGTTACAAAATTTGGTATTCACATGGAGAAACTAATGCAATGATGCAATATTATGGTAGTACTTTAAAAAGGTTAGATAATACTAATGTTAGGCTAGAGAAATCGGCATCACAAGTTGATATAAACGGAGGTACTGTTCAGATGGTGAATGATGCGTTTCGTGAACAAAGAGCATCGTACATTGAAGATATTAGCAGAATAGAGGAACCTAATTTAGAAGCCCGAAAAGTTTTTGATATGTTAGATGCAGCCTTTGTATAAAGGATGTAGAGATGGATTATCGCCTTTATCTACTACAAGCAGGTTGATGATGATAAAGATGGATTTCAACTTGGCCAAAGATTGTGTGAATGCGATAGCTGATTTTGTTAGAGATATATTACCTGAAGATAATATTGCACCTGTTTCATATTACGAGGTTCAAAAACTTGTAGCTGGTCTTGGATTGCCATATCAGATGATTGATGTATGTATTGACAACTGCATGATCTATTGGAGAAATGATGAAAACCGCATGAAATGCTGATTTTGTCACAAACCTCGATTTCAAGAGATAAGCGACAGAGTACCTATTCCGCATAAACGGATGTGGTATTTACCATTAACAGAGAGGTTAAAAAGGTTATATAAATTTGAACACACGGCAAAACCTATGAGATGACATGCAGAACATAATTCGAATGGAGAAATTGTGCATCCCTCGGATGTAGAAGAATGGAAACATTTTCAACAGGTTTATCCTAGTTTTGCATATGAGTCTAGAAACGTATACCTCGGGTTATCTATAGATGGATTCAACCTTTTTGGGAAGCATGTGAGGTAATACTCGTTGTGGCCAGTTATCGTTACACCTTATAATTTGCCTCCTTCTTTGTGCATGAAATGAGAAATTTTGTTTCTAACAATTCTCGTCCCCGGCCTAGAGCATCCTAACCGATCGCTTGATATTTTGTTGCATCCACTAATTTATGAGTTAAAAAATATTATGGGAAAATAGTGTCGAACCATTCGATGTTTCCAACCAACAGAACTTCTTGATGCGAGCAGTACTTATGTGGATGATAAATGATTTTCCTGCATATGGTATGTGCAGCTGCAAGGTCTCTGCCAGAAGTTTCAACCCAAACTCAGGTAACTTAAGCACCGGCTCAATCTCAAGATGGTCGACGCATAGAAGATTAGCATGCCCATATTGTCAAGATAATATTGATGCATTCCAACTGAAACACGGACGAAAAAATAGTTGGTTCGATTGTCATCGTCGATTTCTACCACAAGATTATCCATATCACCGGAACACGACATTTTTTAGGAAAAACAAAAAATTTTTTGATGCTCCACCTCATATTCTTGACAAAAATTATATGATGACTCAACTTAGAAATTTTGGTGCTGAGAGAACAGCTTCTTGTGGAGGTAACATACATTACCATAATTGTGGTTGTGGCGAATACCATAATTGGTACAAGAAGAGCATTTTTTGGGATTTACCATATTGGAAGACCATTTGTTACGCCATAATCTAGATGTTATGCACATTGAGAAGAATTTTTTCGACAACATAATAAATATCGTTCTAAATGTGCAAGAAAAAACAAAAGATAATTTGAAAGGTAGATTGGATTTGCCGGATATTTGTTCACGGAAGGAACTATATATAATGTCAAATAGAAAATCATTGTCTCCTGCATTCCAGTTGGATGCGCATGCAAAAGATGAATTCTTTGACTAGATTAAACATAGTGTCAAATTTCCAGATGGATACGCATCTAATCTTTATAATTGTATCGATACTATTGAAGGTAAATTTTCAGGGATGAAAAGTCATGATTGTCATGTTGTCATGCAAAGATTATTCTCATTTTCCTTTAGCGATATGCTGCCTAAAAACGTTTACGGATCAATTGCAGGTACGTTTACATTATTTTATATATAAATAATTATAATTTCATATATTATATGATACTAATTTTTTTTTATATCGGGATTGGTGCTTTTTCCGAAATTTATGTACAAGATCACTTAGTGCAGACGATATCCGAAATTTGGAGGAAAAAATACCGGTTCTCATTTGTAACTTGGAGAAAATATTTCCACAGCATTTTTTGATGGTATGTAGCATCTTCCGATTCACCTCCCTAGAGAAGCAGCGTTTGGAAGACCTGTTCAGTACCGATGGATGTATCTTTTTGAGAGATATAGGTTCCACCTAAAGAAAAAAATTAAAAATCTTGCCAGGGTTGAAGGTTCAATCGTAAGTCCAAACATCTAACTTCGCTAGCTAATAAAAAAAACATCTAACTTCGCTAGCTAATATTTTCCATCGCAAGTCCAAACAAAAAATAGACGACCTCCACAACATGATGATGGAGGAGAAAAACCAACCTATCCACTGTATGTGCCAGAAATATTTGCACAAATTGAACGTTTAAATGGAAAAGAGAAGACGCGACGCCTATCAGATGAGGAACACAATCACTTGCATTTGTATATTTTGACAAATTGCGATGATGTTTTGGAATATGAAAGGTACGTTCAATTAAATTTTGTTTTTAGTTGTTATTATAATTTATTGTTAATTATTTTTTCATAATTAACAGGATATACATGGAAAAAATACGTATTCATTATTCAGATTACACCGAGAATGAGTTGGACGAACTTAGAAAAGTGAATTTGCAAGATGGTTGCATTTTTGTGTTAGTGTTACCACTATTATGTAATTTTCAATAATAGTTTATTATATATATATTTATAATTGACTACATTCAATTATTTTGTAGGTTACTACATGTCCTTCTACGAGGATAATGTTTCCGACGTGGTTAGTTGAGTTGGTGAGTGATCCTACATTTACTACAAAATCTTATCCAATGTACTACACTTGTGGATATGCTTTTAAAAGTCATCGCGAAGGAAACTCACAAATAACTTGTAATTATGGTGTATCATCTCAATCAGGAGAAATTGTATACAACGGTGTTCTTCGTGAAATATTATAAGTTCACTATCCTGGAATGATTGATTTGAGGTGTATTATGTTCTATTGTGACTGGTATGACCCTGTCATGGGTCAACGTGAAGACGAATTCGGTGTTACATCTGTCTACTCTTGTAAGCGACATCGAAAATATGATCATTTTATACTTACATCACAAGCGGATCATGTTTGTTACATTCGATATCCTCGTGTGAGGAATAAGCAAGATACTTGGATTACAGTGACCTCAATACATCCTAGAGGAATGGTATGTGGTATTACCGAACAAGACCCTATGCAACAAAGCACAATTGGTAACTTAGGTTCTATAGAAACTTCTCTTAAAATTAACCTTGTTGTTGATGACAACACGAACGAAGATTACAATGTGTTTCAATATTCAGAAGAAGAGATTGGCGAGTATGACGACCAAAATTCAGTTAATTCAGAATGTTCATCACAATCAGATTAAATTTGTGATAATAATGTTTTAGCTTTTTCCATTCATTAGTTATATATAAATTATTTTTTTACTGATAATATTTCATTTCACATTATTATAATTATAATAAATTATATTAAACCGAAAAATATTAAAATAAATATTTATGATTTTATTTTTAAATTTATCTGCATATATATATATTTTTTCAAAATATCCTCACCGATGGATTTCCGACGGTGACGGTAATTCCGTCGAAAATCCATCGACAATCTTATAATTAAAAGTGTTTTTTATATAAATTTATCAATATATTTTTTAACTTTTTAAATTAATATTTTTTTTGAAATATTGATTTACATTACCGATTGATTTTCGATGGCTTTATTAATTCCATACGTAATTGCAACGTGGACAGACTATTTGTCGATCATGCATGTGATTTAAGCCGTTCGACGGATTTCCGATAGATTTCCGATGGCTATACGCGGGAAATGTAATTTCCAACGCGGGCTTCCGCGAAAATATTTATTTTATTCCCGACAGACACCCGACGGAAATTGCCGTCGAAATTTTTTAATATAGCCTACGGCCGTTTTTTCTCTTTTCTCTCTCGCGTTTCTCTGCAACAAAATCTCTTCGCCTCCCCGCCGCGTTCTTGCCGGAAAATTTGCTGTCGTCACCGAAATTCGACATGTAGTCGTAAATAATGTAAGTTTTATAACATAATCTAGATTTGTTAGATTTTTTAAAGTTTCACAGCTTAATATCATGTACATGTATAATATTAGTTTATATTTCGTTTCATCAGATTTGACATGTATATGCTCAGCAGTAGTACTGGAAATCATGTCTCATCTCGTGCATATATACATAAAAATGGCATGGTTAGGAGGTGGTTACGTTTTGAAATCGGTATGGCTGTTAGGGTTAGATAAAAGTCCGAAACATACTCATTAGAAAACAAGATGGTGTTTTTATGGATGGACGTTCAGATATTGTTTAAATTATAAGATTGTTCAAAAGCTTTAGGTTTAAGTTTTTATTGTTTAAATTAATTTTAGTGTTATAATAATTTTTGAAAAAATAATTAGAGTTTAAGAAATATAAAATTATTGTTGATATTAGTTTGGTCTCAATTTCGGTTTTGGTCTTTTTGAAAAAGCTCCAGAGAACAGATGTTGATTTTATCAAAAAAATAAAAATAAAAATAATTAATTATTATTTTAAATAATTTAATATTTTGAAAAAAATAGTAAATAGTAAATGTAGATAGATTGATAAAATGTCACAATCATATGTCGTATCAAGATTATCAAAGATGTGATGAATCATCGATTCCGAGTTGTATACCAACTCAAGTTCCAGAATCTGCAAATGATTCTTTCCGACCAATGACAATTGAAGAATTGGTTTAGCAACCTGGTCGTGAACTTCTTACAATTCTCGATCTGAAACGTCAAGGAAACTCGACATGGTAAATTAAATTTTCTGCAATTATATTTAAAATAATTATTTTAACGCTATTCTATAATTATATTTAAAATAATTATTTAAACGTCATTCTAATAAAAATTCGTAGGTTTGGTATTTCAAACAACGGAATAAGCAAATCTATATTAAAGATGTTTCATTCTCTTTTGAACAAACCATATACCAAATTTAGAGATATTCCGAACGAAGAACGTCAAATTTGGTTCAAAACGTTTTCGGTACGTTATTTAATTTTTAAATATATAATTG
Organism: Pugionium dolabratum; assembly: GCA_018901945.1. Lineage (NCBI taxonomy): Eukaryota > Viridiplantae > Streptophyta > Magnoliopsida > Brassicales > Brassicaceae > Pugionium > Pugionium dolabratum. The sequence continues at coordinate 88,126 of JAEVFF010000870.1, forward strand.
TTTTAAATAGTTTTTAATAATATTATTTAGTAATATATAAGTAAATTTCGCAGCAAGAATTTATATGGGATCCCATGAACACAAAATTGGTGGAAGAAACTTTCGAAAAAGAGGTTGTAGTACAATTTTTCCGCTACATGAACGAATGGAAACAAAAATGGAAAAAAGGAAAAGATAAACCAAGAGGATTGAATGAGTTGGTTTGGAACGACTTTATTCGTTATTGGGGATCTTCAAACGCTGAGGTCATCTCGAGAACTAATTCGGGAAACCGGAAGAGCGACCGAGGAGGCAAAGACATTTATATTAACAATGCCCAATAGACTAGTTTTCTGAGACGAGCCGATCAATTGGTAAATTAATTATTATATTAATTTTATTTATTATTATTTGAAAAATTTTAAATTATTAATTCAGAATTTTTTTACTTTTAGGCACAAGAAATTGAAGCGCCTACAGATCACTTGCAACTTCTCGAAACCGTCCACACGAACAAAAAGACTGGTCGTATCCAAGATGGTCTCGTTAGTGAGATCATCGAAAAAGTAAAAAAAAAAGGTGATATTTTAACCCAGCAGTCTGAAGTTGGTTCTTCATCTTCGGTCGCCGAATTGCCTTGTTCTGAGATTAACCGTCTCGTTCTTGATGTAAGTTTGATTTTTTTTAAAAAAGATACAATTAATATTATAATAATTTTCTAATAATATTTTTTTTATTTTTACAGGAAGTACCATTTTCTAAGGGTCGTCATCCAGGATTCGGAAGAGTTGCAGATACCAGTGGCGCAACATCTAAAGGTAGAAACAAGGAGAATGAACAACTAAAAGAAGAAATGATCTCAAAAGTATTGTAAAAATGATGAGAAACAAGTTGTATGATGACTTTTTTCTTCTCCTTCTCCTCTTGCACCTCCGTTATAATTTGTATTTAAAAATAATTGTTTAATTAATATATTTATAATTAGAATATTATTTTTATTAATTTTATTATTATTTTTTAAAATATTTAAAAATACTAATTTAATTTAATATACATATTAATTATATTAATATTTTTTATATTTGTATTTTAAAAATATTTAATGAAAAATTTTTAAAAATAAATTTTTAATTTTATTTAATTAATTGGTTATTTTCGACAGATGCTTTCGTCGGTAAATTCCGACGGAAGATTCCGTCGGAAACGTGTCGCCTACCTCTCGACGGGTAAAAACCATCTGGAAATACCATCGCTTCAAATTCCCGATGACAACAGTCATCGGATAACTTTCCATCTAAAATTCGTTGGGAATTTCCGACGGAAGTATTACATTGAATACCCGTCAGAGTTTTCCGACGGCGTCAGACCATCGTATATCCATCGGAAAGTTCCGACAGAAGACATCCATAAAATATCCATCGGAAGTTTCTGACGGCGCGTTTTATCGCCAAGCCGTCAGAAATTCCCGATACTTTTCCGACGGAAATTAATTTCCGACGAAATAGTCCTGATAGACTATTTTTATTGGAAATTAGACGGAAATCGGTATTACCGATTTTTTTGACGAAACTGGCCGTCGGAAATTTGTTGTTTTCTTGTAGTGGATGAATTCACCAACCAAGTATGATTTCACATTACTCAAGAGGATTTTTCGATATATTAAGGGCACAATCAACTATGGTTTAAAGTTATCTCGACATAGCTCACTATCTCTTTCATCTTAATAGCGATTGGACCGGATGTCAAGATACTAGGCGATCAACAACAAGCTTTTGCATATTCCTCGGTTCTAATATTGTTTCATGGTGCGCAAAGAGACAATCTTTAATTTCTAGATCATCGACCGAAGCAGAGTATGAGACGCTGGCTTACATTGCGTCTGAACTGACATGGGTCAATGTCATTCTTCGAGATTTACGCATTGCTCAATCTACTCCAGCACTACTACGGTGTGATAATTTGTTTGCATTATATCTCTCTGCGAATCCGGGCTTTCAGAATCGTTCAAAACACATAGAAATTGATTATCACTACATTCGAGAGAAGGTTGCTCTCGGATTGATAGAAGTACACCACATTTCCTCTAAACAACAGCTTACTGACATCTTTACAAAGTCATTATGTCGCAAAATATTTTTAGATTTACGTCACAAACTTGGTGTTGGAGTTTACTCCAACACAAGTTTGTGGGGGATGTTAGAAGCACAATGAAATCTTTGTTTGGAGAAATCAAAACAGAGCACAATAACGTCGTTCGGCTACAAGCTGTGGAAGTTGTGGATCCCAAGAAGAAAAATCCAAGTATATCTCTAAGCAAAAATATGGAAGAGAGTCCAACATTAATTCAATAACAAAAGAAAGGAAAAATGCTGTTTGAAACCTCTGCAACATCAGCTCTGAAACAGAGCAGTACAAGGTAGCAGAGTAATACAAATCAGAATGCTAATCCAGCATCCAGTGGTTCTCAATAACCAATTTGAATTTCTATCGACAATGAGTTATTTTTTATAAATGTAATAAGTTGTTATTAGAGTTAGGGTTTACTTCCGTCAAGTACACGAACTTATGCGAATAAACCTATTTCTACCCGTACTTTTTGGATCTTTCATAAGTTACATAAACTGTGTTTTTCTTTCGTAAAGTACATAAACTTCATAAATTATTCTCATTACACTAATTCCGTTAATGTTTACACGTTAAATTATTATTAAAACTTGTTTTATTTCGAAAATATGGTTTTAATTTTAAAATAAATCCAACTAGATTTTTGAATTATAACTCGATTTAGTAGCTATTTAACGTGTAAACATTAATAGAATTTCTGCAATTAGAATAATTTATGAAATTTGTGTAATTTATGAAATAAAAATATAATTTATGTAACTTATGAAAGACCCAAAAAGTACAGCTAGAAATAGTTTAGTTGCATAAGTTTGTGTAGTTGACGGAAGTAAACCCTTAGAGTTATTGTCCCGGTATATATATATACTAGAATATTACATGTGCTATGCACAGATTAAAATTAATATTTTAATTTTTGTATTATTTGAATGAAAAAATTATAAATATATTTTCATTTAATATATTATATATATTATAAAAGAATGATATTACTATTATTATATATTATTCAAATAATATTACATTATTTATTGTTGTTTTTGCGATACGTTAATCAAAAATACATTTATAAATTTTTTAGTAAAATATTTAAAACATGTTTTAAATTAAATTAATAAACTTAGTAGTTTAAATTAATTTTGTTATGTTATAGAATCTACTTATATATAGAGTAGTCATAGTAAAAAATAATTATTTGTTATTCAAATTTAATATTACAACCAAATGATATAATATAAAATTTTATTTATAAATATATTGATTGTTTGGAAACAAAAAAAATTGAGTGATATAATTTCTATATGATTTGTGATTTAGATATGTCGACTATATTATTACACAATATATATATATATATATATTGAATTTAATTTTATATATATATATATATTTCTATAAAACAATTATTACTACAATATATTGAATTTAATTATTGAGTTAAAAAGTAAAGTTGCATATAATATAAAAATGGAATTAAATAGTGTTAACGAAGTTTTTATATCTATAAAAATTCGACATATTTATTTTCGTTATATATGTGTACAATAATTAATTATTTATGTAAAAACAATCTTCTATTTTTAAAATTGGCGAGTAATTAAATGTGTAATTTAATAAATCAAAATTTCTTAATTTTTGAATCTTTATATATTTGAAAATTAAATAGTGTTTGAAAACTCATTAAATTCTATAATTAAGTTATCTAATTAAGATGTTTAGATAATATACTAAATAATTTATATTTAAAAATAAATTAATTAATAAAATTATTGAAAGTGAATATGGTGATGACACCTAAACAATTTTCACTTTCAATGCTTTTAGATATATATATTTTCGGAGATTTTAAAATTGTAAGTTAAAATGGATCACAAGGTCGTGGGTTCGACTCTCACTGTGGTCATCTTTTTTGTTTACTAACATTTTGAGAAATTTCTGCCCCAACCGGTATTTTAGGGTTTAAAAGGTTCTTTCTCACTCACTAAGGAAGGAGAAAGAAATAGAAAAATGGCTTCTTCTCTCAAGAGACGAGAGCAACCAATGTCGCGAGACGGAGATCAGCTTATCATTACCCCTTTAGGCGCCGGAAACGAAGTGGGTCGTTCTTGTGTTTACATGTCCTTCAGAGGAAAAACCATACTGGTCAGCTTCCGTCCATTTTCTTTGTTTGGCTAATTTATCTATCGTGTAAAAGTGTTTAATTTTGGTTTTGGGGAATGTCTTATTGTTCGATTCGGTTGTGTTTGTGCAGTTTGATTGTGGGATTCATCCTGCGTATTCGGGGATGGCTGCGTTGCCTTACTTCGATGAAATTGATCCTTCCACCATTGATGTCCTCTTGATTACTCAGTATGTTTAGTTCTTTTTTGCTCTTTGGTTTGTACCCACTACTCGAAACAACTGTGTATGTATCTTGCCACGATGTCAAGAAAAAAGAGAACATTTGAAACCAAAACTATGATTATTGCTATGGTTCCAAGATTTGGTTGAAGTTGATTTGGGCATGTGTTTAGTTTCTCTGGTTTCTACAGAAAAGACTTCAAAAGTTTAAGTTTCTTTGTACAAATACAAAAGGCATGATGTGTAGATGAAACCTGTCTTGGAATGGGATTCCATGTTGATGTTGTCTTAGATTAGTTTAAGAGATTTACAAGGCTGGAGTTTGTTCTTTGTGTCTGTTTTTGTACTTTAAGAAGTTTACTTTTTGTTCTTCTATCCTTTTTCTGGGTGACTGTTTAAGGTTAAGATAACAAACTATGGTTGATTAATGCTTTCCTTGCAGCTTTCATTTGGATCATGCAGCATCCCTACCGTATTTTCTAGAGAAGGTTTGTTTCCTCTTACTGAATGATTTGGTTACTAATGCCTTTAAACATTAGCTGGAACTAATACAGAATCTTTGATTAGACAACATTCAAAGGGCGGGTTTTTATGACACATGCCACGAAGGCTATTTACAAGTTGCTACTTACTGATTATGTAAAAGTGAGCAAAGTGTCGGTGGAAGACATGTTGTTCGATGAACAAGACATCAACAAATCGATGGACAAAATTGAGGTTAGTACCTCCAATCGCATCTTATTGCACCTTCTCCTTGCGTAGCATTTGAATTTCTGTCGCATGCATAACGTCAGGACATTATATGGTTTCCTAGGGCGTTTTCTCCATTTAGTTATTCTCTCTGTAAGAGAAGTGTGCTAGAATTTTTTTTTTTTCGAATTGAAAAATAGGTTTTGAAAAACAACATTGTATCATATGACTATGTCTATACTTAAAACACTCCATCGAGTTAAGATTAAGCTCAAAAGGACTTATTTGCTTCAAAGCAGTGATCATTAAGTTAACGTTTATATTCAATTCCTGTTTAGGTAATTGATTTCCATCAAACGGTTGAAGTGAATGGAATAAAGTTCTGGTGCTACACGGCAGGCCATGTTTTGGGAGCAGCCATGTTTATGGTGGATGTAGCCGGTGTACGAATCCTCTACACAGGCGACTATTCCCGTGAGGAAGACCGACATCTAAGAGCAGCTGAGCTTCCTCAATTCTCCCCTGACATATGCATCATTGAGTCCACTTACGGTGTCCAGCTTCATCAATCTCGTCACATCCGGGAAAAACGCTTCACTGATGTAATCCATTCAACAGTTGCTCAGGGCGGGCGTGTCCTGATCCCAGCTTTTGCCCTTGGCCGTGCTCAGGAACTTCTCTTGATTTTAGATGAGTATTGGGCGAACCACCCGGATTTACATAATATCCCAATCTACTATGCATCTCCGCTTGCCAAAAAGTGTATGGCAGTTTACCAAACCTATATTTTATCTATGAACGACAGAATCCGCAACCAGTTTGCAAATTCTAATCCATTTGTGTTCAAGCACATCTCTCCATTAAACAGCATTGATGATTTCAGAGATGTTGGTCCATCTGTGGTTATGGCTAGCCCTGGAGGTCTTCAAAGCGGTTTGTCGAGGCAACTCTTTGACATCTGGTGTTCAGATAAGAAAAACGCTTGTGTCATACCGGGTTATATGGTGGAAGGTACACTAGCAAAGACGATAATCAATGAACCGAAGGAGGTGACTCTTATGAATGGTCTTACTGCTCCTCTTAACATGCAAGTACACTACATCTCGTTCTCTGCACATGCAGATTACGCGCAGACGAGCACTTTCTTAAAAGAGCTCATGCCTCCAAACATCATCCTTGTTCACGGTGAAGCTAATGAGATGATGAGGCTTAAACAGAAACTCTTCACGGAGTTTCCTGATGGAAACACAAAGATCATGACGCCGAAGAATTGTGAGTCTGTTGAAATGTACTTCAATTCTGAGAAAATGGCGAAAACCATTGGGAGATTGGCTGAAAAGACACCTGATGTTGGTGATACAGTGAGCGGTATTCTGGTGAAGAAAGGTTTCACTTATCAGATAATGGCTCCTGATGATCTCCATGTTTTCTCACAGCTATCAACAGCAACTGTAACTCAGCGGATCACTATCCCATTCTCGGGAGCTTTCGGTGTGATAAAACATCGCCTCGAAAAGATTTTTGAGAGCGTTGAATCTTCAACAGACGAAGAATCCGGCCTTCCAGCACTGAAAGTACATGAAAGAGTAACGGTGAAACAAGAGTCAGAGAAGCACATCTCGCTTCAATGGTCATCAGATCCTATAAGCGACATGGTTTCAGACTCCATTGTAGCTCTGGTTCTCAACATCAGCCGTGAAGTCCCCAAGATCACTATGGAAGAAGAAGTTGCTGTGAAATCAGAGGAAGAGAACGGGAAGAAAGTGGAGAAAGTGATAAATGCGCTTCTTGTGTCGCTCTTTGGGGATGTAAAACTAGGAGAGAACGGGAAACTGGTGATTACAGTCGATGGCAATGTGGCTCAGCTGGATAAAGAGAGTGGAGATGTAGAGAGCGAGCATGAAGGTCTCAAGGAAAGAGTAAGGTTAGCTTTTCAGCGGATTCAAAGCGCTGTGAAACCAATACCGCTCTCAGCGGAGTAAAGATGACGTTGAGGTTTTTAATCAACATAGAAGTTTATTCATCTATCGTTGTTCCAAGTTTTACAGATGAATGATGATTATGTGTAATGGATGTTATTAAGAATGAGTCTTATGAAACTTTTCGGATTCTGTAAGTTTAATGTGATGATGATCATTCCAATGGATCAAAACAAAATTTGTTTCTTGCTTTGCTCAATATATCTGCTCAGAAGTTCATGTGTGTTTGCTGGTGTAGTAGCAAAAACTCTGAATAAACTTTTGTTCCTTGGTTTTAGCCATTGTAGGCTTTTTCTTCGGACTATGTTTATGAAGAAGTAGGTTCTGCAATTGGTGTACCCAAAAAAGCATTCCAACTCATATTTTTATTTGACAATTGACATGGATATAAGATTTTGTTTTTTAATTTGGACTTTTTACAATCATCAAAAAACGTATTTATCATCTGCAACTCCTACCTCAAGATGCCACGTGTCTCTCATTCGAAAGAAATGCCATTCGTCTAGGCGGGAAATCGAAGGGCAAACATCTCTTTCTTTTTCGTCTCTTCTTCAGTTTCTTCGATTTCAGAAAACGACGAAGCCGAAGTCGAATTTGACCGACTGAAACTATGTCGACTTACGAGTATCCGAGGTTCTCTCGTTCCGACATTATCACCGTGCTCACCGAGGCTAATATCGCTACCGTTACTGATGCTGATCTCAGGAACCCTACTCCCGATTTCGTCTCTGATCTCTACACCAGGCTTCTTATTTATCTCGACGTGCTCAACGAGTATGGATTCCCCAAACCCTAAAATGTTGGTTTTGGACTGTTTTACTTGTACCGTCGATTTCGGTATGTTTGAAATGAGTCTGATTCAACAATCATTTTTGTCATAAATTATTCATCTTTTCTGTTTAGATATCTTTATGTATCATCTGGAATTTCGAAGACATTGGTTTTTTATTTTCGTTTTGCGAGAGATAGATAAATGAAGCTTTTCATTTATGTGGTGGTGTTTTGAAAACCCTAGTTTTTTTCTTCAATATGGGGGAACTTTGATCTTCTCATCTTGAGCGAGTTCGAATTGCTGATGGTGCTTCACTTTTTAAATGCTTTTTTAACACTGAATCTTCCAATTTTAAATCCACGGCAGAGAAGACAAAGGGCAAGTTGATTTTGAGGCTCTGGAGCAATTGGAGAATCCAGATCAGCATAAAACCTCAGTTCAGGCTATGAATCTTTATAGAAAAGTAAAAGATATGTTAGATATGGTAGATTGTCCGCTAAAGATTAATTTCAAGGATCTGTTACGGCCAGAATCATCCCGAACTGAGTTTTTCATCAGCGCACTTTTGAATTTTGGTCTACACAAGTATGTCCTTTTGCTTAAATCTTTTTATGCTCCTAGTTTGCTCAAACCGCTGGAAAGTAAAGTTAGCAGCTGAATTTTATCTGGTTTCTATTTGATTCTGTTATGATTATTTACATCTTCTTTCCTGTACTAGAGATTCAAAAATGGATCTTCTAAGACCAAAGGCAGAAGAGTTAACTCTCCTTGATGAGCAGCGGAAGCAGTGGGAGGCAAATATTTCCCAGGTAATGCAAGAAAAACATGCACCCTGTAGATAAGCATTATCTTCTTTTCCTAAAGGCTATCCATGCAGTTGAATGCAGAGATTGCAGAATATGATGAAGCCTTTGAAAGGGATTTGCCTTTTGTCCAAGAGCTAGAAACGAATATTGAAGAACTCAGACAGAGAATATCAGGACTGAATAACCAGCAGCTATCATTGCGAACTACCTTCAAAGAAATGAAAGAGAAGAGTACACAAATGGATAACAAGGTAAGAAGCTGTAACATATAGCATCGAGAGCTCTTTCCTAAAACGAAATTGGTATGTGATTTAGTTCATTTTGAAGTTACCTTGACTGAGTTGGTGAAGAAACAATTATCAATTACGCGATTTACATATGCATCAATTTGAGAGGCGTTTTCTGCTCCTGCTATGTGTATTTCTATCTACAGATTTCCAAAGCAGAGTTTGACCTTGTGCAAACTGTCCAAGAAAATGCAAACCTTCGCTCACTAATTGTTCAATCACCAGACAAATTGCAGGTATATTTTTGTTCCTACCACTCTACCAGCACCAGTTGTAATTAGAAAACCTTTTTTATAAAATACTAGTTCAAATGTTTATTGTGGAGACAGGGGGCTTTAGAAGAGAAAAAACTAGTGCTTGGGGAAACAAAGAAAGCTGAACGAGCAGCAATGGAAACATTCCAGGAAAAGGCTGCCGTTCTGGAGGTTTATGAAAAGGTATTTAATGAAAACTCTTGATGATTATTAAATCCTGATGGTTGACTCTTAGAGTTTCCAAGTCTTAGGTCACTGCGATTTGGTTAGAGAAATCGGATTTCAACAGTGTCGTTATTCTACCAAGTTTGTTGTTTTTTTTGCTCTAACCTTCTGTTACTTTTGTTCATACTCCACGACATTATGTCCAGGAGCTTTAAGAAGAAGTTTTTTTTTAATTTTTTATATAGTGGATGAGAGTGAATCTAAGGTGGACATTATTCAGATTGAGAAGCCTTACTATATGCCGCTAATGCATTTTGTTTTAGCCTTACAATAGTTTTATGTTTTTATTATATGAGCTTAATACGTCTGTCACAGTGGTAGTAAAGTTTCATTCGATTTATTGGCATATTTTTGCAGGCATTCAAGAAAATGTCAAAGTCATCTGCGCAACTGCAATTAATTAATGAACAGGTGACCCAAAATAAAGATTATTTTCCTCTTCCATTGCTTGTAGATTGTGAACCATGCATTGTATCTCTAGCATGTGGCAAGACACACAGACCCTTCCAATTTATCGGAATAAGTTGCAAAGTGTCTTTTGGATTTAACGTTCATTTTATGTGTTTAATAATGTTACAGGTAACCAATGTGAAAGCAATTGAGAAGGATTTAAAAGCTCAGAAAGCTAAGCTGAGTGAGGATGAGACAGTGTACAAATCACTTGAGGCGAAAGTGGCTGAGCGGGAAATAATATGCAAGTCTTGGCCTATTTCTTCTCTCTTTGGAGATTGTTTCTCTTTTTTTGTGGTACGAAGGCTGTAATTTTCTTTTTCTTTTCAACAGTGGAACAGTTGCACGATTCATTGAAGCAGTTAGAGAAAGAGAAAGGAGTCATGTTTGATGACTGGACGAAACAATTGAATGAATTAAAAGTGGAAATTGAGTCCAAAAGACGCGACCTTGAAGCCAGGCAGACTGATGTTGAATCAGTAGTAGCTATGGTAATGCTCCCTTGCTTTTGTACACCTAACTGTTTTGTACGATGCTTTTTATCATCGCTGTAAGTTTTCTTTGTTTGTTTATCAACAGGTTGATGCCAATACTACGAAGACTAACCAGGTGAAACAGTCAGGAGAGTCTAAAGTGAAGCAAATAGCCGCTAAATATGAAGAGATCGTAAAGCAGGTTTCTTTCATTTCCATTATTTTCTCACCCGCCACGCATGAATTACTCCATGCTTAGCCTTTATTATATATCTAAGATCATGAAAATGGATGGTTAAAATCTTTATGAACCATGGAAACAAAAAGCTTTATGCTGCAACAAATCAAGAAGTTTTCTAGGTGAAAATTATTATAGATTCTTTGTAAGACCGACATAATAAGCCTTGTCTTTGATGTTTGCAGTTCCATAAATACACGGTGTCGTTTGGAGAGTTTCTGCCAAACTTTTAAAGGAGAAGGTAGAGAGAGATTGTAATTGTAATGTTATTCACAGTTCTCTAAATGTCGAAAAAATATGCTATGAATTTGCTTGTTTTTGAGCTTTCTTTGTTTTCTATCTAAAAATTCCATTTATCTTTGATGGAATGGCTTTATATCTATACTAAAGATAAGAAGCTGTTAAGAGCTTTTTAAACTAGCTGATAACAAATTATTCATGCAATTTTTAAAACAAGAGTGCAAGATTCTCTTTTTTTTTTGTAAATCACTAATACAAATCTGGAATTGGAATTTGTGCATCAAAGTGAAGGTGAGCTTTGTTGATGAGCCTCTCGTGTGACTCTATCTGCTTTTAAATTTTGCGAACGGGTGATATTGGTTAAAGAGAAGAACATAAACCTGTCTTTGGTAATCTGTAATTCTTTTAAATAGACTGCTAACATTGGCCATTCATTTGGAGAAACCACTATCAAATGGATTGGAACCACTATCGAATGGATTGGAACCACTATCGAATGGATTGGAACCACTATCGAATGGATTGGAACCACTATCAAATGGATTGGAACCACTATCAAATGGATTGGAACCACTATCAAATGGATTGAACCCATCGAGATTGTAGCAACATATATCATTTTGACAATCTTTCTCTTACCACCTTTTTCTTTTTCCGTCATCTTACTACATTTTTAATAGCTTTATGAACACAAACTTTATTTAAAAATGATTTAAACAGAAGAATATATTGTGATGATTACTATATAAAAGAACAAAAGCAATATATTAAAAAAAAGAAATGAACAAAAACTTGACAAAGTACACTAACACAAAGAAATTGTAAGGAAGGTTAATTAGTGAAGTTAGAACAAATAATGTTGTTTGCAGAAAAGTATGCACAAAATGAAAATTACTTAGGATCAAAGCAATATTTTTATATTAATGATGAGTCTGTAACAAAAAAACTTTAAAAAAAAGAAAAAAAAAATGAAAACATTGTCGAGAGAAATGAGAGAAAACAATTTATTTATCTTTATTGAATAATTCCAATATTTAAATAACTACAATCAAAACAAAAACAAACTAAATTGTCAAAATATTCCAAATATTCGAATTGTATATTAAAAATAGTAATTATATTTAGATTTTTTATAATCAAAATACTAATATTACAATTATAAATACAAAAATATTAGTTATTTTTAAACTATAAAATCAAATTACAAAAAGTAACCGAATCTGAAAATTGAACTATATTTTTAAATTTTCTTCTAACAAATTTCAAATATTTTTAAATTTTTTAAATAACTCGGATAAAAAAATTTAAAAAATTCTCAATTCTATATCAAATTTTTAATCAACTATCCGAACCGATCTAAATTCGAATAAAACCGTACAAAATCAAATTAAAATTTTAAAATATTCGAATTTATTCTAAAATTGTAATACTAATATAGACTTGAAGTTCGAAAGAATCCGACGATTACTCGTATGGCTGTGGTTATTTAAAATATTGCGTTGACAAAGAAATGTATTTTAGTCTTTTAAGTTTTAACCATAAAGAGAAGAAATTTACATCAATCTTCGGCAGATTTGAGTGTTTGATCTCCCAGAACGAGTAGAATTTCGGTCGCTGCCGAGCAATTTGAATCCGATGTCGACTCGCTCTCTTCGTTTAAGAACACAATTCTAAAGAAGAAGGCAAAGATCGTTCGATCGAATTATGGATCCGGAGCAAACGTTTATTAGGGTTCAGGAGAGGTTCTCGCAGATCTTAACGCCTAGGATTAGGGCTTTCTTAGAGTATACGTACCTCTTCGCTGCCATCACTTTGTTTTGCATCCTCGTTGTTATGCACGCCAATTATGTTCAGCAGGTAGATTAATTATCTTTTGATTTTTTTTTGCCCTTTTGTTGTCTGTGAACTTGGGTGAACTTGGGTGAACGAGAACGATCCGAAATTATTCCTTTAAGGTTAACGAATTATGACAAAGTTTATCAGAGATGTTCGGATCCTTTTTATACTGTAAATTGCCTCTGATAATGACTTTATGATTGAAATTTAAATCTGAGATACTGAAAAAATTATCCATGAAGATTTTTCTGTTGGCTTGTAGTGTTCTTCTTCAACTTCAAGAGGGATTTCATATTTTTCTAAGCTTCTCTTATATTTTTCCTCTCTTCTAATTTTGTTAATGTTTATTTTTTCTTGCAAAGCCTGGTTGTTCAAGTGAACTGACTGGAATTAAGTTAGCTGAAGCAGAGCTTTTACAAATCAAGGTATGTAGCTGCTATCCCTTTTGATGCTCGTTTGTATAATTAGTGAAATTTCTAGATTTTCCTTCATGAGTTGGTTCCGACTTCTTCCTATTCATAAATTTCTCTTACTTTGAAGTCTCTTTCTGGAAATCACTTCGCCATAAATAAAATTTTTATTCATCCTTGGTTCTCTACAACATGGGTGTCACCAACTTATTTCTATGGCATAGATAACAAGCGTGGGGTTGTGGTCACGTAACGATGAAAGTACTCCTGCAGATGTTCCTCAAACTGAAGCTGCAACCGACATTTTAGTAGTTTCAAAGACTGATCAAGGTGATCGTTTATCTTCGCAAGTAGGCTGTGATTGAGTTATGAGTTTGAATAGACTGCCTGTAGGAGCTCATTATCTCTGAAGTTTGCAGGGACTGATATTGCGTTTTTTTGCAACCATGCAGAAAGCTCTACCAACGAAGAGAATGCTGATGATATATTTGTTAAAATTGATAAGGATGAGCCTCGCAGTAGTTTCTCGGTGTCTGCAAAAGAGACTGTCAGAGCAGCTATTCTTCGCTTTCTCAAAAAGTGTTATAGGCGCATATCTTTCATTTTACAGCATACAGCACGGATCCTTAGAGGTCTTAGAAAATTATGGGTGGGTTGCCTCTTAAATGACTTAGAATATCATGGAATCACTAGTTGCTCTCACCCCTTTTTTTCATTTCCTTTCGTTTCTCAAATTCTGACATACATATTGTTTATGACTGTCATATATAGATGTAGACTAGTATCTCCTCTGTGAGGTTTATGTTGGATGTTTTTGGTATATCTAGAAAGCATGGTTTCTATGGGGTTTTCTTTTGATAAAAATATATGTTACTGAAAATTTTAAGTGGCATGTGGCTCAATCGTCAGGGTGTGAAGATTATATTCAGTAGTTTCGCTATTTATTTTGCGAGGAAAATGGACTTAGGTCTAGCTACAAAATTTAGCTCGTCAAAGAAATGTGTGTCATCTTCTGGGTCAGCCCTGATTATTTGTATTTTTACTAATACAAATGATTTGCTCTTTGAATTTGAAATGCAGAACATCATCGGCATACCATTGAATCTTGATGTGCCCAAATTGTTGCATGTGCTCTATATGGATAAGGTCAACTACTATGCAGGTAAAAGCCACCTCAACCGAACCTGTATTTATAGTTATAGTGAGTATGTTCTTTCTTCATATAGATGAACCTATCAGACAAGGATGACCACCCTTTTTACAAATGTGAAATCAATTCTGAATGCATGCATATCCTTGTAAAAAGCATTTCTTGTTTTGGGATACAAAAACTACCAAATAAATATTCTGTCCGTGGGCCCCTTCTTAGCAACGTTTCTACAATTTTTATTTAACGGATTTAGTTATTAGATGAGTAAAATCACAAAGGTAGATGTCTGCATGCACTGCGATGTTTGAAATTAATATGTTTGTTGATTGTTTGTCAGTTCAATGGCTTGAGAGGAGAACTCAAGAATTTGAGCCAACATATCTATATACTATGCAAAAGGTAAACATTATTCTTTGTTAAGAATTTAAAGCTGACTAGTGGAAGATCCTGGAGCATCTTATACACCAGAACAATCTGTTATTAAGGAAGATTTGAAAATGATAAATTCTTCAGTTGAATTTCTGGTTCGGTCTTAGAATTGTGACGATCTTTTTCCATATAGGGTTACTTTTTGCTGCCTGATGAAGCAAAGTTACGGCATAACATTCGCACTGCAAATCTCAGCATATCGGCACGACATCCCTCCTTTGGCAACAGGTAATGGATTGGCTCTCATTTTGAAAAAAAAAATTAAAATAATTGGAATGGCTGCATCCTGATGATAAGCTTCTTAAACTTGAATTACTTTTGCAGGTGGCAGCAACTTCTTATAAATCGAGTTGTAGGATATGATACTATTCTAATGAATAGCTTACAGAACTCTGCTGGTCAAGGTAGGTATTAGCTGTTTGTCTGGTCAATACTGCCCATCCAAATTTTACTATTTCTGGGTCTCTTCATTACGCTATTAAACAGCAAAAAGATATATATCTGCATACTTCGAGGCTTGTGATTTCTTAACTATGTGATTTTCCTTGCTGTTATATATTGTGTGCATCCTGTTTCCACCTGAAAGGTTAAGCTACCACTAAACAGAAGCTGTCTGTTTATATCTTATTGTTACTTTCTAATAAAGTTATCCTCTAGGAATTATAATCGGTAGTGTGCAGGAAACAATTAGTCTATGCATGACTATGCATAATGTAAAATAACAAATGGCCTTGTTCCATGATAATTGTATACCTTTGTTTGGTGTTCATGTCCCTTCGATTGTCTGTATCTATGTGCTATTGTGAAAGCTGCAGTTTGCTCTCCATATGACTGCCAACTTCATCCATTACAGGTTATCTATACAACTACCAGACAAGAGAGTTTTACAATCTTAGTTACTCCCAAGAACTTCCTGAAGGTTCTGCCCAGTTTGGAGGTTCGTCATGTTCTGTCTCGTGAAAGATCTCACCAAGGCTGCTCATTAGATCTTGCAATTTTCTCCATAATTCAGTATGCGTAATCGTTTTAAAATATTGAGTAATATTATTATTCCTTGTGTATGCAGATTACTTGGTGACGAAATGCGGTGTGCTTATGATGTCACTTTTTGTGTTTTTCACAACTACGATGTCTGTGTCATTCACATTGAGAGAAACGCAAACTCGCATGTTGAAGTTCACAGGTTTTTGTTTCTTCTATTCCAATAGCTGATTGTGTTCCATATTTGCTTATCAACAATTATATTTGTTTCAATATCAATTTGTTGCAGTGCAGCTTCAACACCATGCTCAGCATCGGTTACCCACGTTTCAGTTAATCTTTGTGCACGTCATTGAATCCCTCGTCTTTGTACCCGTATGCATACACATCCGTGGTTCTTTTTCATTCCATTCCAATATTTCAGAGGGTTCTCTTGACCGACATAATATAACTTTTTGAAATTGCAGATTATGATTGGGATTTTGTTCTTCCTATTTGAGTTTTACGACGATCAGCTCTTGGCTTTCATGGTTCTAGTTCTTGTCTGGCTATGCGAATTGTTCACCCTGATAAGGTTCGGTCTTCTCTTTTGCCTCAGTTACCTGTATATCCACTACTGAGCTCTATTGCTCGTGATGAGATCTCACTATCAATTAGAAGTTTGTTTCTCAGCTGTTCAATTGAATATTAACAAAGTCCTATCGTCCAAAATATTGCAGTGTCAGGACACCAATATCGATGAAGTTCTTCCCGCGTTTCTTTTTGTTGTACTTCTTGGTGTTCCATATTTATTTCTTCTCTTATGCATATGGTAAGAACTGATGTTTTCGCTTATATTTGGTCTCATGAACTACTGAAGATTCATACACGTTCACTCACTGCTTAACTCGCAACAGGCTTTTCTTATCTGGCCCTTATGACAACAGCTGCATTCATGCAACACTTGATCCTATACTTCTGGAACCGTTTTGAGGTAAACAATTTGATCTCAAGCTCCAGTAACTCAATTTCTAACAGCTTCGGATTCAGATTCTTGATGAAACTAAATCCAGAGGAACTAAAACATAAAACCGCAGGTACCGGCTCTTCAGAGATTCCTTCAAAGCCGACAGTCACATTTTCAGCAACACCCAGACTTCCACATCACTTCCTCAACAATCCTAGCATCAACTCTTCACATCACAAGGCTAAACAGAACAACAAGAACATCTGGTCCCAGCAACACAATCCCAAACCAAAACACAGAAACAAGATCTCGAGCTGCAGCACCGGATGGAGGAGTCGAGAATCCAATGCAACATCAAGGGCAAGAAGAGAACGCAGCAAACACCATTCCCGCAGAGCCTAACCCACAAGCAAGCGCAATGAGCTCGTTCAGCTCGATGCTGCTATGGATTTTAGGCGGTGCGTCCTCAGAAGGACTTAACTCGTTTCTTTCAATGTTTAGAGATGTGAGAGATGAAGAAGAAACTCAAGTGTTTACAGATACTTCCGCTCAAAACCTTCACCATGCTCCTCTTTTAGCTGACTAAAAGTTTCTTCCGTTTGTTGGCTGGAGATTGTATTTCTTTTTGGCCTCTGTTTTCTTTGTTCCTTGTTTGCTTGTATAGTCACTGGCAAGAAAACAAGCATTAAAATATTAACAAGGTCAACAAAAATTGGTATGAAAAAGGATTGGTAAAGAAATGTATATGACATTCTTGTTTATGATTATACTTCTAAAAATACTTTTCACTTTGTGTTCCATCTAAATGACCTTTTTAATAAGAAAAATATGAATTTAAAATGTAGAGTTAGTAAAAAATATTTAAATGAAATTCTATACCAATCTAACTTTTATTCCCAATTAGAAATTATTATTCCAAGTGTTGTACGAACATGGCGATGATGAGAATATGTGGCGTTAGCCACATTACCGCTTCTGCTACTGCTCTGCTTCCATGTCTTTACGACGCAACACTTCTTCGCCGCCGCTCCCTTCGTCTCCGAAATGGTGGTTCTCGAGAACGGAGGTTTCAGCTCCGATGCGTTTCGGCTTCGGATTCATTGAAGTTTGATTTTTCGCCGCCTCCCATCGATCACGATCTCCTTGTAAGCTTCTTATCCACTGCACTTGATTGCTGCCGCAAATAACAATTTATTCGCTATAAATCGTGAAATCTTACCACTACAGACAATTACTGTATATTTAGCTCCGGAAACAGTGTTTCAAGGCATTGTTATAAGTGGTTTTCGATAAATTGTATTTTTTTTTGCTTTTGTTATGTTTCACTTTGGAACGACCTTTATTTTTTTTTCTTGTGAATTGGGTGTTTCCGAATACTGTAATCATGCTTATGCGCTTCTGCTTTTTGTTTTTGGACTTTTGAAGGATACAATTAGTGTTGCTGGAGGGAAAGTCTCAGAAGATGGTGTTGTTGAGAGTTTTGATAACGATGATGAGGCTTTGGATGCATTTGATAATGGAGCAGTCGTATGTAACTCAACTTCTCTCTTTCTTTTAGTTTATGCTGCTCTTTGGATGTATGCAGTATGGTTTTTTTTGTTTGATCATAGGTTGTAGATCTCTCGCATTGTGGGAGAATACGAGGTATATCCTTATTTATCTCTTGCTGTATAGCGCTTTTTCCACTTGGAATTGGTTCTATTCACTTATAACGCGTAGCTTCTGGCTGTAACTCTGCCTATGATATAACCTAATGTTTATCGTTTCAAATTTTTGCTACATCCGGGGTGCTATTGCCATCAAGTTAGTGGAGATGACCGCATTCATTTCCTTCACAACCAAACGACCGCAAACTTTGATTGCCTTAATGAAGGACAGGTGATTTTTTCAGAGATATTTGCATTGAGTGTATATTGTTGCATCTGTGACTGGTGACCACTTGTAGATCTATTTTCTTGGTTAAAAGGGATGTGACACTGTATTCGTTACTCCAACAGCACGGACGATAGACATTGCACACGCTTGGATCATGGTATTATACTCCTTCCATATGGGCATAAAATAAGTATGGGTTCACCTTTAGAGGCTCATATATTTCATATGAAAGTTCTTTGTTAAAACGAATCTTTTCACCAATAATCCTTTCAGAAAAATGCAATAATGCTAATGGTTTCTCCAACGACGTGCCAAAGCATAATTGAGATGCTAAACAAGTATGTTATGAAGTTTCATCCCTGTTCTCATACAAAAATTGTGGTGGTTTCTTTGAAAATCCGGGTCAGATTTTGAGGATCGTGATGTCACTTATTTCTCATCTTCATCTTCACAGGTATGTTTTTTTTGCTGACAAGGTAGAGATCAAGGATATCACCAAGCAAACTTGCTTATTTGCTTTAGCAGGACCGAAAAGCAATGAAGTAAGATTCTTCTCTAAGCAGAGTGACCATTCTGTGTTTAGCCTTTATGGCAGTTCAAAGTTTCAGATCCATTTTTTCTGCTAATGTAAAAAACTTGAAACAGATTATGTCTAAACTGAATCTGGGAGATCTTATTGGGGAGCCATATGGCAAGCATAAGCATTATAGTGTAAGCCTTTTTTACTCTCCAGACAGATCTTGTCAAGTGGCATGTACTAACATGTTCCTTTCGTTTTCAGTTTGATGGAATGCCAATAACAGTTGGGGTCGGGAGTCTTATTTCAGATGAAGGCTTTACCATGTTAATGTCACCAGGGGGTGCTGTTTCACTCTGGAAAACTCTTTTATCTGAAGGTGCCATTCCAATGGGTTCTGTAGCCTGGGAGAGACTTAGAATCATTCAAGGTTAGTAAAACTATTGCCCAAATATATGCGTCATCACTGTTGCTCGATTTGGTTTTGCATCTATGACATGAATTTTAACGTTTAACCATTAAAAAACCAATGTCTTGAGTTTGTGGTCACAACTAAAGGCATGATTGTATGATATTTACCTTAATATAGGCAAGAAGCTCATAAAGATGCTCTCAGATTTGGAAGCAGTGTTGTACAAACCTGTTCTTTGTGTCTTTGCCTTTCCATTAGCGAAATAGAATTGATAGATAGCACCGCTTAGTGAATAAGCAGAGAAAATTATAGGTTTCTGAGGCCAAAAACATTACTGCTTTGCAGGAAGACCAGCACCTGAGAGCGAACTCAGCAAGGAATTCAATGTTTTGGAGGCGGGTCTATGGAACTCGATCTCTCTAAACAAAGGTACTCGAGAAACTTTGGTTAGTGAACTAAAGTGATATAAGAAGTGCATTGGTTAAACAAAGTTCCCAGGATGTTATAAGGGGCAGGAGACTATCGCAAGACTCATAACATATGATGGAATCAAGCAAAGGTTGTGTGGACTTGACCTCTCTGCACCAGCAGAACCTGGCAGCACCATCACAGTCGACGGGAAAAAGGTTTCGAGCCTTTGTGTGCACACCTTAATAATTTGAAAATCAAAATCAAAATAATCTACATTTGTTATATTATTCCTTGACTTGTCAATAAGCATTATTTTCAGGTAGGAAAGCTAACGAGCTACACTAGGGGAAAAAACGGGTCTAGCCATTTTGGGTTAGGCTACATCAAGAAACAAGCAGCTTCAATTGGAAATGCAGTGGCTATTGGAGACGACATTTCTGGGGTAGTAGCTGAAGTCCCTTATCTAGCCCGGCAACATCCTCCATCAACCAACCCAAGTTCTTGAGTAGAAGTAAAACAAGTGATGCAACACACAGACATACACTGGTACCCCCAAAACAAAACTTTTTCACACATTTGATTGAGATTCCTGTAAATCATATTTGGGTTCCCATCGAAATTGAAACATTATTATTGATAGATAGGAAAGTAACTAGAACAACAGTTTATGGTCTTAAATAGACTGGATTTTTAGGGACAAATCATGTCAGGACAATAGCAGAGACGCTTGTTGCTAGGCTTAGGAATGCAATTGCAATAGACTGGGCTGAGCCGTACACTTGGATACCAAGTACTTAATAAATCATTTAGACATTGTTGTCCTCCATCCTTTGAACATGAACCATTGAACACTTGTTTTTTTAACGGACACCACTGCCTTATCTGAACAGCGATCAAGCTTGGTTCTTCACCTAATTCATCAACAGTAATAATAAAAAAGAAAGAGTTAAACCAAGGAGGATTGGTGTTTAACCGAAGCAAAATTGTAATCTAAGTAGAATGATAAAGACCTTGTGAAAGGTTGTTGGGAAGAAGGGAGAACAAGACACAAGAAGCCAAGAATATTGCAGCAAACTTCATGTTTTGTTTTTTCTTTTGGTTTTTTTTTGTGTCTTTTGCTTATATGGTTGTTGTAATGACTTGTGATTGTCTTGAAGCAAAGCACTAATGTTTTACGTATAAACAAACTTATACACAAGTACATTTGACTTTTACCGTTTTGGGTAATCACATTAATGATAATAATAATGGAATCTGTGTTTCGTGGTAAGTTATCTTTGCTTTTCTTTTCTTTTGTTTTTGTCGTATTATGGTAAGCTATCTATTTGTTGCATCTGTTTTTTTTTATCGATAATTATAACTTTTACCTTTACATTAATATTGCTTTCTTTATTTCAATGATTTCATGACCCACTTTATACACATTACTAGTCGAAGTGGAATGGATGTAAATATCCTAAAATTTTATTGGATTCGACTCCAAATTTCATCTTCGACGACGTTCATTATTTCCGTCGAAATCGATTGTCGATGCCATCTTTGTTACAAGATTTATTGTCGACACGAGATCTATTGCCGACACTAAGATCTATTGCCTACGCCGATTTATTGATTCAAAATACAAAATATAAAATATAAAATATAATATAAAAAATATAATTTACGTGTTATTGATTCAAATATAATAAAAATTTTAATTTTTTTGGAAAAATGATAGTCTTGATTATTATGAAATATATATTTTGATTTTTTTTTGCCAACAAATATATATTATAGATTTAAATCGTTGTTTAGAATTGGAGATAAAAAGAAATGACAACAATGATATATATTCCAGTCAACAGGAGATGTGATAACGGTTGATGCTAATATATCAGCTGTTTGATTTTTGGTTCGAGGTTGATAAGAAAACTTGATTCTTTGAAACATTTGTATCCAAAGTTGTATTGTGTCAATATAATGTTGAACGAGCATATTTGAATTGTTGTCGTTGACAAGATTAGTGACTGATATACTATCACCCTCAAAAATAACACTGGAAAAACCCAAAGACCAAGCTGATTGTATAGTCCAAATGAGTCCAGATAATTCAGCTTCAATAATTGTGTCTCTGCCTTGAAATTTTCCTCTTCTAGCATTAACTAGGAGACCCTGATCATTTCTGATAATCCATCCAAGAGCATAATGTATATTACATGTTCGATGAGCGGCATCATAATTACAGTTTACCTAACCTTATGGTGGAACTTTCCATTTTTGGTGTGCTCCCCTTGGGCGGTGTGCAAACGTAGTTGAATGAGATCCCGTAGTTGTAGTTAACTGATGATTTGACCATTCCAGAGCATCATCCTAGCTTTGTTGTAGTAGAAGATCTCCCACTATATCCTTTATATTAAAAATTAAATCCTTTCTTGATTTCCATATCCTCCATAGCAAAAAGAACGAAAGGTACTTGTTTGATGTCTTGATCGTATAATTTTTATAGGTAGTTATAAAACATCTCATGTTCTCAAAGATAGTGGAGGAACTGTTTCATATAGTAGAAGTTAGCATGCCCATCTTTCTCCATATCATCTGAACATAAGGACACATGAAGAAAGTATGTAGTTCCGTTTCTTTTGTATTACAACATCTATGGCATATGTGTCTTGAGATATCTTCCGATAGAATAATTGAGATTTGACCGGTCGACTCTTATATAATAATCTCCACAGAAAATGTTTGTCTTTCGAAGGAATGTTAATGGACCAGATATCCTTAGCTAGATCTTGATGTTCTACCAAAGGTGGTTGAGAGCTTACTAAATTCTTATTAGAATTATTTACTGCATGCTGATATCGAGATTTGGCAGAATATGAACCATTATTCATATAACGCCATACCCAACGATCAGAAGTCATATGTGATGGAAGAAAGATTTTGTATATCGGTAATGATCTTCGGTCTCAACCAAATCATTAGTAGTTTCTTCATCCCATTGACATGTATCCTTGTTTAAAAGGACATCAACTGTTAGATTCAAATTCGTATAAGGTAAACATTTTAGAGGGCGTGGTGGTAAAATAGGTAACCAGTTTGAATCCCCAATATTTGTTGATGTACCATTACCAATAATCCTTTTGAGACCTGAGCTTAATAAATGACGTCTATATAAAATAGATTGCCAACCAAATGATGGACGTGACCCAAGTGCAGCTGTGAAGAAATCTAATTTGATCATATCTAATTAGCTATAGATTTTAATAATGATGGACGTGACCCAAGTTTTCTTCAAAGAACAAGAGTTATCGGTGGTCTAGGTTTTGAACAAGAGTTACCTAGACACTTTATTCTAAAGAACAAGAGCAAGACTCAAAGACAAGGCTTTGAAGAAAATACTTTAAATTTAATTTCAATGGTGGTCTATCTTAACAATGAGGTCGTGATGAGCTTATATAGTGCTCTTAGCAATGGTCCTCAACCTAAAAAGGAGAAAAGGAAATCATACATTAAAAATATATGGTTGTTGGCCATTAATGTCTAGTTTGGCCAACAAGGAAAGTGTATATGCTTGTATCTTGAGAGCTTTGGGGCGAATGTAAATGTGTCTAGGTACATCCTGGATGCTTTGGAAACTCTTCAATACGTGCCCAAGTTGCAAGGAATATAAATATTGCAATCTGAACACATTAAGTGCACTTCGGTCCATATATGGCAAGTCTTAGAGGAAAGGGATTCACCTGATCCTCTGGTGGCTGGTGCATGGTAGGTTTATTTTAGGCTTCCTTAGGGCCTTAATAATATCTCCTGGACGCCATGTTTTGGTTTGCAAGTGATTAAACCAGTTGGCCATCTCACTTGCCATAAACGGCTCCAATCGGTTCATTTGAAGGCACGGATGGACCCGCCTGGTCCAAGGCGTGTTTGAGCTTCTAGAAGTGCTTAAGGGAACTCCTAGAAGTACCAAAAAGTCTCCTGGTCGCCAAAGAAACGTTTGGAGACTTTCATATAAGGAAAGTTCCAAATATGGTAAGTTTCGAAAACTCCAATTTGATGTATGGTGCATGACTTGATCTGGCTTTGTTTTGGGTGAGCTGCATGTCGCCGCGTGTCCTCTGTGAGTCAGAATTATAGGCCAGGTTTGGTCTTGGCTGGCCGCTTCTTGGTTAAGCTTGGATTCATGAAAATACATCCATGTATCCTTTTGCACGTATTTGGTCGCCTTTGTGTTCCTTGGGCCCGCTGGGCCGGGCAGTTGGCCGGGGGTTGTGCCGATGACCTCATCATATCCTCCCCCTTCGAAATGTTTTTCCCTCAAAACATTTTGACCTGCACATAGAGAAGGCAAGTTAATACCATGATTTACTTGTGGGTTTAGGGCATTACCTCGGTTTATGGCCCTTATATGGTTCGGATGTGGTAATAGTGCACCTGGCGGTTACTCCCTGATAAGAAAGGAAGAAATTACTCCTTTCCATTGCAGCTGGTTGCTTTGCCTTGCCTCCAAGGTGTTGGGTTCTCCATGGTCTCCTCTTGATTCCGAACATCGGTTTAATGTAGGAGGTGGGTCTTCTTGATCTTTGTTGAATCCTTGCTTTGTTAGACCTGTTTCAACAACTTTTGGCAAAGACAAGTGCATTATGCTAGTACTGGAAATTTCAAATTGAAGCTCCTTTATTGCCTTAACACTTTTAGGCTTAATATTTTCGAGTTCTACTTGTAAGCTTGTTATTAGTTGTCTAGTTGGGCATGTCTTAGCAAAGTGTCCTCTTTCTTGACATCTATAGCATATAATTTCATCTGTTTTCACATTGTTAGAGGACTTACCTGGCGTTTCCTTGACGTGTATTCCAAGCAATGGCTTTGATGGTTTCATGTGTGCTATGGCTTGAGGCTTTTGAACTTGCTGGTCAATTTTTGGTTTGACCATCCGCTTAGCTACCTTTTGTCCTTCTAAGGTGTTTGAAAACACGTTGTTATGCTCAGAGCAGTAGGCAAGTTTGGGCTTATGAAAGGGCTGCATGTTTGGTGTAGACATCTCACTCCTTGATGTTGTTGGGTGCATAAGTTGTGTGGTGATGTTTCTGCGTGTTTGGTACTTCTTCACAAACTCCCTATACATTCGTGCCTTAAGGTCTCCCCAATCAAGGACTGGTTTGTTGTAGAAAGTCCGTGCATTTTCCTTCAACCACCAATTGTAGGCATCTCCAACGAGCATATCAACGACATATGAGAGCTTCTCTTCTTTGGGGATGTTGTTTGAGCGCAGCCATTGTTTCATGTTGGTTTCCCATAGGAGGTATTCATCTGGGTCTTTGTTATACCCTGAAAAGATTAGAGATTTGGAATTGTAAATATATATCTTACTAGTCCGATTCCTTGATCTAGTTGGAGTGGTGTAGGTTGGCACTCGGCTTGACACAATAAAGTGGCAAGGTGTGATTGTCTTTGGCCAGCTTCTATCAGTGGAATAGTAGTCTGGTGGCTCTGGTTCGAGTTCTTCAACTCCTGTTTCATTGTCAAAATCATATTCTGAATAGTCTTCATGTCAGGTCTCATATCCATAGGAATCATCTACATCGGACAAATCTTGGTCATAGTCCGGTGGTTCTGGTTCAAGGTTTTCTCCATCTGATTCTTCCCTAAAACCAGCCTCCAAATAATATTGATTCCATGACTCTTCTGCATAGTCACACTCGTTGGTCCTTAGGCATTGATCATACTCATTGTCTAGACTACAATCAGTTTGTGGTATGATCATGGTGTCTTCTTCTTCATCATAGTGCTCCATCATTAAATTTTGTACCTTGCACGACAATAAGAAGAGATATCAAGTTCAAATCAACAAATAAGGAAACTACACTCTAGTGAATATATGATATTAACACGTAAGTAGTAGTAAAAGGAAAATCGACACAAGTAAATATTTTGAGTTTTTTGTTTTTGTTTCTTTTGGAAACTAACTTTAAAGCAAACTAAAAGACAATATTGTTTTTGGTTTTTGATATTTTAAATTAATTTAGGACGAAAAACAATATTCTATGAATCTCTCTTTTTTTAACTTTACTAGTAACTAAATTCGAAAATAACAAAATGAATGATGCTTATATTTTTGATTTTTTTTTCTTATGATGAACGAAAAAAAAGTAAACATGAAATACATTTTTTTTAGTTGGTTTTAGATTTATATGAGAGGAGACAAAAGAAACAAGAAGAATCAACAAGAAACAAGAAGAATCAACAAGAAACAATGCAAATGAAGAATAAGAACAAATATATTTTTTTGGTTTTTTGATAAGATGTAAATAACAAAAAGCTAAACAAAATCATAAAAGATAAAGGATAAAGGTTGGATGAACACAACCTAGGATAGGAGCTTTTAGCTCTGATACCAAATGATGTAATATTGAATATCAATCTCACAAGCGGTACGGCCGTAACTCGCAAGACCGAGAATCTCTTTTTGATTAAGCGGGCAAGGGAACTAAAAGGAGGGGGTTTTGATCGAATCATACGATCACAGGTGAACCAAGGGAGTTTGAATCTCTCAAAATAACCTGGCCGTGGCTTCAATAGAAAGAAAGTGAATCACACACTTTATTTCTAAAGAACAAGAACAAGACTCAAAGACAAGGCTTTGAAGAAAATACTTTGTATTCAAATTTAATTTCAATGGTGGTCTATCTTTACAATGAGGTCGTGCTGAGCTTATATAGTGCTCCTAGCAATGGTCCTAAACCTAAAAAGGAGAAAAGGAAATCATATATTTAAAATATATGGTTGTTGGCCATTAATGTCTAGTTTGGCCAACAAGGAAAGTGTATATGCTTGTATCTTGAGAGCTTTGGGGCGAATGTAATGTGTCTAGGTACATCCTGGATGCTTTGGAAACTCTTCAATACGTGCCCAAGTTGCAAGGAATATAGATATTGCAATCTGAACACATTAAGTGCACTTCGGTCCATATATGGCAAGTCTTGGAGGAAAGGGATTCGCCTGATCCTCTGGTGACTGGTGCATGGTAGATTTATTTTGGGCTTCCTTAGGGCCTTAATAATATCTCCTGGACGCCATGTTTTGGTTTGCAAGTGATTAAACCAGTTGGCCATCTCACTTGCCATAAACGGCTCTAATCGGTTCATTTGAAGGCACAGATGGACCCGCCTGGTCCAAGGCATGTTTGAGCTTCTAGTAGTGCTTAAGGGAAATCCTAGAAGTATCAAAAGGTCTCCTGTTCGCTAAAGAAACGTTTGCAGACTTTCATATAAGGAAAGTTCCAAATATGGTAAGTTTCAAAAATTCCAATTTGATGTATGGTGCATGACTTGATCTGGCGTTGTTTTGGGTGAGCTGCATGTCGCCGCGTGTCCTCTGTGAGTCAGGATTATAGGCCAGGTTTGGTCTTGGCTGGCCGCTTTTTGGTTAAGTTTGGATTCGTGAAGATACATCCATGTATCCATTTGCGCGTATTTGGCCGCCTTTGTGTTCCTTGGGCCGGCCGGGCCGGACAGTTGGCCGGGAGTTGTGCTGATGACCTCATCATCCATCTCCTATTCTTGACGGGAATTATATGATGACTCAACTTAGAGATTTTGGTGCTGAGAGAACGGCTTCATGTGGAGGTAACGGACATTACCCTGTTGATGGTTGTGGCGAATACCATAATTAGCACAACAACAACATTTTCTGGGATTTACCATAAAGATGAGTTATCGGTAATCGGTGAGTATAAGATCGGTGAGTTATCGGTGGATGTTGATGATGAGATTTTTTTATAGAAATAGAATCTTTTCCACCAATAAAGAGAAATCTGCATTAATTTTCTACTTATTGGTTTCAAAATTTTCTTAAAGATGCATTTTCCTTGATCAAATTAGATTTTGGATATGAGATATGAATCTATAGCTAAGAAATTAGAAATTAGATTGATCAAATTAGATTTTGGATATGAGATATGAATCTATAGCTAAGAAACCAAATGATGGACGTGACCCAAGTGCAGCTGTGAAGAAATCTCCTTTGTGATAATACCGACTCTTTAAAATCTTGGATAAAAGACAATATCTATTTGGTTGGTCAAATTAGATATGATCAAATTAGATTTCTTCACAGCTGCACTTGGGTCACGTCCATCATTTGGTTTACCCAAGTGCAGTTGTGAAGAAATCTAATTTGATAAAAGACTATGAGATATGAATCTATAGCTAAGAAATTAGAAATTAGATTGATCAAATTAGATTTTGGATATGAGATATGAATCTATAGCTAAGAAATTAGAAATTAGATTGATCAAATTAGATTTTGGATATGAGATATGAATCTATAGCTAAGAAATCAAATGATGGACGTGACCCAAGTGCAGCTATGAAGAAATCCCCTTTGTGATAATACCGACTCTTTAAAATCTTGGATAAAAGACAATATGGTCGTTGTACAATCTTCCTACACAGATTTGCTAGTAATGTTTGATTAAAACTTTCAAAATCTCGAAATCATAAGCCACCAATAAGATTTGGTCTAGTAATTTTCTTTCATGCTACCCATGATGTTTTGCGTTTAAATTCAGAAGATCCCCACCAGAAACTTGATAATGTCTTATCCAATGTCTAACATATATCTTTTGGTAATTTAAAAACATTCATAGAATAGACTAGCATAGCAAAACTCACAGCTTTAATAAATATCTCTTTCCCAGCATGCGATAAGAACTTTGATTGCCAACCTGAAATTCGTGATTTAACTCTGTCAACAATGTATTTAAACATCTGTCATCGATTGCGTTGAAATTGTTCTGATATCCCCAAATATTTTTCTCCACCTCCAACATTATGTATTCCAAGCATTTGATGTATGGATAGTTTTGTATGATGAAATATGTGATTCCCGAAGATAATTGAAGATTTATCATAATTGATGATTTGACCAGAAAACCTACCATACTCTTCAAAGACATTTTTCAAGTGCATAACATTATTGGTGTCAGCTCGAATGAAGAATAATGAGTTATCAGCAAAAAATAGGTGTGAAATTGTTGGACCACCTCGATTAATTCTTAAAGGTTGGAGTAGTTGTGTTGTTTCAGCCTGATGCAACATTGAGCTTAAGACATCTGAACAGAGTATAAACAGATACGGAGATAAAAGATCACTATGTCTTAATCCACGTGATGGTTTAAAAAATCCACGTGATGGTTTAAAAATCCATATGGGCTTCCATTGACGAGTGCCGAAAAGAAAGGAGTAGAAACACATTGCATAACCCACTGTATCCATTGGGGAGAGAAGCCTTTCTTTAGCAGAACTAATTCTAAAAAAAACTCCATTCGATCCGATCATAAGCTTTACTCATGTCCATTTTGACAGCTATAAAGGATTTTGCACATGTCTTTTTTGCTTTAAGAGAATGCAAAGCTTCATGAGCAATCAGGACATTATCAGTAATCAGTCTACCCAGGATAAATGCAGTCTGATTTTCAAAAACTATAGTATGAATTATCTTTTTGAGACGTAAAACCAAGACCTTAGAAATAACTTTGTAAAATACATTACAAAGTGAAATAGGTCTAAAATCTTGCATCACTGTAGGACAGTCTTTCTTTGGGATTAGACAAATATTTGTATGGTTAAATTCTAGAACGATTAGTCCCGTATTGAAAAATCTGTCGACTTCTTCAAAAACTACCTGACCCACTACATTCCAGTGTTTTTGATAGAATGACCCTGAAAAACCATCCGGCCCGAGGTGCTTTATCTGCTCCAATAGAAAATACTGCTTCATGGACTTCATTCTGAGAGACTGGTTTTTTGAGTTCCATATTCATCTCATGTGTTACCACCGATGTCACATTTGAAAGAGTCGAATCCATATTTGTGGGAGATGTTGTCTTAAATAATGTTGAAAAATAAATCAGTCTTTCATCTGAGCTTTCAATGTTTAAAGTAACAGACTATTTCCATAATAAAGCCAAACCACCACCAATTCCTTTTGGAAGGATACACAGAACACATTCATAGTTTAAAACACTAGCTACATTATGCACCACATTGTTGTTATTTTTGGTTTCTACCAAGAAGATTATGTCCGGAGAATAAACCTTGTTTATTCCCTTAAGGCGTCGAATTATCAGAGATCCTATTAAACCCCGACAGTTCCAAGACGCGACATTCATTCTAACTCCGGTGGATTATAGTCCACCAAACCTTCACCTATGTAGCTCAAAAATTCACCCTCGGAAGTATATATCTTTAACCGTTGAAAATTACTATGACATGACAGTTTAGTAATTTGAGATATCCAAATCATAATCCCATGGTTTAATAATTGGGCCATAAACCAGTATTTGGTATAATCAATTTTTCGACCAACAACAAAGATCAAACCGAATTCTGTGATAAAACCGGTTAAATTAGCAAACCAAGGCGATATACTACTTATCCGGTTAGTGACTAAACCGAGCAATTTCTCAATTCCCAATTTGATATTCGGCTGACCTGGTAAACTGGTAGTAATCGGAATTGACTTTCGCCATTTTGCAGAGTTATCGGTATCTGGGGAAACGCAACTTCGTTTTTCTGCCGGAGAAGAGGAAGTGGCATTTGTAATTTGTGCTTCAACAGTTGGAATCGAGGTATCCGGTAAAGGTGCCAAAGACGGTGTAGCGAAATTCGGAGGGGGGAATCATCATCGTTATTCCCAGAATCATCCCCGGGGGGAGGATTGTTAGCCGGATTTAGAGAAATCGCGGTGGAGGGGCAGTCGACGAGATCGTGATAGAGGAGACCACATCTAGGGCAAAAATTCCTCAATTTCACATATCGAAACTTTAGAATAGTTTCGGTATTCTGAAATCAAAAAACCCTTTGGAAAATAAATGGGTTCTCAATGTTCATCAACACCCGTACTCTCACAAATTCAACACAATGAGCATTCTCCGAATTGAAATCGGATGCTAAAATATCACCAAGGGTACCGCCGATGTAGAGCACCATTTGATAAGTTAAAAATGGGATTGGAATGCCGTGGATTTAGACCCAGAAAGGAATGAATTTCAAGTCAGAATCTGCAATCGCCAGTGACCATTTGTGTAGAACACACATCCTTTCATTGAAGGACCACGGGCATCGCCGGAGAACCGAAATCAGGGCCTCCTCGGACTAGAACAGAAACTATGCGCGATTCCCTTCGATGATACGGGAAGTAATGGTTTCGCAGGCACTCCAAAGACGGGGAAGCGTCGTCATTATTGCTCTCATATTTTGCTTCCTCGGATTAACAGGTTTGCCAATTAACGAGTATCGTGTCTCTGTTTTAGGCTGGATGCACAATTCTGGTGGGAGAGAGATAGGAGGGTCATTGATGCCGAGATCAATGTCTTATAATTTCTGGCTTAGATAATCGGACATGATGAAGATTGTGTGAGTGTAGAAATTGCAGAAGTGAGAAGGAAAAGAATTTGTGATTGCTTTATAGATAATCGGTTAGAATAACCAATACCCAGAAAGAAAAAACCATCAAAAATTCGACGACAAAACTCTTCAAAGAAGAGAAAAAACTTGGCCGACGGTGAAGAAACCGTCGACGAAGACAAAGGTGATGATCCGAAAAATCACAACAGAGAAAAAACGTTTATTCAATAATCGTGACTCGTAAAAATTCAGAATATATATATTATATTATATATTCTATATTATATTTATATTTTATATTATATTATATTATATTATATTTATATATTATATATTTATATTATATTTATATTATATATTATATCATATTTTACATTATATATTATATATTTTGATTTTTATGCCACAATTTTGAATTAAATTATTTATCTTACTGATAAAATATAAAATAAGTTTAGTTTTAAAATTATTGTGTAATTATTATTGACAGTTAAAAGATTGATATGTTTATTAAATGTTATATTTATTTATTTTATACAAATTAAGTTAGACCAGTGGTAAATTTAAATATGTATTAATTAGATTTTATATGTTATTTGATTTTAAATTAATTAGCTTTTTTCAAATATTATTTATTGATAATTTAATACTAACCAGAAATTATTTATTTAAAAACAAAAATTATATGCTAATTCACATATTTTTAAAAGTATTTAATTGAGATTATGTAAAAATCACAAATAAAAAGGTTTTTTTACCAACTATTAGATAATAATAAATTTTCAATCAAATTTTTTTTTAAAACTAAATAAAAATAAGTATATATGAGTATCAATAGTAGTTGATCCGTCCATTTAATTTTTTTGAAATCAGTCAAAAATATTTCGTATATTTTGACTAACCGATCCATAACAACTGCAATAATAAAATATTAATTTTAATCCGCTGGATATAGGACTAAATATATAATTAAAATCTAAGTTTAAAAATAACCATAATATAGTTATTAATAAAAACATAACACAATTACAACTACAACTACAAATGTTTACTAACTATTAGATAATAATTATTTTTAATTATTTTTTTACTAAAGCTAAATATGAAAGCTTTGATGGTATTAAAGATAGCTAACTCATCCATTTAACTTGTCTAGCATCCATAATCTTATTTTTAGTGACATTTTATTAAAGTTTTCAATCATAACATATTGTAAACATTTCACTGATATTAATGATTTATAAATTTTAATTTGATTTTAATATTTTATGAGCGTATTTAATTTTTTCTTTAATTTTTTGCTTTTTATAATAAATTAAGATTAATTTGTATTTATATCATATACGTCTTAGTTTATTTCTTTTAAAATATTAAAAAAACGAAAATATAATTTGTTGGTTTGTGTATATGCTAACTTAAATTTTGTTATTTATTTTATATAAATATTTGATATATCAGTTATATTTAATTATACTTGTTATTTAGTTTCAATTATTTATATATGCAAAGGAAATAATAAATAAATATTTGTCAGTATCATTAATTTTAGGTTTTACATATTAAAATGAATTAATATTAATTTATATTATGTTTAAGCACTATTTATTATTTATTTATTAAAAATATATATTTAAATTAGATTTAAAAAACTTGTTAAAGATTTTAAAGAATTTTGTTATATTAGCAAATGAAGTAAATATAATAAATAAATATATGAAAAGATGTTATAATTTGTTTGGTAACATATATAGTAGTCAAAATAATTAGACAGAAATACATTTAATAAAAGACAATTTAAGTAAATAAAAAGAATCGTGTTATGTTTTAGTAGAATAGATTTTTTCTCAAATGTTTTGAAATAATTTTCAGTAAAATTTCAAAATTGAATGATTGATTTTGCAAGAAAGATAGTTTACCATAAAAGACACTAGATCCTGTTTTTCTAGTCTCACTAGTTATTTATGTAGTCAAATGTAATAGTGTATATAATACAATCAAAACAAAATCTCTAATAAACAAAATCTCTAATAAACAATATCTTTAAACAAAATCAAAAAGGAAGAGAGTATGAAGTTGGTTGCAATCTTCTTGGCTTCTTGTATCATATTCTCCCTACTCCCAAACTACTACTCACAAGGTTTTATTATCATCATATTGTGATTACACATTTTAGTACAAACCAGTTTTGTTTAACATAGTTTTGTTGTTGTGTTGTTGTTGATGAATGCAGCGCACATAAGGCAATGGTGTCCATCAAAGAAACAAGTGTTCAGTGGAACATGCTCAAACGATGGAGGACAAAAATGTCTAAATGACTTATTAAGTACTTGGTATCCAAGTGTACGACTCAGTCCTATCTACTGCGATTGCACTTCTCAACCTAACAACATGCGTCTCTGTACTTGTCCTAATTTGATTTGTCCCTGAATGTCTTTTTTTTTTTTATAAATAATTTTATCATCCTAAACTATATATTATCACATTGAATCTTGCTTTAGTAACAACTTCCAAACTTATATCCCATAAATTCTATGTCAAAATTAACGATCTCTTTAAAATTTGTTTTGAAAGAACAAAATGTTTTTTTTCTATTACAAAATAGTTGGAACTTATAATACAAAGGTTACATCAAACTATACTCTAATACAATTTGCAACATTACTAAATTTTTTAAAAAAAATCCAGAACGTTACTACGATACTAAAATAAAAATATTTGAATTAGAAAATTATTAAATAAGATTAGTTAGGCATATTTTTAAAGAGTAGTATTCGTTTTCTTAAGACAATTGAATTTATTTAGGAGAAAGAATATGATATAAACAAATTCATTGAAAAATAAAGGTTACATGATTCAAGTGATATGATTCAATTTTACAATATTTTCTTAATCTTTATAGATTGAAGACTAAAATAATGTTCCATGTTAAATATATAATATTGAATGAAAATTAAATATACAATTTCGAATTTAGTGATATGCATTAGTTCAAATATTAGTCATAAATTAAAAATTTACTGGGAGGAGTAAATATGATATTGATTGCACCACCTGTACGTTCATCCCAAATGTGTAGAAAATAACATTGAAATTGTAAAATCTTAATTAAAATATCATTATAAATACATAGTTTAAATAGCAAATAATAAACATATAAAAAGTTAAAATCGTTCAAAATATTATGAACTTGAATACTTAAAAAATTTGGAACTTAATTAATTCATTTGATTTTTTATCCCAAATTAAAAATAAATCAGCTAAAATAATATAATTAACAATATAATAAATTTAAAATACTAAGTATCAACATAGACACATATGTTACAGATATTCTATAAAAAAATTTCATAAATTTTCAAAATTTCCAACTGTTAACAAATCTAACAACATAATAAATTTAAAATATTATATATTGCCTAAAATAATGTTAATATTAATAGAAATCAGAATATTTTTCAAACTTACTATTATATATACCAAAATTGTTATTTATATTTAAAATATTCTATTATGTATGATGTATTAACAATATTTTACTTAAACAAACACAATTTAGAAATAGCCAAATTTCAGATAATTATAATTAATTTACAAATAACATAAAACAACTAGTTTGCAAATTAAAACCAAATTAACCAATTAACTTTGATTCTAATTCGAATAAGAATTTAACTCTAGCACTATTTTTATAGTAAAACACAACACACATTAGTGATTTAAAGTTTATTAAAAATTGATAAAATAAAATTCAATTTATCAAATTCATACAAATAAAAAAAATATTACAAAATAGAACTTTGCACATTGGATGGGTCAAAACCTTGTAAACAGTTATTTCCAAATAAAAAAATTGTAATCACACTAATTCCAATCTTACATTTGGCCAAAAAATCATAGACATTCATATTGTATTTAATTTTTTAAGTTAAAATAAAATATCAATTACAATAACAAAAGAATATCTCAACCCAGCACAAATATTATTTTATTTTATTTTTTTAAATCCATTAACTTTGACAATTAATTGACTAACTTTTTAGCAGTGCATAATTTTATGTTTTAAAATTTCTTAACAAAATATAAAAGGTAATTGACAAAAATAATACTATTTTAAAAAAACTTTCTAAATATAGCACGATTAATATAAATTTTCAAAAATATTATAAATTTAATATTAAAATACTTTAAAATTTATTTTAATAAATAAAAATTAAATTTTAAATTGAAAAAACTAAATATAATATTTTAATTATATTTATAACATATTTATGATAAATTTATATTTATCATACATTTGTCTTCAATTGCAAGTTTAAAAATATATATCACATTTGCAAAATTGACCTAAAATTTGTCTTCAATTGCAAGTTTGACAATTTAAATTTTTTTTGCAAAACTAACTTTCTATCTCTATTTTATCCTTCAACAATAACTTTATTTACAACTTTGCCATTAACTTAAAAAAAACAAAAATAACACAAAGACCATTATGAACAAATTTTTCAAAAATATTACGAAAATGTCATCTTTTTTAATGCATACAACCATCATTATCGTGGTTGTTGGGAGAAAAATATTTTATTCCTATCAAAGCAGACTTTTCGGAGAAGTCTGCGACGTTTATTCCGATCAAAGCACACTTCTCGGAGAAGTCTGCTTTGATAGGAATAAAAATTGCTTTGGCGAGAAAAACAGTTTATTCCTATCAAAGCAGACTTCTCAGAGAAGTCTCCTTTGATCGGAATAAACGTCGCAGACTGCGAGAAGTCTCCTTTGGCGAGAAAAACATTTTATTCCTATCAAAGCAGACTTCTCGGAGAAGTCTGCGACGTTTATTCCTATCAAAGCAGACTTCTCCGAAAAGTCTGCTTTGATAGGAATAAAAATTGTTTTGGCGAGAAAAACAGTTTATTCCTATCAAAGCAGACTGCGAGAAGTCTGCTTTGGCGAGAATAACATTTTATTCATATCAAAGCAGAGTTCTCTGAGAAGTCTGTTTTGATCGGAATAAACGTCACAGACTTCTCGGAGAAGTCTGCTTTGATAGGAATAAACTGTTTTTCTCGCCAAAGCAATTTTTATTCCTATCAAAGCAGACTTCTCCGAGAAGTCTGCGAGGTTTATTTCGATCAAAGCAGATTTCTCGGAGAAGTCTGCTTTGATAGGAATAAACGTCGCAGACTGCGAGAAGTCTGCTTTGGTGACAAAAACATTTTATTCCTATCAAAGCAGACTTCTCGAAGAAGTCTGCTTTGATCGGAATAAACCTCGCAGACTTCTCGGAGAAGTCTGCTTTGATAGGAATAAACTGTTTTTCTCGCCAAAGCAATTTTTATTCCTATCAAAGCAGACTTCTCCGAGAAGTCTGCGAGAAGTCTGCTTTGATCGGAATAAACGTCGCAGACTTCTCGGAGAAGTCTGCTTTGGTGAGAAAAACAGTTTATTCCGATCAAAGCAGACTTCTCCGAGAAGTCTACTTTAGTGAGAAAATTTAGTATGTGTACAATAATCTAATCAAATTCATTAATTTTTTACCGCAGATAATGGTCCAAATCGTTGTTGTTTGTGGGGAGTGGACTATTACAGAGACTTGAAATTTTTCTGTGGATAATATAGGAGGAGGAAAAATGTTTGTAATTGAGGATGATGATTACTTTGTTGATGAAGATGAGAATAAAGTTTACTTGAATGCTGAGGATTACATTCTTTAAGGTAAAGTAAAAGATGAATAAATTCAGTGTTGAGTATCTCAGAAAATTAAGTTACGAGTAAGGACAAAGTATAAAGTCTGCTGAGAAGTCTGCAAAGAAGCCTGCCGAGAAGTCTGCAAAGAAGCCTGCCGAGAAGTCTGCAAAGAAGTCTGCGAGATTTATACAACAAAGTTTGCCGATATAAGTGTGTAGTTTTTGAAACATGTAACCAATCAATTCAATTAATTTGAAGACACAATGTTATCGATGTTGTTTTACAAAAAATCCAACACTATCCTGTTAACTTAGTATTTTGATGGAATTATTTATACATATCTTTCAGTTCTTGTTCTTTCTTGTTATTAGGGAGTATGCATTAAGTATCTTAAATATGCATTAAGTCCTTAACTATGTATAAAAATTTATACTAATATTTGTGTTTTTAATGGTTGTCATTTTGTAATTTTATAAGTATGATTTGACTTGAGCTGATTGAAAGGTGATTGACATACAACTAATAGTTTATTATAATTCTGAAAAAGTTGATTGAAAACTGACTGATAAGGTGGAGTGATGGGAGCTAGTGATAGGTATAATAAAGTTGACAAAAATTCATTTAAAATATGGCTAAAAATACAAACGAAGTCTGCAATTATTAATGAAGTCTGCAAGTGAAGTCTGCATTTGTAATGAGAACGTGTTGTGAAGTCTGCAACTGAAGTCTGCAACTGAAGTCTGCAACCTGTAATGAAGTCTGCAACATGAAAATCTATTGATTCAAAAACCAAAGTCAAATTCAAAACGTAAGAAAAAAACTCAAAAACATCCACAAAAACAGTAAAACCACCATAAATTTCAAGGGGAATTTCAAACATCTATTGAAAATCTTTAAAAAACCATCTAAATTTTTAAAAACCATTAAAAATCACTTTAAAAGCAACTAAAACAACAATATTACTTTTTGTGAATCTTTTTCCAGATCTACAACAAAAAAAGAAGAGAAATAAGATAAGAATATAAGAACTCCGCAACTGAAGTCTGCAACTGAAGTCTGCAACTGAAGTCTGCAACTGAAGTCTGCAACTGAAATCTGCAAACCTGTAATGAAGTCTACAACACGAAAATCCATTAATTCAAAAATGAGTGTCAAATTCAAAACGTAAGAAGAAAACTCAAAAACAACAACAAAAAACTCTAAAACCACCATAAATCTCAAACATCTATTGAAAATCTTAAAAAAACCATATAAAATTTAAAAACTATTAAAAATCACTTTAAAAATCTAGTAAAACAACAAAATTAGTTTTTGTAAATCTTTTTTCTAGATCTACAACAATAGAAAATGAAAAATAAGATAAGAATATAAGAAAAAATTAAGAAAACAACAAAAAAACAAAATCTCCAAAACAATGAAAAACGTAACAACTAGTAAAAATAACAAACTTACATCTTTAGATCTCGTGACTTCCTTTTTTAGATCTACAAAAATACAAAATGAGAAATGAGATAAGAATATAGGAAAAAACTTAAGAAAATAACAAACACAACAAAAATCACAAAAACTACGAAAAATTTAAAACTAATAAAAGCAACAAGCTTACGTTTTTAGATCTCTTCACTTCTTTTTCTAGATCTACAACACTATAAGACGAGAAAGAGTGTTATAAAAATAACAAAAGATCTAAACAATAAAAATATTCTAAAATCACAAACCCAAAACCATATAAACAAAAAAAAAACTTACCTTTTTCACATCTCATGATTTTTTTCCAGATCTACAAAATAACAATATGACAAAGAACATGAGAAGAGAAGAAGAAAAGAAAAGAGGGGAGGTAAAACGAGAAGAAGAGAAATTTACCTTATAGTCATTTTTGGAGGATGGAGGCT
Source organism: Pugionium dolabratum (assembly GCA_018901945.1). Lineage (NCBI taxonomy): Eukaryota > Viridiplantae > Streptophyta > Magnoliopsida > Brassicales > Brassicaceae > Pugionium > Pugionium dolabratum. Next base: position 126,911 of record JAEVFF010000870.1, read on the forward strand.
CCCACGTTTTTTTTTTGGAAACGAAATTATGATAAAATTTTAGGGTTACCTTCTTTATATATGGAGAGTTAAATTTGGTTAGGTTAAAAACTGTCAATTTCCGGTTTGCGCAGACTTCTCGAAGTCTTCGAAGTTTATTCCCGCTGAAGCAGATTTCTCGGAGAAGTCTGCTTTAATAGGAATAAATCTTGAAGACTTCTCGAGAAGTCTGCTTTAGTGAAAAAATAGTTTATTCCGGCTGAAGCAGACTTCTCGAAGTCTGCTTCGTATTTTTACATTACCCTAAACTCTAAATTGAAAAAAACCGGTTTAGTTACATTTAATTTCCGGTTTATGCAGACTTCTCGAGAAATCTGCTTTGTTAAATCTACGACAACATCTCGAGAAGTCTGCGTAACCCTAAACCCTAAATAATAAGATTCACTAAATGTGCAAAAGTTTTGTTAAAAATTGGATGAATATGTTGAAGATAGTTAAGTAAATGCAAAACTCAAACAATTTCTTTTAAAAATTTGTAAATCTAAATTTTCAAATTTATCACATGATATTTCAAATTCTAGCATGAATTCTCTACACAAACATCAACTATTAACCCACAACACATAACAATAAAAACTAGCAAAATATTTTATATTATTAGATCGAATCTAATCTACTTATTTTTGAATTCATTACAACTTTTACGTGCTTTTGATATGTATATAAACTATGTTAATAACAATTTTAATTTTTTTAAATATTTCAAAATTTTTATTTGATTTAGGTAATTTATTTACAAAGCAAACTTCATGAAGTCTGCTTCAGCCGGAATAAACTGTTTTTCTCACCAAAGCAGACTTCTCGGAGAAGTCTGCTTCAACCGGAATAAACTGTTTTTCTCACCAAAGCAGACTTCTCCGAGAAGTCTGCTTCAACCGGAATAAACTGTTTTTTTCACTAAAGCAGACTTCTCGGAGAAGTCTGCTTTGGTCGGAATAAACCTCGCAGACTTTATGAAGTCTGTTTCAGCCGGAATAACCTGTTTTTCCTACCAAAGCAGACTTCTCCGAGAAGTCTGCTTTGATAACAAAAAACATGCAGGGACTTAAACGTAATTGACATTTCAACATTATTTTTTAGATCAAGGGAGTGTTCAGTAATTTCTCCACCCTCATAGGTTAGTTTTGCAAAAAAAATGTAAATTGTCAAACTTGCATTTGAAGTCAAGTTTTAGGTCATTTTTAGCAATTCCCCCAATATTAATAGAAGAATTGATTACACATGTAACTTAAGTAGGTTTTTTCCTAATTCACTAGTATCCTTATTTCCATTTTCCCCCATAAATTGGGACATAGAACAAGTAAAAAAATCTCATCAAACAATAATAAACTTACAAAAACTTCTAATTAGGACTTATTTTTCTCGTTTTGAATAATTTTACAAT
>JAEVFF010000870.1:139890-202923 GCA_018901945.1 Pugionium dolabratum
AGCACACTTCTCGGAGAAGTCTGCTTTGATAGGAATAAAAATTGCTTTGGCGAGAAAAACAGTTTATTCCTATCAAAGCAGACTTCTCAGAGAAGTCTCCTTTGATCGGAATAAACGTCGCAGACTGCGAGAAGTCTCCTTTGGCGAGAAAAACATTTTATTCCTATCAAAGCAGACTTCTCGGAGAAGTCTGCGACGTTTATTCCTATCAAAGCAGACTTCTCCGAAAAGTCTGCTTTGATAGGAATAAAAATTGTTTTGGCGAGAAAAACAGTTTATTCCTATCAAAGCAGACTGCGAGAAGTCTGCTTTGGCGAGAATAACATTTTATTCCTATCAAAGCAGAGTTCTCTGAGAAGTCTGTTTTGATCGGAATAAACGTCACAGACTTCTCGGAGAAGTCTGCTTTGATAGGAATAAACTGTTTTTCTCGCCAAAGCAATATTTTATTCCTATCAAAGCAGACTTCTCCGAGAAGTCTACGACGTTTATTCCGATCAAAGCAGACTTCTCGGAGAAGTCTGCTTTGATAGGAATAAACGTCGCAGACTGCGAGAAGTATGTTTTGGCGAGAAAAACATTTTATTTCTATCAAAGCAGACTTCTCCGAGAAGTCTGCTTTGATCGGAATAAACGTCGCAGACTTCTCGGAGAAGTCTGCTTTGATAGAAATAAAATGTTTTCTCGCCAAAACATACTTCTCGCAGTCTGCGACGTTTATTCCTATCAAAGCAGACTTCTCCGAGAAGTCTGCTTTGATCGGAATAAACGTCGTAGACTTCTCGGAGAAGTCTGCTTTGGTGAGAAAAACAGTTTATTCCGATCAAAGCAGACTTCTCCGAGAAGTCTACTTCAGTGAGAAAATTTAGTATGTGTACAATGATCTAATCAAATTCATTAATTTTTTACCTTAGATAATGGTCCAAATCGTTGTTGTTTGTGGGGAGTGGACTATTACAGAGACTTAGAATTTTTCTGTGGATAATATAGGAGGAGGAAAAATGTTTGTAATTGAGGATGATGATTACTTTATTGATGAAGATGAGAATAAAGTTTACTCGAATGCTGAAGATTACATTCTTTAAGGTAAAGTAAAAGATGAATAAATTCAGTTTTAGTGTTGAGTATCTCAGAAAATTAAGTTACGAGTAAGGACAAAGTACAAAGTCTGCTGAGAAGTCTGCAAAGAAGCCTGCCGAGAAGTCTGCAAAGAAGTCTGCAAGATTTATACAACAAAGTTTGCCGATATAAGTGTGTAGTTTCTAAAACATGTAACCAATCAATTCAATTAATTTGAAGACACAATGTTATCGATGTTGTTTTACAAAAACATCCAACACTATCCTATTAACTTAGTATTTTGATGGAATTGTTTATACATATCTTTCAGTTCTTGTTCTTTCTTGTTATTAGGAAGTATGCATTAAATATCTTAAATATGCACTAAGTCCTTAACTATGTATAAAAGTGTTTCTGAAAATTTATACTAATATTTGTGTTTTTAATGGTTGTTATTTTGTAATTTTATAAGTATGATTTGACTTGAGATGATTGAAAGGTGATTGACATACAACTAATAGTTTATTATAATTCTGAAAAAGTTGATTGAAAACTGACTGATAAGGTGGAGTGATGGGAGCTAGTGATATGTACAATAAAGTTGATAAAAACTCATTTAAAATATGACCAAAAATACAAACGAAGTCTGCAATTATTAATGAAGTTTGCAAGTGAAGTCTGCATTTGTAATGAAAACGTGTTGTGAAGTCTGCAACTGAAGTCTACAACCTGTAATGAAGTCTGCAACCTGTAATGAAGTCTACAACCTGTAATGAAGTCTGCAACACGAAAATCTATTGATTTAAAAACCAAAGTCAAATTCAAAACGTAAGAAAAAAACTCAAAAACATCCACAAAAACTGTAAAACCACCATAAATTTCAAGGGGAATTTCAAACATCTATTGAAAATCTTAAAAAAACCATCTAAAATTTTAAAAACCATTAAAAATCACTTTAAAAACAACTAAAACAATAATGTTACTTTTTGTGAATCTTTTTCCAGATCTACAAAAAAAAAAAGAGAAATAAGATAAGAATATAAGAACTCTGCAACTGAAGTCTGCAACTGAAGTCTGCAACTGAAATCTGCAAACCTGTAATGAAGTCTGCAACACAAAAATCCATTAATTCAAAAATGAGTGTCAAATTCAAAATGTAAGAAGAAAACTCAAAAACAACAACAAAAAACTGTAAAACCACCATAAATCTCAAACATCTATTGAAAATCTTAAAAAAACCATATAAAAATTTAAAAACTATTACAAATCACTTTAAAAATCTAGTAAAACAACAAAATTAGTTTTTGTAAATCTTTTTTCTAAATCTACAACAATAGAAAATGAAAAATAAGATAAGAATATAAGAAAAAAATTAAGAAAACAACAAAAAAAAACAAAATCTCCAAAACCATGAAAAACGTAACAACTAGTAAAAATAACAAACTTACATCTTTAGATCTCGTGACTTCCTTTTTAGGTCTACAACAATACAAGATGAGAAATAAGATAAGAAATAAGATAAGAATATAGGAAAAACTTAAGAAAATAACAAAAACAACAAAAATCACAAAAACTACGAAAAACTTAAAAACTAATAAAAGCAACAAGCTTACGTTTTTAGATATCTTCACTTCTTTTTCAGATCTACAACACTATAAGACGAGAAAGAATGTTATAAAAATAACAAAAGATCTAAACAATAAAAATATTCTAAAATCACAAACCCAAAATCATATAAACAAAAAAAAACTTACCTTTTTCATATCTCATGATTTTTTTCCAGATCTACAAAATAACAAGATGACAAAGAACATGAGAAGAGAAGAAGAAAAGAAAAGAGGGGAGGTAAAACGAGAAGAAGAGAAAATTTACCTTGTAGTCATTTTTGGAGGATGGAGGCTCCCACGTTTTTTTTTTGAAATGAAATTATGATAAAATTTTAGGGTTACTTTCTTTATATATGGAGAGTTAAATTTGGTTAGGTTAAAAACTGTCAATTTCCGGTTTGCGCAGACTTCTCGAAGTCTTCGAAGTTTATTCCCGCTGAACCAGACTTCTCGGAGAAGTCTGCTTTAATAGGAATAAATCTCGAAAACTTCTCGAGAAGTCTGCTTCGTATTTTTACATTACCCTAAACTCTAAATTGAAAAAAACCGGTTTAGTTATATTTAATTTCCGGTTTGTGCAGACTTCTCGAGAAATCTGCTTTGTTAAATCTACGATAACATCTCGAGAAGTCTGCGTAACCCTAAATCCTAAATAATAAGATTCACTAAATGTGCAAAAGTTTTGTTAAAAATTGGATGAATATGTTGAAGATAGTTAAGTAAATGCAAAACTCAAATAATTTTCTTTTAAAAATTTGTAAATCTAAATTTTCAAATTTATCACATGATATTTCAAATTCTAGCATGAATTCTCTACACAAACATCAACTATTAACCCACAACACATAACAACAAAAACTAGCAAATATTATATACCATTATATCGAATCCAATCTTCTTATTTTTGAATTCATTATAACTTTTACGTGCTTTTGATATGTATAGAAACTATGTTAATAGCAATTTTAATTTTTTTAAATATTTCAAAATTTTTATTTGATTTAGGTAATTTATTTACAAAGCAGCCGGAATAAACTGTTTTTCTCACCAAAAGAGACTTCTCGGAGAAGTCTGCTTTAACCGGAATAAACTGTTTTTTTCACCAAAGCAGACTTCTCCGAGAAGTCTGCTTCAACCGGAATAAACTGTTTTTCTCACCAAAGCAGACTTCTCGGAGAAGTCTGGTTCAGCCGGAATAAACTGTTTTTCCTACCAAAGCAGACTTCTCCGAGAAGTCTGCCTTGATAACAAAAAAACACGCAGGGACTGAAACGTAATTGACATTTCGACATTATTTTTTAGACCAAAGGAGTGTTCAGTAATTTTTCCACCCTCATAGGTTAGTTTTGAAAAAAAGGTGTAAATTATCAAACTTGCATTTGAAGTCAAGTTTTAGATCATTTTTAGCAATTCCTCCTTAAAAAAAATAATTTATACTATTTTTAAATTTTTAAATATAGAATAATAAATAAAATGTTATTTTAAAATATTACTCATCTAAAAAAACTAGTAAAACCATGCAAAATGAATTGTATCACAAATAAAATCTCATTTTCTACGAAGATGTCATCAAGCGATTTCTTTCGGCAGTTTATAATGAAGAATTTCCTTTGGTTGGTGGAATGTTATAAAAAAAAGTGAACTGATTTCTGTATTTGGTTTAGAGAAAACCGAACAGAGTGACGTTGTAAATTCTGGATTCTTCACTCCAACGCTCAAGTCAAAGTCAACACTAATTCTTCGCTACTAGGAATCAGTATGTTTAAATTATTAATTAATCATGGAAATTTTTGACATTGCTGGATACATATGAATTGCTTATATTTGAAACGTATCATCACAGAGAATTTCCGAGGAGAGCTCTTCTCTCTTAAAAGTTTTAGGGCTTTCTCCGCCGATTTCGTCTCCTTGAGCTATGGTAAAAATTCTAACTTTTGTTTTTTTTTTTTCGCAGAGATTTCATCACTGTTTCTTTTTTAACCTTCACCGTTTTGGTTCCCATGGATTCTCTGCGAGTTTAGGGAATATGATCCATGGTGTTTTGTTGCCGAGGAAAATAAATGCATACGATACGCTTAACATTTCAAATTTATGTAATTGTTGTTTCGTCTGCGATAAATCCGGAGTTTATAAAATTTTGTCAAATACAATGTGAAGTAAGTGGTTTAAATTGGATCAATTGTAAAACTTGCCATGTGGGAAATTAACTTTGTTTGTGATGATACTGATAGCGACAAATCAAGGCTTTTGGTTGTTGATTGAAGCCATAGTAGAGAAGGTAGTTTTAGTTGTTGATGTTGTTTGACTGATTGTTCTTCGAAATTTTGGTTGGCCTTACGGTTAATTGATTATAATTGTTCAGTATATGTGAAAAAGGTGCTTCATTGATTTTGTTTCTATGGAAAGTTGAATTTTTTAGATAAGAATGGAGAAGATGTTGTTTAGCAAACTAATGGCTTCATGTATCTTCCTGAGACCTTGTACATGGCAATTTTAATTCAATGCTTCACTCACTAAGTGTTACACAGTTTTATCGTTTAGTTTGTTACTGATTCATGTCCAATTGCTTTCAACTCTCAAATGTTCTACCGTAAGCCTTTTCCTCAAACGCTTATTTGCTTGCCTGTGCTTTACTTTTTACAAAGGAGTCACACCCAAAAGTGAAAAACATCTTGCTTCTGGATTCTGAAGGAAAGCCTGTAGCGGTTAAGTATTACTCAGATGATTGGCCAACGAATGCAGCAAAGAAAGCGTTTGAAAAAGCTGTGTTCACAAAGACTCAAAAAACAAATGCCCTGACCGAAGGTGGGTTTTGTCGTGTCGTCAAATCTTGTTTCAAGTCTGATTAGTAATTTGTCTACACGGACTTGTGGTTATATCTTATAAAACTTGCATTCATTTATCAACAACTTGGTAGTTCTTGATATGCAGTGGAAGTGACGGCAATAGAGAACAACATTATTGTGTACAAATTTGTGCAAGATCTTCATTTCTTTGTTACGGGTGGTGAGGAGGAAAACGAACTTATCTTGGCCAGTGTGTTTCAGGGACTCTTTGATGCAGTGAACCTTCTCCTTAGGTCTGTATAGATTTAGCTCTTTTATTTCCAAATTAGCTCAACTATTCAAGCTTCCTTTCTATCAAACCCGAATTACAGAGGCAATGTTGATAAGAGAGAAGCATTGGCCAACCTTGACCTCATCTTTCTATGTTTTGACGAAATTATTGATGGCGGGTATGAAACTTTCTACTCCTTTAATGACATTTCTAGAAGTAAATGATATATATTTCGTAGGTTATGTACTCTAATAGTACTGTCTTATGTCTCAGTATTGTTCTGGAGACGGATGCAAATGTTATTGCAGGAAAAGCAGGGATCAATAGCATTGACTGTAATGCTTCTCTATCCGAACAGGTATTGAAAATATGATAAATTTGTTTTCTTCATACAAATCTTGAAAAAAGTTAACATTTAAATCCAACCTCTCATAACTAATGAAAATACGGTTTTGCTTCCTTTAGACGATAAGTCAGGCGCTGGCGACTGCAAGAGAGCATTTGACAAGGTCAATTCTGAAATGATGAGAGTGTTATGTTGCTTGTTGTCGTCTCAATATGAAATATGAATGTGTGTTTCATCTCTTGTGGTTGAGTGATCTCTAAGAAATATTTTTTTTTTAAATCGCTTGAAATTTATAAATATACGTCTTAAAATCATTTTTAAATGCAAATATTATATAAATTATAATATATTAAAATATTTATAAAAATGATATTAAATAAATATGTAATAGTATAATACATGTAAATTTTTAATATATCAATATAAAAATTAAATATAATATAAAATAAAATATTAGCAATTTTTTAAAAAAAAATTAAACAAAATATAAAATAAAATTTATATTAATTAAATATTTATCATATTTATAATGTTTATAATTCGATTTTATTATATATATCTGTATAATTAATACTAAATTTAAAAAATATTTGAAATAAGAAATAAATTATGCATATATTTAATCTATATTTATCAAATAAATAATTAGTTATAGTGTGTAAATATTTGTGTTTAAGCGTAGGTTATGAGTCTCAATTTTAGTTGGACACAATGGACCGATCCAACACCCTAATATTTTCATATAAAAATTTAATATTTTCATACGAAAAAAGTGAAATTAAATTTCTCATTTTTGGGATCGATGTAAAAATATATAACTACTAATCGATTTAATTCTCTCAATCTAAATCTAGTTAAAATGTTAAAGAAGTAGAAGCTACACATTTTTACGATGCCCATTATGCTATTTGATTGCAGTATTGTAGGACCGTCTAGTTCCAATTTATTTCTTATATATATATATAGACCGTCTTGTGTTTTGTGTTCATTCTTTAAAAAGCTTTGGGACCTACTTAAAAAGAAAAAGGTAAAACAATGGAATTATAAGTCAAAGATGCTTTTAGTCATTACATAAGTGGTTGTTTCATCACTAAACATCTACGGATCTCTCGGTCGAAGATGCTTATTAGTTAATTATATTTTAAAAACGGTTTATTATTTTAATCATCCAAAATTGGGTTAAGGGCATTTTTTTAAGAATGAAAATAATAATTAATGAAAATTGTAATTAGAAAAAAAAAAAGAAAAAGAAGAATTACGCGAAAATGTCGACATAATTGGCGTGTGGCTATAAAAAATTCGGGGAATTGTATCTCTTCTCTAAAGTCTAACCTTCTTCTCCAACTGCAACTCCATCACGATGTCGACATTGCTTATATCTTTCTCCAACTTGCTTTCATCTGGATTCTCATGTTTATTAATTCTGATTCATCTTCTGGGTTTACGAGAATTCTACGTAATTTCTTCGCTTTTTCATGATCCCAAAGGAGAACTTTACCCCAAATGTTCTTCATCGATGTTCGTCATCTCCGATTTCATTTCAGTCTTCCATTGTTTTTACTCTTATGAATCTTCGATTTTATTTTCGGGAAACTAATTCTTCGTTTTATTTAGGTTCTTTGGAACTTGCTTCATCTATACTTGTTTGGATCAGAAAAAGATTCTCTCTCAGGTATTTCATCGAACACCATCTCATCTATTTTCTTTGAATTAAAGATTTGTACTTTCTTTTATTTTCTTCTCGATTCAAAGTCTTTCCATGTAATTTGAAGTTTGATTAAGTTGGTGTTCTTAAGATTCTCGCTAATTTCTAATGATGGCTAGGATTTCTTTCCATGAAGGTTATTCAGTTAATCTGTAATTGTCTCTGATATGTTTGATTTGTTGCAATGTTCCTCTGTACAGCAACAGAGTCATTTTTGCAGATAGTTCCTGAGACAATGGCTGATTCTTCATCTAGCATTCTTTGCAATGCTAGCGAGTCAGATCTTTGTCGTGATGATTCCGCTGCGTTTCTACTTAAATTAGTAGCCATGGCTTCGATTCTCTTATCTGGAGCTGCTGGTGTAGCTATACCACTCATTTGTAGAAATCGTCGGTTCCTTCAAACCGATGGTAGCCTCTTTGTGGCTGCTAAAGCCTTTGCAGCCGGTGTGATCCTCGCCACGGGATTTGTTCACATGCTGGCTGGTGGCACTGAAGCTTTGATGAACCCGTGCTTACCGGATTTTCCTTGGTCCAAGTTTCCTTTCCCGGGGTTCTTCGCTATGGTTGCTGCTTTAATCACTCTCCTTGTGGATTTCATGGGGACACAGTACTATGAGCAAAAGCAAGAGAAGGAAGCTACTGAGTCTGATGAACAGCGGGGTCGTGAACAATCACCGGGTCTTGTTGTTCCCGTGGTTGCGGAAGGAACAGAAAATGAAAAAGTGTTTGGAGAAGAAGGCAGTGGCGGGCTTCACATTGTTGAAATTCATAATCATGCTGCTCACCATAGACATAGTCACACCCAAGGACATGGTTCAGGTGACCGTAAAATCGACATTGGTCATGCGCATGGAGGTTTGGATGCTGGAAACGGAGCTAGGCATATCGTTGTTTCTCAGGTATAAACATTTGTCTCTCTTTTCATTGTTTCTTGTAGAGCTACAAAAGTAACAATATAAGCTCAAGGGGATATCCTAAAAAACGACACTATTTCACAAAGTAAATTTGGTAAGCCTCAAACGTTTGTGTTTAATTAAAGTCACCTGTTAGGTTCTGGAGCTTGGAATCGTGTCACACTCAATAATAATTGGTATATCCCTTGGAGTATCTCAATCTCCTTGCACAATCCGGCCTCTAATCGCAGCACTATCCTTCCACCAATTCTTTGAAGGATTTGCTTTGGGTGGATGCATCTCACAAGCGCAATTCAGGAACAAATCAGCAACCATAATGGCTTGCTTTTTCGCCCTCACCACACCGATAGGGATCGGGATTGGCACTGCAGTGGCGTCCTCTTTCAATTCTCACAGCGTAGGAGCATTGGTGACAGAAGGTATCTTGGATTCCCTTTCAGCAGGGATACTTGTGTACATGGCTTTAGTGGATCTCATAGCTGCGGATTTCTTGAGTAAGAGAATGAGCTGTAACTTTAGGCTTCAAATTGTTTCTTATATGATGTTGTTCATTGGAGCTGGACTCATGTCTTCCCTTGCTATTTGGGCTTAGATTCCATAGTTTCTGTTATAGCTACTTACAAACAATCTGTATAGCTTCTAAATTAATCAATTCTCATATTTTGCAATCTCTCACGAGTCGCTGTTTTCTTGGCAACATTGAAAAGGAGAGGTTCAAAGTTATGACTCATCTATATACAACTCATTTGTCAATATTATATTTTAAGGAAAAACTGTCTTTCCAATGTCAAAAGATAATGTTAGATTTTCATCTTTAGTGGTCCAGATTTTATATATCTAAACAAACTTTTTTTGCTAAATACGATTCATATAAAATATATACATATACTAACTCATAGTTAATTAGTCTTAGAATGTTAGATTTGCATCAAAAGTGTTCCCAGAGTTTGTATTTCAGTTGTTTAAAACTGTTATCCATTGATCTTACCAAAAGGTGGGCGAAACCAAGAACAATTACAACGACAACAATAGATTTGAGTAACTAACAACAAACTCAACTCAAAATGAAAAACTTTTGTTTTAAAAAGACATGAACATAACTTTTTTAAGCCATCAGAAGCTAGTGATGGAGCTTTGTTTTTTAAATTTAAACGATGTCTTCTTCTTTGTGGGTCTCAATAGTAACATCAGAAGTAGGATAAGCCGCACAAGTGAGGACAAATCCTTCACTAATCTGCTCATCATCGAGGAAACTCTGGTCAGATTGGTCAACGGAGCCAGAAACAACTTTACCGGCACAGCTCGAGCAAGAACCAGCACGGCATGAGTACGGCAAATCGATTCCGGCTTCCTCCGCAGCATCGAGAACGTAAACGTCATCGTCACATTCAACCTCTTGTTCTCCTTCTGGAGTGATGAATTTGACTTTGTAAGTGGCCATGGCTGTGACACGACCGCCGCGAGCGGTGGCTGATTTGAGACCGAAGAGGGATTGAGTGTTGAGTGAAGGTAGGGAACGGATGCTGATTGGAGATGTGTGACGACGGAGAAAGGAAGTTCCGACGATGGCGCTTGAGAGAGCAGTGGAAGCCATTTTGAGATATTTGGAGATTTTTTTTTTGTTGGGTGTGTAGAAATGATGGGAGAGTGTGGTGAAGGAGAGAAAGATTAAAAGGTGGGATTGTTGCGGAATCCTATCTTCCACGTGGCGTTTATTATGTGGAGTGTTAGATTATCGTCCTTTTGGTGATTTTGTTTTCTATTTGTGTGTGATTGTGTTTGACACACTTAACACTATCTTGTTGAGGTCAGGATTACGTGGTCTCACTTGAAAACACCTCACCAACACACTTTTCGACTTGTTTTCTATCTTTAATAAATAACTCCCGTCATTATGTTTTATTTAAATGTTTTTCTATCCATCGACGGAGATTTTATTTGTTCAAGGACAAATGTGTGGATTTTAAGATGGGATTAATGGTGTGCTCAAAGCCACTTATAACATCTCTAATTTTTTTCAACGTGTACATTCCTAATAACCAAAAGATTTGGTTATTAACCAGACAGATTTCAAACAAAGAAAATTACTTTTTTTTTAGGGTTTTAATTTTTAAAATCGAATTAGAAAATTGGGTTTCACAGAGACGAGAGAACCAACAGTATCTATGAATCCTAAATTAAAAAGAAAAAGCAGATTCCAATTTATCAAAAGGGGAGATTAAACGAAAGAAAAAATAAAGCTTTAGGTTTCTCCCCATAGCAAAAAAAAAACTGAGATTTTAAGAAGAAGATAATATAAGTTGGATTTTGAATCACCTTACAACCACCTGCCATTCATTCCCTCTCAGTTGTCTACAATCTAAACCCGTAAGATGCTCTTTTTTACTAACAGTAGTTAACTGCCTCCAAGAACATTCCCCCATCCATCTTTACCGCAATTTTTGTTGTTGTTGTTCGGTAATTATCTCTAGTCGCACTTGATGTTTCTGTAGATCCTCCTAACAAACAGATTTGATCCTAGGAACCCAACAGCTCCTGCACATTTTTCAATTTACCAAAACAATCACTAAACCAATGCCATTTTGGAAGTAAGAGGATTGAATGAAAAAAAAAAAAGACTAACCACAAAGGATTCCGAGGCCGAGACAGAACATCAAGGTGTAACCAAAGTAGAAGCTGGTCTGGAAAAACCCAAACATCTTGGTCTTTACGTAGTAGTAATAGATCGAGTATAAGTAGACATAAACCGCAGTCGAAGCAGCAGAGAAGAACGAAGTCCATTGCCAGTGGTAGTTTTCCGCATTCAGCAAAAAATATGTTCCCACAATCGTTACACAGACGGTCACCACAACAAGGATCAAAAAGACAAGCAGCATGAACCCGTACACGTAGTAAACCTTCATTAGACCAAACAAAACCATTAGGAAATGTAACAGTATCATTATAAATTGGAATTGTAAGTTGTAAAAGAGACTTTTTACCTTATAATTCCAGAAGGATGTGAATACGAAGTACATTTCAATGAAGATGCTGCCAAAGGGTAAGAGACCTCCCATAAGAGAGACTACTGATGGGGTCAAGTACCACTTTTTCTCAGGGATTGGACGCGGGATTGTTTTCACACGGCATGGATTGTTTGGAGCACCACTCCAGTTTCTACCAACTACTGTCCCAAGGAGGGCAAGTGGGAACGAAATGAAACCCCAAATTACAAATACAACCACCATTGTTCCAAAGGGAATTGCCGCAAGAGATCCGTAGAATATGGCGATTGTGTTTAGGAGAAAACCAATCCCAAAGCACAAGAATGGGAAGAGAGAAGCTGTGAGAATCATGCACTTGATCCAATGTTTACCTGAACAAACATGCATAGAAGACAATTGAAATTGAGTCGAGCCAAGGATTATTATTGGAGATCCAACAGAGGAGGCTACAACGTACCTCCGCTTCTTGAATACATTCCACCACTCACATAACCGGAGACAAACGAGGTCAGAGCGTAGCAAACTATGAAAGTTGTGACAATTGCTCCTCTCCTGAATAAGGTTAAAGCAGACTAAGAAATTTACATTGCAAGAATAAAATTCACACAAAAGCCAGACTCTTATTCCATGAGAAATAACACCATGAGAAATTGATTGAAACTAAGGAAGTAATGCATACCCAACATAAAGTGTCCCAATGATTGCCATTAAAATGACAAGAAGAACAAGCAAAGCCAACTGTGCACCTGTGCCCACAACAGCCGAGAGAAGAACCAGACTACGTGGTGGTCTGAACACATCTCCGTGCACAAGTTTCCATCCAGATTCTTCACTTACATCCCGTTCCTGTGCTCAATAATACTAACTGTCAGAAATTGTTCCACTCTTGCACTTACAATGAAGAATAGAAATTGACAAGTTGAAAACACAGCATGTGAACTTCTGTAGCTATTCTAGATAAGAGGTTTATGAGACATCACCAAGCTCTCCAGGTCATCGTCTTCACGAGCATACTTCGCATAATCATTTCTGAGAGTCCTCATTAATATCATTGAGACCAAACCAGTGAGGAAGATAACCATCATGAACGAGTTAAAGATGGAGAACCAATGGATCTGTAAGATGAAAAAATCCCTTAAAACCCCTTACAAAAGCACAAAAAAAATCTTGAGACAAGGTTTTGGCAATTTAATTAACAACCATGTGAAGCAGCATCCAGTGAAGTGTGTATATATATAATTATGATTTACCTGGTGTTCAAAGAATGGATAGTCTAGATAAACATCAAAACGACGAGCAAATGTGACATTGGTTGGGATCCATTTCACAGAATATGTCAAGTCCACTGTCCTCCCTGCTTCTAACGGCTTTGGATTGTCTTGTGTAAGATTCACATGAATAATCTATGAAAAGAAGTAAAAAAAAGATCACTGGTAAAGTTCATATGAAAAATTAATACTGCTTAATGGCAAAAACAACCGACCTGATCTTTGTTGTATTTGACAATAATATTCTTATGAGTGTATAGAACATGCTTGCCGTTTTCACTATTTTTTCCAGGAGGCAGCTCGCCCACAAAGCCTATGACAACAATGAGATGCTCAAAACTTTATGTCTAGAACAAAAACTGAAAATTTGGTTGTTTAAGTTGAGAATAAGAAATATCATACCCCATAAAGGCAGATCATCTGAACTTGCATCCACGTATGCCATACATCATTTGTGACAAAAGATTAGCAAACAAAGGATTCTTAAAATGTTAAAGTTACATTAATGTAACAATAGAGGATATAAGGTGGTATTGTAATATTGGCTCATTGTCAACAACTTTTATTGCGCAGCAAGTTGAGTTCCCCAATAAGTTATAAAGACCTTCAATTGCAAATATAGCAAACAGCAACATGTTTTTCCCATCCAGAAAATCAAATTTTTCTTTCATAATTTTTTAATCAGTGATATGTACCAGTAAATGCAATACATACCGATAAATAATTCAAACCAGTAACTATTTTCGATGGCATCTTTGAAATGCCGGACCTTAGCTTCATCAAGTTCCAAATGACAGATCACGCTTCTGTCAACATTTTCTGGAGTAAACAGAAGATCACAACATAAGTCTTGTGCAAGAAAGATAACAATTCTGAAAACAAAACTAGCATAAATATCAACGTACTCAAGAACTTGATGTCTATCTGGCTGTCGATGAGCTCATTTCCTCCAAGCACCTCACCAAGACCACCCCATTTGTGAAGACTAATTTCATTGGGGCGGCAAAAAGGAAGGCTGTAATAGTTATATGTTTCTTGTGGGTTATTATATGGGCCAACTTTGTTCACCCACAGCGTAACCTGCTCATCAGCTTGATACTGAAAAAGTAAAAGCAGAAGACTAAATTTCATGAATTGTGAGAAATGAGAACAGATGGTAAATAATAAACCAAAACCCAGAAAGCATAATGGAGCCAAAAATCAAGCCTAGACACCTATTGGAGCTCTTTTGATGCAACGTTTGGTATGTTTCGCAAAAGAGTAGGCAAATTGGCGTAAATGCAGATACAAAACAATGAAGACGTCATCCATTGGAAGATAAAGGGAAAACATTACAAATCTCGTCACTGCAGCGCTATCACTTCCTCAAAAAAATAGGTCTGTCATTTACGAAAGACTACTGTTCTCTTGCATGACCAGCTTTATTAAAAAAACAATCACCAAACAGAAAAAGTGAAAATGGCAGTTAGGGCTCAACCAAATAAGGAGTAAATTTCATAACAAAATCTCAAGGGAGAAAAGGGCAAGTCTGAAGGAAAAGCCTTAGAGCTCCAAATCTCACGACCTCAACACTAACAAGAAACCTAAACATTTTGATCCAAAAGTGACCAAAATCTGGGAATACTTTAGACGTATCAACAGGCAATCACAATTTAAGTTGATTTAGAAACACATGACGCTTATCTCTTCCACCACAAGAATCTGTCAGATCTAGATAAAACATACATGATACAGTATCAGCAGAATCTAGACATAACAAGGAACTGCAGGAGCATATTCTATTCCAGTCTAACTTCTCTCGACTAGATGTGGCAAATTCAGGAACACATCATCACAGCAGTGAACATCCAGCCACTGACAATGATCCTTACAAGAAACAAACCCAAGCCATAAGTCAGTATTGCATGTGTACTGTACAACAATCAGACTCCGACAAGCAGTAGGTGGACTAGGGTGACCCAAAACAACGAAAACTAGAAAGCATATCAAAACCTAATCCATAATGCCGCCAACACGAGAAACCTAAAACACAGTGGATAATTACTCTCTGGAATTGCCAAGGAATAAAAAAAACAAGCAGCTGGATCGAGCCTCCAATTCAGAAATTAACAGATCCAACAGCGAAGAGAAAAAATACAAACAACATGCAACAGCGAGATCTACCAGAAATCTAATCGAAGTCGTCTAAGAAGAATAAAACGGCAGCCACTAGAGATTCAAATCTAACCTTGTGATCGGACTCGGAAGCCAAAGCCGGAGAGAGAAGGGAAACGATAAGAAGGAAGATGCAGGCGGAGGAGTAAGCCGAGAAGAGAGATAGGACGGTGGAGGAAGACGGCATATCGGAATCCGACGAAGGATCAGATCTGAGGGATGAGTTAGACCAATGAGTCGCCTCGGAGATACGATTCAGGTGGCATATATATAATATGAATATACTATATTGTTACAATTTAATCAGCAGCTCTATTATATTCCTCGGATGCGAGCGATCGAACCAGAGATTTTCATCATATCGTTTTGGATGAGTTTTGGACTCCCCTTTTACTAATACTCATTTGGGCCTTTAAAAAACCAGAAAGCCCAGTATTTATTGAACATTTATGCCAACAACAAAATTACAAAATTTTATTTGTAACATATTGTTATTGGTTTATTTATTGATAGTCACATAGTGTATTTTGTATCATAATTTTTTTACAGCTAATTAAAACAATAATGTAATTAAAAATATGTTATCAACCGTAATCACAACTGCTGACAACAGACAAACAAACAACATATATTTCAGTCGTAGTGTTGACCGCATTCCCAACCGTTAGCCGCGATCAAACGAACAAAACTAATATATTTTGAAAGTTCCAAATGAATAATAATATCAAATAACAAATACTTTATGATTACCAAAATCCACACTTGTGTATTTGTAATTGGATGAATGAGAAAAGAGGGTTAGTTTCTCTATTTGAACATAATGTGTTTAGATTCAAATCAACCGATTGGTTTTCTATTGATAAACATAATGAATGATACAAGATTATCACAAAGAGATTTGTCTTTAAAAGTTTAGAGAGCTTGTTCTTAAATCTAGGGCTTTTATAACATAGAAATAAGATCATTTGCTTTGAGTTTTCGAATTCATTTGTTTTTGATATTTTGTTAAGCGTTCTTCAGTTGATTTTGCGAATCTCGGATTACATTGTTTTGATGTAGATACTAGTTTGACCATGTAGACGAACTATACAACTTGGAAATAGTTTTTAAAAAAAAACTTGATTTGATTTTGATTAAGTTTTACATATATTGCACCACTAGTTTTGATGGGTCGAATTTAGTGTGAAATCTAACTCCACCGATTGTCTCATAATCTTTTAAGTGTGTTGTAGTGCTAGATTTTGAAAATCGAAATATACATTTTTATTTATTTTATGATTTTGAGATAGATATTACGGTTAATAATACCGTATTCATGAAATATGATATATGCTTATACCGGATTTGTAAGAAGAGAGGAGTGAAAGTGAAGGGGCAATTTGTTATCTCTAATCAAAAAATTGCAATCATGACAATTTTTGAAATAAATGGCTAAGATTATCTGTTTTCATCTAATAAGACTGCACAAAATATCCGAAATCAAAAAATCGAATCATAACCAAATAAAAAATAGATAGTAAAGAAAATCAGAATTGGATAAAATATTTGAATGGAACTTACACTCTTATATGCATTGAAATCGAATCGAAAATCGAATGAGTGTCCAAAATATAATAATATACAAAAAAATATTAATTATTTGATATAATCTAATTATCAAAAATTATAATTATAAACCCGAATATATTAGTTGTTTTTAAACCAAAATAATAATAAAAAAAACTAAAATATTCAAAAATTTAATTATATTAGTTAGATTTAACCAAATTTTATTTATATTTAACGATCTTTTTAGTTTTTTTTTATCAATATTTCAAATATATGAATCCAATTTGAACAACGGATGGAACCAAAACGAATATGAATCGAACTTGAATCAAAATTATAAAATATTTAAATGAATCCTATACATTAGAACCCAAAATATATGAAATTGAAATAACCGATTTGAAATCCGAATAGATATCCGAAGAAACAAGTCTATCATTTATCGTCATTGGTGATACTCGAATACCCTGCGAGAAATTCAAGTTGTGATATCCATAAAAGAAAAAAAGAATTTGCGAGCTGCATAGTTTTCAAAGACCAAATGTTGAATCATTAATGGTATAAGTTTAAAATATTAAAATCCACGGAAGCTTAAATATTTTTGTTGTAATGTTATTAGGATGTTTAGGCACATGTTAAAAGATATTTAACGAGAGAGATGGAGAAATAAAAAAACTCATCAGGAGAGAGACTACTTATCCTATGTGATGCTAAAGATGAGATTAGACCTTAACATTTGAGTATTCGTTCCACTTCCATGTCGGTGTTTTTGGATTTCAGATATTTGATATTTCATAATTTCTATTCGGATTCAGTCGATTTCATTTAGATTTGAACCGGATAGAGATATTCAAATTATTGATAAAAAAAATTAAAAATTTAGTTTAAAATAAATAAAATTTGATTGATTTAACTAAAATGTTTTGAATATTTCAGTTATTCTTTTTATTTTACGTATTTTAATTTAAAAATCATTCACATTTTTGTATTTATAATTACAATGGTAACTGAATTATATCAACTCTAAATATAATTAATATTTTGTATATAAATATATTTAGGTTATTATCCATTCTCATTTTTTTAATCCGTTTTGGTTTGATTGTAATTCAATAATTCGGTTTTATTATTATTCACCTTTTTTTTTTAATGTGCATGTTACATCAGATTTAAGTGTTATTCCTTATCTCCTAGACACCTAGAATTTCCTTCGACATTTGTGTTGGTGTTGTTCGTTTGGTCGCCGCAGGCGGCTGCGGCTGCGGTCAATCATGCGGTTACGGCAAATGTTGTTCGTTTATCTGCCGTCGGCGGTTACGGTTGCGGTTGATCGCAGATTTTTAGTCGCACCGCTGTTTTAATCAGGGGTCGAAAAAATTGCGACGCAGGACACAGCATCTGACCGCTGCGTCTGCCACAGGTACATACGGCAGCTAAACGAACAAAAATTTGCCGCAGCCGCAGATTCCCATGACTGCCAAACGAACATGACCGTTCTCAAACTTTGACTTTCTATTATGGACAACAAAAAAGTTAAGAGGAGAGGAAGGTGCTCATTTTCCTTATTACTCTTTGGTAAACCTTGGTCACTCTTTAGAGATTTTAACCAAGCTTTAAATTCTCTTGATGTATTTTCACAAAATTCTAGTATTACATCAGGAATGGAAGATTTTAGAGATTGTATGGGATTCAATAATTTGGCCGACATTGCATTTAGCGGCAATCATTTCATTTGGTGGAATAAGCAACAATTAAACCCAATAGCCAAAAAGTTGGATAGAGTGATCGCAAATGATAACTGGATGTTATCATTTTCGTTATCATATGTTGAATATGATACTCTCTTCTCATATCATAATCCAACTTGTGTCTTTTTGGGCTTACAAGCACAAAGGAAAAGGGTCCATTTAAATTTTTAAATTTTCTATTGTACAACACTAACTTCATTGCTATTGTTGCTAGTGTTACAGATGTTTGTAAGAATATGCACCTTTAAGAAACTTCCATGTTCACTCTCTCTAAAAAACTAAAGCTTATTAAAAGGATAATTCAGGATTTCCACAAAAATAACTATTCGGATTTAGAAAAGAGGGTTTCTGAAGCTGCTAAACTCTTTATAACTTGTCAAAACAACTTTTTTATCTCTCCCTCGTCTATCTCAGCAGTTTCTGAATATGCAATCTGACATTTTGAGAGAAAATTAAGGTACTTCGAATGGAGGAGGAACTGTGACTAATTCTTCACCATTAGGGAGCTCAAAGTAAACCTGAGAAAACAATATGAAACAAAGCATATTAATATCTAACTAGGAACCATCATAAACCGAAATTTAATCAATAAAGAATATCAGATTCTCCGTAGGGAAAATGTTTAACATTCTGATAAATAAAACTCCATGGCGCCTTTTAGCACATCTATTAAACAATTATTTAGAAGAAAAAAAATCTTAGCCGCCGCTAACCTAACTTCTCTCTATGATTTCGTATGAAATAGAGAGTGAGAACTCTATTTCTCTAATTTCGTTCTCCCTCACCACCGTGATTCGATTTCCTCCAAACGATTGGATTTTCCCCACACGATTCGATTTCCTCCATTCGAAAAATCCTAATTTTCCCCCAAAATATCAGATTGAATTTTTTAAGAAGACGGAGTAAATAACATCGTTTTGGTAAAACTCAAAATGACGTCGTTTTGATTTATGTTTTTAGAAAAAAAAAATTATAACAGAACGACGTCGTTTTTGTCTTTACCAAAACGATGTCATTTTGTTTATTTCTCAGTCGCATAGCACAAACGACATCGTTTAAGTTCACCATTCGACATAGTAGTCACGTCATCACGTGTAACGGAGAAACACACTAAAACTGTTTAGTTGGTAGAAATAGTCATGATTTAAATGTTTGTGATTAAAATTCAAATATATATATAGTTATATGATAACAATTCGTGTATAAATAATCTTAAAAACACCATTACGGTGAAATATGCCGTTTTTTCTAATAATAATGTAGATTTTTGGATGTAAAAATATCTATATTATCTAAAATTATCAAAATGAATTTTCGGCATAATTATTTAAAACTCTATTAGATAGACCCATCCAGCAGTGAGCAAAGGAAACATCGAACTGACTGAAAGCAACTTCTGGGTCCCATATTTTTAATATTACCTGATATTTAAATTAAAATAAATAAATAACAAAGGCATCGTAACTTCCTGAGAACAGTCCAGCGCAAGGAGCGACGCATATTACTGGAGTATCATCATCATTGCAATCATCATCATTGCAATCATCATCATTGTAATCATAATCATCGTCATCATCATAGCAACAGTAATCATATATTCACGGATAATAAAAAGGAAGACATAACAGAAAATCAACAATACCATCTTTCTATCCATTCCACACTCATCTTCCATCTTTTCGTCTTGGAATCGAGAAAATCTCTGAATCGAATCCTTGAATTTGTGTGTTGTTATTGGATTTTGTCTTGTTTCGGATTTCACGTGAATTAGGTGCGCGTTATGAGTTGGTAGGGAATGTAATGAACTGAAGTTGAATTTACCTTGAGAATCTCGAGATTTTCCTGGGTTGTGTCGTTGGAATTAGGGTTTGTTGATTTTGCTGTGACAACCATGGAGAAGTACGAGCTAGTTAAAGACATTGGTTCTGGGAATTTCGGAGTGGCCAGACTCATGAGGGTCAAAAGCTCCAAGGAATTTGTTGCAATGAAGTACATCGAGCGTGGCCCAAAGGTCTATCTCTCAAGATGTTTCCTTTTCTCTGAGATTTATTACTTTCCCTTTTGCCCCGAGCTCATAAGCTGTGAATTCAGATTCTTAGATGAGAAGATGACCCATTTCCTTTTTCCTCAGGGGTTTTCTAAACACTCTGATTTTCTTACTTTTTGTGTGTATTTGCATAGTACAGGTTGTTCAGAGTTGTTATGTTGTCTTCTAATATCAAAGATGGAGTATGTAATTTTTAACTCTTTTCCTGGATTTGTTTTGGTAAACAGATTGATGAGAACGTGGCAAGAGAGATTATTAACCACAGATCACTTCGCCATCCAAATATAATCCGGTTTAAGGAGGTAAGTGTATTTTATAGAGCTTCATGGTGGCATGTTTACAGCTATGGTGAAAAGTCTCGAAGAGCTGAAGTTGGTAGATCTTTAAAGCTTGCATCTTTTAAGTACACTTAGTACACTATGTGGGATTTGTCTTTGGCTTTTCCAGGTGGTTTTGACACCAACGCATATCGCCATTGTCATGGAATATGCTGCTGGTGGTGAGCTATTTGAGCGTATATGTAGTGCTGGAAGATTCAGCGAGGATGAGGTGAGCTTTTATATAAAACTCATATTTTCTAATATTGAGGGAGAAGAAATGGGAAAATGTGTAGATATTATATTATATCTGTATGCGATCTATGTTGTATATCATTTGCAGCAGCAGGGCTTTCACTGATTAATGAGGGATTCAAGCTTTTTTGCTTCTTTTTTTCACCAGGCAAGATACTTTTTCCAGCAGCTTATATCAGGGGTCAGCTATTGCCATGCTATGGTAAGGGAAATCTGTGACTTATGAAGTTTTCTTAACTTTGCAATATACATAATCATTTATTTTCATTCATTAGTTACACTTTTTCCTTATCGTCGCAGCAAATATGTCACAGAGATCTTAAGCTCGAAAATACTCTCTTGGATGGAAGTCCTGCTCCACGCCTGAAAATCTGTGATTTTGGCTATTCAAAGGTCTATAGCATATATCTCTAGCATACTCTTTACGAGGGTCATTGTCTTAGGATCATTTTTTTCCTCTTCTTATTTTGTAGTCCTCACTGCTCCACTCTAGGCCGAAATCAACTGTTGGGACTCCAGCATATATTGCACCTGAGGTTCTTTCTCGCAGAGAATATGATGGAAAGGTATGCGCTATTGCTATATCAGTTGAGCTTAGCAGCTCTGTTAAAGTTAATATAGTTTCAAACATCTTCTTGTGTAGTTGTGGGGATCTGAAGATTTTGCTTATGCATATTATTTTTGATACATTTAGAGCCATGCCTGTTATGCAGAGACATTTGACTGATACAAACGGTCTATTGAAATCGTTATGATCTTATTTCTTATCATCTTCGTGGAAATCACCAATCCTTTTCTTACTTTTATTTGTTTTTCACTCAGATGGCTGATGTATGGTCTTGTGGTGTGACTCTTTATGTCATGCTGGTTGGGGCATACCCATTCGAAGATCAAGAGGATCCAAAAAACTTTAGAAAAACAATTCAAGTAGGTTTCGTTGTTGTGCACAAAAATTGCTTAAAGAAATGATGCATCCCATTAGCAGTTGTGCCACATTGTTGCAGAGAATAATGGCTGTCCAGTACAAGATCCCAGACTATGTCCATATCTCACAGGATTGCAAACATCTCCTCTCCCGGATATTTGTCGCCAATGCAATCAACGTATCATTCTCTCAGAAAAGCTTAATAATCCATTCTTCATTTCTTTGTGAAGTTTATTACTTATTGTTCTTGTTTTCAGAGAATTACCATTGCTGAAATCAAGAAACACCCATGGTTCCTAAAGAACCTGCCAAGGGAACTTACAGAGACAGCTCAAGCTTTATACTTCAGAAAAGAGAATCCGACATTCTCTCTCCAGAGTGTAGAAGAGATCATGAAGATTGTGGAAGAGGCAAAAACGCCGCCTCCTGTTTCACGATCCATTGGAGCATTTGGGTGGGGAGGAGAAGAAGATGATGTGACCAATGAAGAAGATGCAGAAGAAGAGGTTGAGGAAGCAGAGGAAGAAGAAGAAGACGATGAAGAAGAAGACGTGTATGATAAGACGGTGAAGCAAGTGCATGCTAGTGGAGAAGTCCAACTAAGTTAGAAAAGAATTGATTTTATTTTGTTTGTAAAAGAAGAAAGTGTTCGTTGGTCTGTGGAATTTGTCTTTCGCTCTCCTTTGAATTCGTTTTATTGGGTCTGTTTGTGGTATAAATGCTTTTAGGATTTTGCAGTTGGAAGTATTGTAAAATCTGCAGTAGAAAAACAAACAGATTGATGATTGAGTTCTGTTTGGGGATTGTGACCTTAAATAAAATCTTATGTAAATTATCTTTTATTTCTTGTTTTTAGTGTGAGTCCAATTGCAATTAAAATTTATAATAGATGTCTGCAGTTAAGAGATACAAATAATTTTTTTCCACAAACAGTCATGAAGTGTTCGTCCAGGAACCATATCGAACTCTTGTTTGATTAGAGCAACACGAAACTAGTTGTTTTATCCAAGATTAAATCCTACCCATTAGACTATTTCCAAAGAATTCTCAGCAACACAAACCTGCCAACCTCTCCAACATTTATTCAGGACTTTAAGAACTGCTCTCCTTTTGGTGTTCTACCTCTTACATTTTTAACTTATAGACGCTGGTTAGCAATGATCAAGATAAAGCTAAGGCAGCCATGTTTGTTATGCTTGAGTGGGTGGGTTGGACTTATTTCCAGGGGATCGAAGACTTGCACAAATCAGGCAGAGACGAATGGGCTACAAACCCGATTCCTTTTATTAGAAAGATTACATTTGAAATAGGGAAAAAAACAGAAACAAGATTTGTTGTTCCAAATACAATTTTGAATCAAACTGAGAAATGAGTAAACTTAAAACACGAACCGGTCATGTACCATGTTCAAAAAAAACCAGTGCCCTTGAATCTCTCTTCCATCAATCCGTCAATTCGAGCTGCCATCTCCGGAGTCAGGTAGTTCTGCCAATCTCCGACCTTTCCCTTTCTAAAATAAGCACTGTTCGGATAAAACCTA
This sequence comes from Pugionium dolabratum, assembly GCA_018901945.1. NCBI lineage: Eukaryota > Viridiplantae > Streptophyta > Magnoliopsida > Brassicales > Brassicaceae > Pugionium > Pugionium dolabratum. The sequence continues at coordinate 163,367 of JAEVFF010000870.1, forward strand.
GAAGGAATGTCTTCTCTGTATTTCTTCTCTTTGATGTCCTCTCTATCTTTCTCTCCTTTGTTAGTTTCAAGATTCTTCAACGTCTCGAAACTGCAAATATTCACAACTCTCTCAACAATCCCATTCTCCTCTTCCTCAGTTGTGAATCCATAACCCATAAAATCAGCCAATTTCTTCACATATGGCAAAGGATCAGCCTTGATCGTCTCGTACTTTAAAAACAAAACTTTATCTGGGTGTTCTTGGTAAGCTTTCCAATACGACATGACATGGTCTAGGTAAGGACCGTACAAAGACAAACCTCGACAGAACATATCAAAAGACTCCTCAAGACTATTGAGAGGGCCATTGTCTGATCTTTCCTTTTGGAAGAAATTCCACATGGAGACAAAGGTATCTTTTGGATCTCTCCATATGTAAACCATCTTAGAACCTGATTTCGAAATCGATTCTGGTAATAATCCGTACGGAATATGAGTCGAAAACAGAGTGTTCCCTTTGTCCTTGACATCATCAGCTTCACGGAGCAAAGGGAACTCGGCCTCAATGAAAGGAACAAGCTCGTGAGGGTTACGTTGTAGGAGAGGGTTTGAGCAATGGTCAAAATGAGATCGATTTGCGATGGCAAAAGTTAGAGCCTTTAGCCAAGTAGTACCTGACTTTGGGTAGCTACAAACGAAAAAGTCAATGGGGCGTGCTTTCTTGCGCGTGAAGCCAACCTTCAAGAAGAGGCTGAACTATCCAATAAATGGTAACGATCTGCGGTCAGATGTTGTGGTTAAACGTTGTAATATTGTTTTTCGTTTGATCGCTGCAGATTGTCGGCGCAGGTTGTATCGCAATTGTTTGATCGCAAACGCTACAATTTCGTAGCGATTAAAATTTTTTATCACAGTTTTCTGCGATCGACTACAGCGTTTGACCGCAGGAACCTACAACGGTCAAACGATAAACGAACAACGTTTGACCACATAACACAGCTATAGATTCTTGTTGCGAAGAGACCTAATATGTCATAGATGACTGTTAAGATATGAGAATATTAAAAACAGATCTAAACTGTTCTTTTAAATGTTGATTTCGGTTGTAATTAATGATTATATCATCAAAAGATTTTGGTGTAACATATCTAGTCTCGGTTAAAGTGATAATATATATGTTATCTATTGTTTTACACAATGTATAAATGGGTGTGTGTTAAGTGAAAGAGAATTCCACCATTAGAAAATGGAAAAGATATAAATTCAGTCAATCTGAAAGTTTGTCTTCAAATTTGGAAAACTGAAGTGTACCGTTTAATGCTTATATCCTTTCAAAATTTTTGATGTAACATCTTTTTTTTTCGGTTGCATAATAATATATATCTGATATTGGTAAAATATCATTGCGTGTAACTTAATATATAACCATAATCGTGGTTTGTACGGGCATAAGAGATGGTAAAAATTAAAATATATAGATATTAGATATTAGTAGATCTACAACATCCCAAATTCAATAAATAGTTTTGTAGTATAAGATGAACAACATAATGAAAAAAAGTTCAAGTCAAAACGAAATCATATGTGTGTGCGATGATATATCTAACCAATGGTGACAAAAAATCATAAAATTAAACAACTAATTTATGATATTAGGAAGAGATGACCACATATGTGATACATTTGCAAAGATATATTTTAAATTTTTTCACACGTATCGTCAACAAGCGCATTAAAAATTGATTTCATCCTCCAAAATGGATAATATACGTTGATGTGTTCACCCTGTGTTTTTTCACTAACAGAAAACAATTTAGACGGTAACATCAAATTGGATTCCTACACATAAAACATGATAAACATTAAAAATATATTAGAGCTAAAATTAATTTTAACATGTTCTATACAAATTTAGACACAAAATTGTATTAAAATTATCAATAATTATAGATTATGCAATCTTAGACTACGCATAAGATTCAAATAATTTCGATTTTTTACCGGGCAGAACATGATTTGTGTTTTATCATAACTATTATTTCAAAAACAAGAGCACAAAAACACACATTCTGCTGTATAAACGTCTCAAACTATAAAATTTTATTTTTTCAAAAAAATAAAAATAAACTAATTATTTTCAGTAATAAAAGACAAAGTAGAGAGTGAAAATCTTATATTTTTTCACGTAAAAAGAATTCTTTTATTAACCCACTTAAATGTAATAAAATTAATTACTCAAAATAGATTAACAAAAAAAAAATCAAAAATATGTTACTCAGTTTCTCATACACAAACGCTATAGTATACTAATAATTATTATTAGAACACAACTGATATATTTTTTAATATTCAGTAGCCTCTCTTAGTCTCCAATTGTTTGTTGTATTTAGCAAACAGAAAATCTATCAAAAGGTAAAACGTTTATATTTTCCTTTTTAAATTAACCAAATTTCAAACAATATGGAAATCGAATCTTTACTAAATATTCTGTAATTAATAACAGAGAGGCGAGAGAGAGAGAGACGCGTTTTTTATTCTCTCTCAATTTCATATTTCTTTTCTTCTTGCTTGCTTTCTTCATCTTGCGAGAAAAGAAAAAAAAAACAAGATAGTTTGTTGTAAGAATTTTTTTGGTCACATATGTATAATCGATGTGTTAGAGTCATTATCTAAAGTAGTCAAAATTATGTGGTCGTTTATTTGTAAAGATAAAAGACTATGAGGCATAAATGTTATGGAAAATTTATGTGTGGATACATTATGTAATTTCTAATTTGATGAATGGTCGAATTAAAAATTATTTTCTATATAAATAGAAGGGTTATGATCCTCATGGCAACCCAAACAAGAAATTCAGTCACCTTTGTATCCCATCAACAAAGATCTTCAGCTATTCTGGGTTTGTCGTGGAAGAACTGTTCCCAACTTTAGTATCATAAGCCATTGATCCAAAAAGTACGCTTCCGCTATTGTGTTTCTTATTATTCAAGAATTAGCATGAGTTTTATGGTTATAGAAATCATAAAATATTCAACAATTGGTATCAGAGCATCATGTCTAGTTTCTGTATAAAAATCAGATTATTTTTTTTTGTTAAAATTCAGATTTAATAATATGTATAGAATTTTCATATTGTTGAATCTAGTTTTTGGTTAAATTTTAGAGATTAAATCTGTATTTTGTGATCTGTGGTTAAAGTGTCGAAAGATCTGAAATTATGCTTACCATTTTAGATCTGTTTATAGTGAAAATCATGTTTAGATCTGGAATAAATAAGAAAAAAAAATTTTGAAAATTTGGATGGAATCATAAAAACATAGTTTTTCTGAAATTTTTTTGTAAAGTAATTTTTCAGATTAAATTCGATTTTATTTTAAGTAGTCGATTTCATGCTCGTAAAAATTTACTCGAAACTTTGGAATTTTTTCAAAAAAATTTTGAGCAATCTAAAAAATGTCGAATATATATATATATATATATATATATATATATATATATATATATATAAAATTTGGTGGCTATTCATCTTCCTTTTGTCGGTTTCGTTATTAAGTATAAACGTAACCGTTAAGGTTGAAGAAGAATGAATAGGAGAGAAAAAAAAATTATTATTTCATTTAATAATATTTTAAGCTTATTAGCCTTAAAAAGGAATTTTTTAATCAATAAAATAAATTTTATTGTACAGATGCCAACACTGCTGAGTATAAGATGGTTTATGAGAAGTGGGAACGTTCTAACCGCATTGGTTTAATGATCATTTTGGACTCCATTCCAGAAACCTTTAGAGGTGATGATGAGATCCAAGATCTCAAACAGTTCCTTGCTGAAATGGACTTGCGTTTTGCAAAAAGTGATAAGGTAGAAATAAGTACGCTTTTGTATTGTTTTAGTACCATGAGGTATTACGGCAAAGGAAACATAAGGGAGTACATTTTGGAAATGTCTAACATTGTTTCAAAACTTAAAACACTCAAGACTGAGCTTCCAGAAGAAGTGCTCATATTTTTTGTCTTGAACTCCCTTCCTCCTAGTTTAAATCAATTGAAATCCAGTTACAACACACAGAAGGAGAAATGGTCTCTTAATGAGCTTATTTCATATTGTATGCAGGATAGGATGAAACAAGAAAAGTCTGAAAGTGCTCATATGGTTAACACCTCTAAGAGATAGGGCAAAAGAAGAAAAATTGAGGATGTTAAGAATGATGTTGCGAATGGTCCAACACAAAAAAGCAGACTAAGGTTGAAGATACCTTCTTCTTTTGTAAGAAAGCTGGACATATGAAGAAGGACTGCCAAAAGTACCACGCTTGGCGTGCAAAGAAAGGTATGTTCCTTGCTATGGTCTGTTCTGAAGTGAACATAGTTGAAGTACCCAAAAACACTTGGTGGTTAGATTCAAGTGCAACTACTAACATCAGTGTTTCATTGCAGGATTGCCTGAGCTACCGAAAACCAACTGATGCTGAAAGATGCATTTATGTGGCTAATGGAATTCCGGTTTATGTGGAGGCAATTGCGTATTTAAGATTGTTTTTTAGTACTGGTTTTTTTTTTATTTGAAAGACACTTTTGTTGTACCGTCATTTAGACGGAATTTGGTTTATGTTCCTTATTTAGACAAATCTGGTTATTCTTGTCTAACTGAACATGAAAAAGTTACTTTATCTTTAAATTAAGTTTTAATTGGCACTGGTACACTCATGGATAATCACAATCTTTATATGCTTGACATTATAACTTCTCGTGATAAAAGCGTAAATGTTGAATCAAGAGGTACAAAACGTAAATTAGAAAATGCCAGTTCAGGAACTCTGTGGCACAAACGCTTAGGTCACATTTCTAAGAATAGAATTGAGCGACTTGTGTCTGATGGTATATTGGATTCTGTTGATTTCACAAATTGTGAATTCTGTGTGGATTGCATTAAAGGAAAACAGACTAAACATAAGAGATTATGTGCATATAGAGCTACAGAAGTTCTTGAGTTGATACATACAGACATTTTTGGACCTTTCCCTACGGCATCATAGAACGGTCAACAATACTTTATATCATTTATAGACGATTACTCTCGATATGCATACTTGTTTCTTATTCATGAAAAGTCAGAGTCTTTAGACGTGTTCAAGAAATTTAAAGCTGAAGTTGAGAATCAACTCGACCGAAGGATAAAGTCTGTCAGATCTGATCGTGGTGGTGAGTATTACGGTCGGTATGACGGTTCAGGTGAACAACGTCTAGGGCCATTTGCCAGATACCTAGAGGAGTGTGGAATCGTCCCACAATACACTATGCCTGGGTCTCCTAGCATGAATGGTGTGTCAGAAAGACGTAACCGCACTCTTAAAGATATGGTGAGGAGTATGATCTGTCACTCCACCTTACCTGAATCACTCTGGGGAGAGGCATTAAAGACTGCAGCATACATTCTTAATCGGGTACCAACTAAGGCAACTGCAAAAACACCTTATGAGCTTTGGACAGGAAGAAAACCTAGTCTAAAGCATTTTCACATATGGGAATGTCCAACTGAAGCTAGGCCTTACAAGCCGTTTGAGAAAAAGCTGGACTCTAGAACTATGAACAGTTACTTTATTGGTTATTTTGAGCGATCTCGGAGCTATAAGTTTTATGATCCCACACAAAAGAATATTTTTGAGACGGGAATAGCTACATTCTTTGAGGATGTTGAATTTGGGGGGAAAAATGAAGTTAGAGACATCATCTTTGAGAAAGAATCAGATTCAGTTTCTAAACCGATTCATATAGTTGCTTTTGATAAAGCAAATTTACATCCTCAAATTGATACTGAAGTTCTTCCTACAAATCAAGATGACGATGTTATCGAACATGAAAGTCAAATTCAAAATCCTCAAGAACCTGTGCAACAAGAACAAGTGCTTTTGGGGCGATCCACTAGAGAAAGGAGAAGTGCTATTCCAGATGATTACATAGTATTTCTTATGGAACAAGAGGAAAATCATATCCAGTTGGAAGATGATCCTATCAACTTCCGTGAGGCCATGGGTAGTTCTAATTCAGATAAGTGGGTCAAAGCTAGTAAAGAAGAGTATCAGTCAATGCTAGACAATAAGGTTTGGAACATTGTCCAATTGCCAGAAGGAAAGAAAGCCATTGGTTGCAAATGGATATTTAAGACCAAAATGGATTCAAGTGGTAATGTGGAAAGGTATAAAGCTCGTCTAGTAGCTAAAGGCTATACTCAGAAAAAAGGGATTGACTATAAAGAAACTTTTTCTCCAGTTTCATCAAAGGATTCTTTTAGGACAATCATGGCCCTTGTTGCACACTATGACTTAGAGCTTCATCAGATGGATATCAAGACAGCGTTTCTGAATGATGACATTGATGAGACAATTTACATGGAGCAACCAGAAAATTTTGTAATAGGTGATTCAAAGAAAATGGTATGCAAATTAAATAAATCCATCTATGGGCTAAAACAAGTTTCTCGTCAATGGTACCACAAATTTCATAAGATAATTGTCTCATTTGGTTTTGAGGTGAATTTAGTCGAAGATTATGTGTATCAGAAGTTCATTGGGAGTAAGTGTATTTTCCTGGTTTTGTATGTCGATGACATACTACTAGCCACTAACGATATGGGCATGCTACATGAGACCAATATTATTTTGAAGGGTAAATTTGAAATGAAAGATCTTGGTGAAGCATCTTTTGTATTAGGAATTCAGATTCACCGAGATCGAACTCGGAGAATTCTTGGATTATCTAAAAAAAGCTATATCGATAAAGTACTCAAGAGATTTGGTATGCAAGATTGCAAACCAGGTGATACCCCAGTCGTTAGAGGAGACAAATTTTGTCTTAATCAGTGCCCTAAAGGAAATTTAGAAATTCAAGAGATGCAAAAGATTCCTTATGTGTCGGCTGTAGGGAGTCTAATGTATGCTCAAGTTTGTACGCGTCCAGATTTAGCCTACATTGTTGGAGTTTTGGGCATATACTTAAGTAATCCAGGTTTGGACTATTGGAAAGCAGCCAAAAGGGTCATGAGGTATCTGAGGTACTCTGATTCTGATTTTGCTGGATGTCAAGATAGTAGAAAGTCTACATCAGGTTTTATTTTTCTGTTGGCTGGTGGAGCTATTTCTTGGCGTAGTGCAAAACAAACACTCGTAGCTTCCTCCACAATGGCGGCATAATTTGTAGCAGTTTTTGAGGCATCCAATCATGGACTTTGGTTGAGGAATTTTGTCACTTGGCTACGAATTCTTGAAGGAATTGAAAGACCACTAAAGATATATTGTGACAATAAATCAGCTGTTTTGTACTCCAACAAAAATAGCAGCATAACAAAGTCCAAATTTATTGACATTAAGTTCCTCGTCGTTCAAGAGAGGGTACAAAATGGAGAGATTTCCATAGAACACTTAGGGACAAACTCTATGATAGCAGATCCTCTTACAAAGGGCATTCCACCTAAGGTCTTTCTTGAGCATACTGCTCGAATGGGTGTTTCAATATTTGAGGATCATGTGGTTTAGTGGGAGTTTTTCATTTGGTTTTAGATTTTATGTTTTAGTTGTGTTTATGCACATTTATTTTCTGATCAGAAATAAAGTTTTGTTTTTTGGTTTACTCTTCGTACAATAAAGTTAAAGGATCTCAATAAGGTAGAACCAGTTGAAAATCGACATGTATTGATCATTTTTCATGTGATTTTCATGCCACACTTTTCATAATTGATCTATGTCGTTTGTCTATATTAATTTCAGTGATTATGGAAGGTTTAGTTATTTATCATTACAACGAAAACCGCTATGATCCTATGTTACTATAGTCAATGGACGGGATTGTTTATGCCTTGCTATATAATGACAATTTTGAGCTCATAAAGTCTATCACATTTTCAGAATACATATGTGACCCAGTGGAAGATTGTAAGAATTATTTTGGGGTCACACATGTATAATCGATGTGTTAGGGTGATTATCTAAAGTAGTCAAAATTATGTGGTCACTTATTTGTAAAGATAAAAGACTATGAGGCATAAGTGTTATAGAAAATTTGTGTGTGGATACATTATGTAATTTCTAATTTGATGAAGGGTCGAATTAGAAATTATTTTTTATATAAATAGAAGGGTTATGGTCCCATGACAACCCAAACAAGAAATTCAGCCACATTTGTATCCCATCAACAAAGATCTTCGCTATTGATCCAAAAAGTACGCTTATTCAAGAATTAGCATGAGTTTTATGGTTATAAAAATTATAAAATATTCAACAATTAGTATCAGAGCATCATGTCTAGTTTCTATATAAAACTCAGATTATTTTTTTTGTTAAAATTCAGATTTAATAATATGTATAGAATTTTTTCGTCTTTTCGTCTTTAACAAATTCCATCTTTTCGTCTTAACAAATTCCATCTTTTCGTCTTGGAATCGAGAAAATCTCTGAATCGAATCCTTGAATTTGTGTGTTGTTATTGGATTTTGTCTTGTTTCGGATTTCACGTGAATTAGGTGCGCGTTATGAGTTGGTAGGGAATGTAATGAACTGAAGTTGAATTTACCTTGAGAATCTCGAGATTTTCCTGGGTTGTGTCGTTGGAATTAGGGTTTGTTGATTTTGCTGTGACAACCATGGAGAAGTACGAGCTAGTTAAAGACATTGGTTCTGGGAATTTCGGAGTGGCCAGACTCATGAGGGTCAAAAGCTCCAAGGAATTTGTTGCCGTGAAGTACATCGAGCGTGGCCCAAAGGTCTATCTCTCAAGATGTTTCCTTTTCTCTGAGATTTATTACTTTCCCTTTTGCCCCGAGCTCATAAGCTGTGAATTCAGATTCTTAGATGAGAAGATGACCCATTTCCTTTTTCCTCAGGGGTTTTCTAAACACTCTGATTTTCTTACTTTTTGTGTGTATTTGCATAGTGCAGGTTGTTCAGAGTTGTTATGTTGTCTTCTAATATCAAAGATGGAGTATGTAATTTTTAACTCTTTTCCTGGATTTGTTTTGGTAAACAGATTGATGAGAACGTGGCAAGAGAAATTATTAACCACAGATCACTTCGCCATCCAAATATAATCCGGTTTAAGGAGGTAAGTGTATTTTATAGAGCTTCATGGTGGCATGTTTATAGCTATGGTGAAAAGTCTCAAGAGCTGAAGTTGGTAGATCTTTAAAGCTTGCATCTTTTAAGTACACTTAGTACACTATGTGGGATTTGTCTTTGGCTTTTCCAGGTGGTTTTGACACCAACGCATATCGCCATTGTCATGGAATATGCTGCTGGTGGTGAGCTATTTGAGCGTATATGTAGTGCTGGAAGATTCAGCGAGGATGAGGTGAGTTTTTATATAAAACTCATATTTTCTAATATTGAGGGAGAAGAAATGGGAAAATGTGTAGATATTATATTATATCTGTATGCGATCTATGTTGTATATCATTTGCAGCAGCAGAGCTTTCACTGATTAATGAGGGATTCAAGCTTTTTTGCTTCTTTTTTTCACCAGGCAAGATACTTTTTCCAGCAGCTTATATCAGGGGTCAGCTATTGCCATGCTATGGTAAGGGAAATCTGTGACTTATGAAGTTTTCTTAACTTTACAATATACATAATCATTTATTTTCATTCATTAGTTACACTTTTTCCTTATCGTCGCAGCAAATATGTCACAGAGATCTTAAGCTCGAAAATACTCTCTTGGATGGAAGTCCTGCTCCACGCCTGAAAATCTGTGATTTTGGCTATTCAAAGGTCTATAGCATATATCTCTAGCATACTCTTTACGAGGGTCATTGTCTTAGGATCATTTTTTTCTTCTTCTTATTTTGTAGTCCTCACTGCTCCACTCTAGGCCGAAATCAACTGTTGGGACTCCAGCATATATTGCACCTGAGGTTCTTTCTCGCAGAGAATATGATGGAAAGGTATGCGCTATTGCTATATCAGTTGAGCTTAGCAGCTCTGTTAAAGTTAATATAGTTTCAAACATCTTCTTGTGTAGTTGTGGGGATCTGAAGATTTTGCTTATGCATATTATTTTTGATACATTTAGAGCCATGCCTGTTATGCAGAGACACTTGACTGATACAAACGGTCTATTGAAATCGTTATGATCTTATTTCTTATCATCTTCGTGGAAATCACCAATCCTTTTCTTACTTTTATTTGTTTTTCACTCAGATGGCTGATGTATGGTCTTGTGGTGTGACTCTTTACGTCATGCTGGTTGGGGCATACCCATTCGAAGACCAAGAGGATCCAAAAAACTTTAGAAAAACAATTCAAGTAGGTTTCTTTGTTGTGCACAAAAATTCCTTAAAGAAATGATGCATCCCATTAACAGTTGTGCCACATTGTTGCAGAGAATAATGGCTGTCCAGTACAAGATCCCAGACTATGTCCATATCTCACAGGATTGCAAACATCTTCTCTCCCGGATATTTGTTGCCAATGCAATCAACGTATCATTCTCTCAGAAAAGCTTAATAATCCATTCTTCATTTCTTTGTGAGGTTTATTACTTATTGTTCTTGTTTTCAGAGAATTACCATTGCTGAAATCAAGAAACACCCATGGTTCCTAAAGAACCTGCCAAGGGAACTTACAGAGACAGCTCAAGCTTTATACTTCAGAAAAGAGAATCCGACATTCTCTCTCCAGAGTGTAGAAGAGATCATGAAGATTGTAGAAGAGGCAAAAACGCCGCCTCCTGTTTCACGATCCATTGGAGCATTTGGGTGGGGAGGTGAAGAAGATGATGTGACCAATGAAGAAGATGCAGAAGAAGAGGTTGAGGAAGCAGAGGAAGAAGAAGAAGACGATGAAGAAGAAGACGTGTATGATAAGACGGTGAAGCAAGTGCATGCTAGTGGAGAAGTCCAACTAAGTTAGAAAAGAATTGATTTTATTTTGTTTGTAAAAGAAGAAAGTGTTCGTTGGTCTGTGGAATTTGTCTTTCGCTCTCCTTTGAATTCGTTTTATTGGGTCCATTTGTGGTATAAATGCTTTTAGGATTTTGCAGCTGGAAGTATTGTAAAATCTGCAGTAGAAAAACAAACAGATTGATGATTGAGTTCTGTTTGGGGATTGTGACCTTAAATAAAATCTTATGTAAATTATCTTTTATTTCTTGTTTTTAGTGTGAGTCCAATTGCAATTAAAATTTATAATAGATGTCTGCAGTTAAGAGATACAAATAATTTTTTTCCACAAACAGTCATGAAGTGTTCGTCCAGGAACCATATCGAACTCTTGTTTGATTAGAGCAACACGAAACTAGTTGTTTTATCCAAGATTAAATCCTACCCATTAGACTATTTCCAAAGAATTCTCAGCAACACAAACCTGCCAACCTCTCCAACATTTATTCAGGACTTTAAGAACTGCTCTCCTTTTGGTGTTCTACCTCTTACATTTTTAACTTATAGACGCTGGTTAGCAATGATCAAGATAAAGCTAAGGCAGCCATGTTTGTTATGCTTGAGTGGGTGGGTTGGACTTATTTCCAGGGGATCGAAGACTTGCACAAATCAGGCTACAAACCCGATTCCTTTTATTAGAAAGATTACATTTGAAATAGGGAAAAAAACAGAAACAAGATTTGTTGTTCCAAATACAATTTAGAATCAAACTGAGAAATGAGTAAACTTAAAACACGAACCGGTCATGTACCATGTTCAAAAAAAACCAGTGCCCTTGAATCTCTCTTCCATCAATCCGTCAATTCGAGCTGCCATCTCCGGAGTCAGGTAGTTCTGCCAATCTCCGACCTTTCCCTTTCTAAAATAAGCACTGTTCGGATAAAACCTAGAAGGAATGTCTTCTCTGTATTTCTTCTCTTTGATGTCCTCTCTATCTTTCTCTCCTTTGTTAGTTTCAAGATTCTTCAACGTCTCGAAACTGCAAATATTCACAACTCTCTCAACAATCCCATTCTCCTCTTCCTCAGTTGTGAATCCATAACCCATAAAATCAGCCAATTTCTTCACATATGGCAAAGGATCAGCCTTGATCGTCTCGTACTTTAAGAACAAAACTTTATCTGGATGTTCTTGGTAAGCTTTCCAATACGACATGACATGGTCTAGGTAAGGACCGTACAAAGACAAACCTCGACAGAACATATCAAAAGACTCCTCAAGACTATTGAGAGGGCCATTGTCTGATCTTTCCTTTTGGAAGAAATTCCACATGGAGACAAAGGTATCTTTTGGATCTCTCCAGATGTAAACCATCTTAGAACCTGATTTCGAAATCGATTCTGGTAATAATCCATACGGAATATGAGTCGAAAACAGAGTGTTCCCTTTGTCCTTGACACCATCAGCTTCACGGAGCAAAGGGAACTCGGCCTCAATGAAAGGAACAAGCTCGTGAGGGTTACGTTGTAGGAGAGGGTTTGAGCAATGGTCAAAATGAGATCGATTTGCGATGGCAAAAGTTAGAGCCTTTAGCCAAGTAGTACCTGACTTTGGGTAGCTACAAACGAAAAAGTCAATGGGTCGTGCTTGGAAGAAGTCTTGCGCGTGAAGCCAACCTTCAAGAAGAGGCTGAACTATCCAATGGCCACCGTACCCGATCAACGGAGCTTTCGGTCTCCAGCCTTTGGCATGAGGAAACGTGGCGATTAGGTCTTGGTATCGTTTCTGATTCTTCTCGAACGTTCTTGACTCTAGCTCGGTCCCCTCTTGGTGGTTCACTAGGGTCGTAGCGGTTTTGGTTTCTGATTCCATTGGAGATTGAGAAAGAAGAAGTGAGAACTCGTGCGCCTTCTGTTCTGTGAGAAATGAGTTATATGGTCTGTGTTTGGATAAAGATATTATGCATGAAGCATGTGAGGTTTAGTCATGCATGAAGCTATTTATACCCACGTGTTACGCTCTAAATCTTTTAAAATGAAAATTGCGAATCTTGTTATTGTAAAAACCTTCTAACTAAATCAGTTTTTACTAAAGGGAAATTTTGCCAACTAGCAAAAGAAATACTAAAAAAATCAATATATATGGCATGTATAAAGAAAATTACCATTTCATTATTGGATAATTATGAAAGAAATCCCATAAAATGGGACTGGATTTTAGTCATGCATTGCTATAGCAACATGTGTACATATGACATATATAAATGAGGAGATTCTAAAGGGAAACATTGACAAATGGCAAATTTAACACAAAAAAATATTTTATAGCATATATAAAGGATATATACTACCATTTGATTATGTGCTACATATGGGAAAAAAATCCAAAACAATCTAAATTAAATTAATAGACCAAACAATATGTCAATGATTAAAGATATACACTACTTTTGATGACGTTGTACTTGTGCTACAAATATTTTGACATAAACTACCACAAAATTATAAAATTATTTAAATAACTATTAAAATATCATGATAATTCATATATCAAAACATATTTTTCTTTATTTTTTATATATTAAAAAAGAAATATTGTAGCCAATTTTTACTCAAGAAATCATTTCTAACATATTTCTTTTATATAAATTTTATGATTAACTTTGTTATTTTAATATCATTAAATATATATTTTTAATTTATATTATCATTAAATATTTCTTTAGATTCAAAATTTAATATTTATAGTCTTTCTTTTAGTTATTTTGCTAAATACATTTCAAACAACATCAAATATCCCCCCAAGTAGTTTTTTAATTTATTCACAAAAATATGTATATTAAATTTTATGTATTTAATTTAATAATATTTGATAATGTTACAAGTATAGGCATTATAAAAAGTAATTAACAAACAAAAATTACATAAAGAAAAAAATTTCTAGAATTATATGATCCAAAAAGAAATATACATATTTTTCTGAATTTTTAACTTTTTAAACTAAACACATAAAACCATATCGATCCATGAACAACACACATATTTTTATTAATCTCGGTCAATTTAATTAATGGTAAAAACATAAAAAAATTTATCATCAAAATACATAAAAATAAAAATTACGTTAGCAATACACAAACCATTCCAACTGAACCGGACACGATACACGTGGACAACATTGGTTTTCAACATCGGTAGTCAAACTACAAATTTGTGTTCCGATATTTATATTAGACGTATTTCATATAAATATATTAGTGTGTTAAAGCTTTATAAAAAAAAAAAGGCATTGTGAGTTCTTAAAAAAAGAGAAAATTTGCAAAATGACAATGAAAAGTTTGTATAATTAGGAAAATTACAAAAAAATCAATATATGTTGTTCAAAATATGAAAATATCGACACAATTGTCTTTACCTAAGTGTATATATGCAACTGCAAAGACTATTGATGTGATATTTTGATATGACCACGTGTTAATATCGATGTTATAAGTATAACAATAATGTGTCATAGATCACTGTTAATATATGAGAATATTGAAGACAGATCTAAACTGTTCAATTAAATTTGATTTCGGTTGTAATTAATGATTATATCATTAGAAAATTTTGATGTAACATATCTCGTTTCGGTTAGAATGATAATATATATGTTACAAATTGTTTTACACAATGTATAAATGGGTGTGTATTAAGTGAGAGAGAATTCCACCATATAAAATGCTCAGTAGCAACTTAAATCTACCGAAAAACAAGAAAAGATATAAATTCAGTCAACCAGAAAGTTTGTATTCAAATTTGGAAAACTGAAGTGTACTGTTTAATGCTTATATCCTTTCAAAATTTTTGATGTAACATCTTTTTTTTCAGTTGCGTATAGCTTACCTATTGTTTGTAAAATATTATGTGGTATTATTAATGTTAAATGGTAACAATATCATTGTGTGTAACTTAATATATAACAATAAACTATTATATGTATCAAGAATTTTTTATTAACCATTCGGAGTCATGAAAATAATTGTGGTTTGTATTGGCATAAAAGATGTTAAAAATTAAAATATATAGATATTATATATTAGTACATCTACAACATCCCAAATTCAATATATATAGTTTTGTAGTATGAGATGAACAACACAATAAAAAATAATGTAAGTTCAAATCAAAACGAAATCATATGTGTGTGCGATGATATATCTAACCAATAATAACAAAAAATCATAAAATAAAACAACTAATTTATGAGATTCGGAAGACATGACCACATGTGTGATATATTTGCACATATATATTTTAAATTTCTTCGTGCGTATCGTCAACAAGCACAATAAGAATTGATTTCATCCTCCAAAATAGATGATAGACGTTGATACGTTCACTATGTGGTTTTTCACTAACATAAAACAATTTAGGCGATAACATCAAATTGGATGCCTACACATAAAACATGATAAATATCAGAAATCAAAATATAAATTACATCGCATGTTGAATCTATAATGACAAAAATGTACATATAACAGATAACATTAGTTCGGTACATTAAAAAAACAAAATATATGTGACTCATTAACAGGATGCATTTGTTGAACGTTATAATTAACATTAACATTCTTACTAGACATGCGGCAGCACAAGACATGCGGCTGGACAAGACATGCGGCTGCACAAGACATGCGGCTGCACAAGACATGCGGCTGCACAAGACATGCGGCTGCACAAGACATGTACGAGTATGCGTATGAACATTTTTTATATTTTGGTTTATTCTTATTGGGTTTTTTTGTTAATTCAACCGTATTTATAGTCCATTTTTTCGTAAGCACTATCTATTTATGATAATTGTAATCAAACTGATTGAACATATTTAATTTTTGTTTGTATATGTGTATAATCGTCTAGTCCACCACATAACTCTATTCATAATATATTAGAGCTAAAATTAATTTTAACATTTTTATACAAATTTAGACATAAAATTGCATTAAAATTATAGATTATGCAATCTTAGAGTCGGCATATGTTACCAAGCTAAGGACCTATGGAGGAGAAACTGAGCTGTTCGTGTTTGGAAAGAGGAATCAGTGTGGACTTGAAGGATGGAGAGAAACGAGGCCCAATCAAGAGCTGTACTTCTCGACAAGATACAGAAATCGGCTGCAAGCTTCAGAACGGCAGAGAACGTACGTCTGCAACATCAGAAGCTCAAGACCACTTCCTGCCAATTTCAAATTCGTTTGATTTACTAAGTTCTACGTGTTAAAATCCTAAAGTGTACACTTGTCAAACGATTACACATTAGAGTTAGCTTCAAACGTTGTCAATGGAACTATAAATTGGCTCTCTTGTATTTGCTCTGTTTTGAAGTATCAAAAATAGAGTATTTTTCAGAAATGAAACTAAAAGCTTTTTCACCAAAATAAATCGATACTTCAAAGTTTTCACATGGTATCAGAGCTCTAAACCTTCACAGGTGCTCTAATGGCTGAAGATCAAAACCCTTATCCTTTTCCTTCAAATGTTCACGTCGCAAGCTCGGTAACAATAAAGCTTAGTGACACCAACTACCTTCTATGGAAAACTCAGATAGAATCGTTGCTGAGGTGCCAAAAACTACTTGGGTTCGTAAATGGGCAAATCCCTCAACCGCCAGAAACACTAATGCAACACCAGAATGGAGAGCAACTTGAGGTCCCGAATCCAATGCACGAAGCGTGGGTTTGCACCGATGAGCTTGTGAAGTCATGGATTTTCGGCACACTAACTGAAGAGGTTTTGGGGTATGTGCATTGTCTAGCTACCTCTCAAGATGTGTAGATATCACTTGCTAACAACTTCAACAAAAGTTCCGTGGCAAGAGAGTTTGAGCTAAAACGAAGATTGCAGTTGTTAACGGTAAAAGGGAAGGACTTTGTTGTGTATTGTCGTGAGTTTAGAATGATTTGTGATCAACTAAGTTCTATAGGCAAGCCAGTTGAAGAGTCGATGAAAATCTTTTCCTTTATGAATGGCTTAGGGAGAGACTACGACCCTATTTGCACAGCTTTACAAAGCTCCATGTCGCGATTTCCTCCCCTTACATTCAATGATGTTGTGTCTGAAATATCCGGATATAGTAGCAAGCTTCAGTCAAGCTCCTGCCGACATTTCCCCCTATATGGCGTTTCAAACTCAAGGTGGATACAATGGACAGAGGGGAAGAGGAGGATATGGACGCTTCGGAGGCAATAGAGGTCGAGGAGGCTACTCCACGAGGGGAAGGGGGTTCTCACAACAGGTGAGTAACCCGAACTGGAGTTCATCCCAAAATCCAGCAAGTAGTGGTGGCTCACAACCAGTTTGTCAGATTTGTGGAAAAGCTGGGCATACTGCTCTTAAATGCTGGAGTCGCTTCGACAATGCCTACCAAAGCCAAGATTACCCACAGGCATTATCGGCTCTTCATGTGGCAGATGATGGTGGAAAGGAATGGTTCTCGGATTCAGGTGCGATAGCCCATATTACAGATTCTGCAACCTCATTGCAAAATACGGCCCCGTATAATGGCTCAGAAACTGTGATGATAGGTAATGGAACTAATCTTCCTATTACTCATGTTGGATCTTCTGTCATCACAACTACATCAAGTATTATACCTTTAACCGATGTGTTAGTCTGTCCAGATATTCAGAAATCACTATTATCAGTTTCTAAGCTCTGCCAAGACTATCCGTGTGGTGTATATTTTGATGCTAATTGGGTATATGTTATTGATTTACATACTCAGAAAGTGGTGACAAAAGGGCCACGACGTGATGATTTATATGTGTTGAGAAATCAGGAATTCAAAGCCTTCTACTCAAGTCGCCAAGTGAAAGCAACAGATGTGATCTGGCACAGGCGACTCGGTCATGCGAATTAACAGATTCTTCAACACTTAAAGAATAACAAGGATATTGATTTTAATAAGAGCAGCATCACCTCCATTTGTGAGCCTTGCCAGATGGGAAAGAGTTTAAAATTGCCGTTTTTTGATTCTAAAAATAGGGCCTTGGGTCCCTTAGATCGAATCCATTGTGATCTTTGTTATGTTTATTGATAACTTCTATACTATGTTATGTTTCGATACTATGTTATGTTTATTGATAACTTCTCGCGGTATTCATGGCTTTTTCCATTAAAGATTAAGTCTGATTTCTATCAAGTGTTTCTTGCATTTCAAAAGCAAGTGGAAAATAAATTCAAAAGGAAGATAAAATCGTTTCAAAGCGATGGTGGTGGAGAATTTATGGGAAAATAGTTTCAACAACATCTTGTAAATAATGGTATCTCTCATTTGGTGTCATGTCCTTACACGCCTCAACAGAACGGGATGGTTGAACGTAAACATAGATATGTAACAGAGCTCGGGTTATCAATGCTATTTGATAGCAAAACACCACTAAAGTATTGGGTGGAAGCTTTTTATACGGCTAATTACATCACAAATCTTCTCCCTAATGCATCTTTGGATAATATCACAGCTATGGAGAAAATGATGCAACAAAAGCCAGATTATGGTCACCTGCGTGTATTTGGATCGGCTTGCTACCCATGTCTTCGGAAATATGCTAGTCACAAGTTAGAACCATGGTCGCTGCAATGCGTATTCATCGGTTATCATTCACAATTTAAGGGATATCGCTGCCTATTTCCTCCGACAGGCCGAGTTTATGTGTCTAGAAATGTGATTTTTGATGAGAATTGCTTTCCTTTTGAAGGTAGATATGCTGGCCTGATCGAACCATATGGAACACCTCTGCTTCAAGCTTGGCAGCGGAGTCCTATACAACAAGAGATACCACATTTTTTACCAACACTTCCACCAGTCCAAACGGTGCATCTACCTGATTCTTCTACTCAATCTACTCCGGAGATTGTAGCAGAAGCCGGATCAGCAGCAACATCACCACCAACGGCGGTGTCTATGGTACCACCGGATGATGAAAATCAGCCAGAACCACCGCCGTTTGCACCACCTTCGCGGACTCATCCAATGACTACACGTTTACAAAAGGGTATCCGTAAACCGAACCCGAAATTTGCTCTCCTTGTTGAAGATAAAATCCCATCCATTCCAAGAAATGTTACAATGGCTCTTCAACATGATGGTTGGAATAAAGAAATGCGTGATGAACTCAATGCTCAGTATGATAATAATACTTGGTCTTTGACACCATGGGATTCGAGTATGAAAGTTTTGGGTTGTAGATGGGTATATACAGTGAAACTAAAGGCAGATGGATCTTTTGATAAGTTAAAAGCGCGACTTGTGGCTAAAGGATTTGAGCAAGAGGAAGGCATTGATTTTACGGAGACCTATAGCCCCGTAATAAGAACTTCGATAATCCGTATTCTTCTCACTGTGGCTGTCTACAATAAGTGGTCAATTACGCAACTAGATGTGAAGAATGCGTTTCTTCACGGTGAGATTCAAGAGGATGTGTTTATATCTCAGCCACCAGGTTTTATTGATCCTAAGTACCCCACACATGTGTGCAAACTAAACAAAGCATTGTATGGACTCCGGCAGGCACCACGGGCATGGTTCGACAAATTTAGTAGCTTTTTGTTGGAATTTGGGTTTACTTGTTGTAAATCCGATCCATCATTGTTCACTTATGCTCACGGTGGGAATTCCATGTTTTTATTGCTCTATGTCGATGATGTTTTATTGATAGGAAACTCATCGGAGGTTATTACGACTCTCATAGAGCACCTTGGCCGGAAGTTCTCGATGAAAAATTTGGGAACATTGAGCTATTTCTTGGGAATTCAAGCTACTTACTCCAAAGATGGTTTGTTCTTAAATCAGTCTAAGTATGCGGATGAGATACTCGAGCAGGCTGGAATGACGTCATGTAATCCCATGCCTACTCCTTTACCAACTCGGCTTGAAGCACGCCGATGCCACCCCCTTTCCGGATTGCACCTACTTCCGAAGAAAATTACAATATCTGACATTAACACGTCCAGATATTCAATATGCGGTTAATTTGGTTTGTCAGAGGATGCATACACCCACAAACTCAGATTTCTCCTTGCTTAAACGCATTTTGCGTTACGTCAAAGGCACCTCCCAATTCGGTTTACATATCCGTTTGAGTGAATCTCTCCTTCTTCGATCCTTCAGTGATAGTGATTGGGCGGGATGTCAACAAACAAGGAGATCTACTACTGGTTTCTGTGTATTCTTAGGTTCAAGCCTGATTTCTTGGAGCTCTAAATGGCAACCCACAGTATCTCGGTCGTCTACCGAAGCAGAGTATAGAGCTTTAGCTCAAACCGCTTCGGAACTTACTTGGGTGAATTCGGTTCTTCGGGATTTACAAATTCAGCAATCACACCCTGCCTTACTGATGTGTGATAACTTGTCAGCCGTGTATCTCTCAGCCAATCCCGGTTTTCACAGCAAGTCTAAACACATTGGCGTGGATTATCACTACACTCGGGAATGTGTGGCACTCGGTGTTCTTGAAGTTCGGCATGTTCCTTCCGAACTTCAAATTGCGGATATTTTCACTAAGCCGTTGCCCAGGAAATCGTTCTGCCAGTTACGTGACAAACTCGGTGTTGGAATTCTTCCTCCCACCGGTTTGAGGGGGGATGTTACCAAGCTAAGGACCTATGGAGGAGAAACTGAGATGCTGGGCTCGTGTTTGGAAAGAGGAATCAGTGTGGGCTAAGGATGGAGAGAAACGAGGCCCAATCAAGAGCTGTATTTCTCGACAAGATACATAAATCGGCTGCAAGCTTCAGAACGGCAGAGAACGTACGTCTGCAACATCAGAAGCTCAGGACCACTTCCTGCCAATTTCAAATTCGTTTGATTTATTAAGTTCTACGTGTTAAAATCCTAAAGTGTACACTTGTCAAACGATTACACATTAGGGTTAGCTTCAAACGTTGCCAATGGAACTATAAATTGGCTCTCTTGTATTTGCTCTGTTTTGAAGTATCAAAAACAGAGTATTTTTCAGAAATGAAACTAAAAGCTTTTTCACCAAAATAAATCGATACTTCAAAGTTTTCACAGCATAAGCTTCAAATTTGATTTCTGTTTTATCATAACTATTATTTCAAAGATAAGAGCGCAAAAATACACATTTTTTTGCCAACAAATCCGTAATATATTATTTGAAAAACTTTTTTACAAAATAACCTTATTATTACGTGTTAATAACAAAAATACCATGATGACGTGTCAACACCACAACGAGTTTCAGTTTATATATATAAAAGGGTTTAAGTTACTAGAATAATTAGAATACAAGCCACTGGTATTAATTTGGTAGACAGTCAATATATTTTATTTAACTAACCAAAAAATAGTATTACATTTGCAAAAACAATTATTTGTATTTCTTAAAATTTTTAATATATTAATTTATAAATAATTTCAAATAAATATAAATAGATTTACATAAACAGAAATAGTATGCTTACATTTCATCATTACAGTAAATTTCAAATAAATATATAAATAGGTTTAAGTTATTCGAATAATGGCAATAAATGCCATTGTTATTGATTTAGTTAGAGTATTAATATATTTTATTAAACTAACCAAAAATTACTATTAAATTTATAAAAAAATAATTTTTTATTTCTTAATTTATATATACAAAAATAATGTTAAAAGTAATTTTAATTAAAAGTTAAAATTATATAAATATTTAGTTTATATTTACTAATAAAATAATTTACGAATATTTTTTTCAACGCATGGCATGAGTATAAATCTAGTTCGTTATTATTAATGAATATCGTTATTTACAACTGTGAATAAAAACGAATGACAAGTAGAAAAAATAGTCCAGTCAACAGAATACTTAATAGCAGATAATGATAGCATATCAACAACATAATTTTCTGACCGCGGTTGATGAGAGAAGAAAATATCTTGAAACATTGGAATCTATTGTCTTATCGTATCAATATAATGTTGAATTGATCTAATGCGCAAAAACACACATTTTGCTATATAAACGTCTCAAACTATAGAATTTTTTTAAAAAAACTAATTATTTTCAGTAATGAAAAGACAAAGTAGAAAGTAAAAATCTTATATTTTTCACGTAAAAACAATTCTTTTATTAACTCACTTGAATGTAATAAAATTAATTACTAAAAATAGATTAACAAAAAAAAGAGAAAAGAAAAATTCAAAAATATATTACTCCATTTCCCATACATAAACGCTATAATATACTAATAATTATTATTAGAACACAAGTGATATATTTTTTTAATCTTCAGTAGTCTCTTTTAGTCTCCAATTATCCTCTTAATATTAAAAAATGAGTTTTAAAAAAATGATGGCTGTCATTAAAAAATATTACATGATAAAAACAATTATAACATGACGATTAGTCAAATGTGACATATCAATTCAAACATTAAATTATTTCCAAA
The DNA here is from genome assembly GCA_018901945.1 of Pugionium dolabratum. Taxonomy (NCBI): domain Eukaryota; kingdom Viridiplantae; phylum Streptophyta; class Magnoliopsida; order Brassicales; family Brassicaceae; genus Pugionium; species Pugionium dolabratum. The sequence goes on from JAEVFF010000870.1 coordinate 185,646, forward strand.
AAATAAATTAATCAAATGTGACATAACAATCTTAAACATAAATTTATTTTCAAAAATTAAATTAATCAAATTTAATATTTTCTTAGTATTAAAAGAGATGTAAGTTTAAGAAAAATGATGATATGTCATTAAAAAAGATGACATGACTAAAAATAATTATGACATACCGTTTAATCAAATGTGAGATGATAATTTAAACATTAAATTATTTCCAAAAATTAAATTAATCAAATGTGAGATAACAATTTGAAACATAAATTTATTTTTTAAAAATTAATGTAATGAAATTTAATATCCTCTTAATATTAAAAAAGAAATGAGTTTTAGAAAAATGATGACATGTCATAAAAAAAGATGACATTGCTAAAAATAATTATGAATTAGTTAAATATGAGATGCCAATTTAAATATTAAATTATTTCCAAAAAATAAATTAATCAAATGTGATATAACAATTTTAAACATAAATTTCTTTTCAAAAATTAAATTAATCAAATTTAATATGATAATTTAAAATATATATTTATTTTCAAAAAATAAATTAAATCATATATATTAAATTAAAAGTGAGTTTAGAAAAAATATTTGCATATCATAATAAAAAGTGATATGACTAAAATATTAATATGAGCAAGAACTATTATTCTTTATACATTAAAAGAGAAGTGAACTATGAAAAAATGTTTATATGTCATTAAAAAAATTAACATAGAAAAAAATGATGACTTATTATCCCCTATATATTAAAAGAAAAGTGAGTTTTGAAAAAAAATACTTACATATCATTAAAAAATATGACATAGCCAAAACAATATGACATAAAATTTAATCAAATATCAAATAGTAAATTTAAATATAATTTTATTTCTATCAAATAAAATAAATTGTATATATTAAATTACAAGTGAGTTTAGAAAAAATATTTAATATCATATATGTTTTCAATTTTAAAATTTTATTTAGGTTATATAGATTTATAGTTATTTCAAGTAATTAATTTGGTTTGACAAATTACTATGAGTAATTTATGTTTTTTCAATACTAGTTATTACTTTTACATATCGACAGAATTTTTTATATTTTAATCAAAATCTTATTATTAAAAAATTATTATTTAAAGATAAACTTTATTTTTACAAAAAAATAGCCAAAAACATACAAAAGTAATGATTTAAAAAGTATATATAGAAATCTATTTTTTAAGATACAATTGTACCAAATATATTTGATTTTATAATTTGATTTTAAAATAAAAATATAAGCATATTCTAAATTAAAATATATAGTTATAATACTTTTAAATACATAAAAACACAAATAAAATTTATTTTATAAAATAAATATGTAATATAATACATATAACATTTTAATCAGATATAATAATGATATAAATTTATAATATATTATATATATGTAAGACATGAGTATATTATTAGTGTACAAAATAAAAATAAAATCAATATCTCAAATCAATTGACAGTATCCCTGGGTTTTGCTAACTCCACATCTCTTTTTGACTCTGAAAATCTTATTATAATCCGTCTATCCAAAAATAAAATCCATAAGTATGATCGATGATTTATATATGGCTATTCTCAGGTCACTTAAAAAAACATCATATTGTTTATGTTTTTAGATGCGTTTATTATAACGTAAAACAAAAACAAAATATGATACCATATACAAATTTGCGAAATGTCACTGTTAGAACCGAATAAACAATTCAGCTCTCACACAGAAAAATCTGAATAGTTCTAATTTTATTCTCAATATCTTTTTTTTAGCTTTTTTTTACAAATGAGGTTCTTCTTCTTTTTATACTATTTTAAGCAATTAATTCTTAGTAAATTAATTGCAATTTAAGTTACAAACGTATTAATTGCGTCAGTTACAAACCAAGTAAGTTCAACCAAATCGGTTAGATCCGGTTTGATTCGGTTTACTCGGTTTGGATCTTCAAAACAGAATCTGGTGCTCACAATCTGCCCCCAAGTTTCCCGAGCTGGTTTGAGAAACTTTCATCTTTTTATTTCTTTTACTTTCCATATAAGAGGATTTCCCTATATCCCGATTTATTAATTTTCCTTATATTTTTTGCTTCTTCTGCCTATTTAATATAAGGTTCTCTTTCTTCTCTTTAAAAGACTTTGGGTGCCCAAAAAGGTTGGTTTCTTTTTTTTCTTTTCTCCTCTCTCCTTCTTTCTTCCGTCGAGCATCCCTGTGTTTTTGTGAATTTTTTGTTTTGTTTTTTTTTTTTGGCTTTTTCTTCCCTCGCCGGCGTTCTGCTCCTCCGGTAGGTCCTCCGGTGCCTCTCCGCGCGGCAGATTCGGCTCACGGCGTGCCTCCCAGGTTCCCTGTGGGTTTCGCGCTCGGCTGGCGTGCCTCCCCAGATCTCCGGTGGGTTTCGGCTCGTGGTGTTTCCTTTACGTTCGGCAAAAGCGGTTCTTTTCTGGCGGTCCGTGCCGCACCGAGGTGCCGCCCGTCGGCTTCGCGTGGCCTCCGTGGCTCGCGTAGTCCCGCTCCCTAGTCGAACTCCCCTCGTGGGGGCTTCAGCTCGCAAATGCTCGTCTTTCTCGACCCGAGCTTCGGCACTCCGGGCAAGAACCAGGCGCACGCACGCCTTCATACCCGTGAGCTTGTCTTCCCTGCTCCGTCGCCGCTGGCCCCGTCAGCTCGCGTGCCTCAGCTCGCATGCCGTCACTCGCAGGTGCTCGCGCGGTCTCGCGCGGCCTTCTTTGGCTCGCGCACGGGTCTCCTTCCCACCCGAGCTAGTCCTCGGGTAACGTCGGCTCGTGTGCACGCTCTCTCCGTGCTCGTTGGCTCGCGCGCACGCTCTCCGATCCGAGCTCGTCATCGAGCGCTTATCGGGTCTCGTGTTGGAACCGTATGCCTTCTCGCGCGCCGAGCTCCACGTGCGCACATACGAGTCCTTACTTGCTCGCGCACCGAGCTTTTCGTGTTTGGGACTTAGTAGTCTTTGTGCCGGTGTGTTCGATCGTGCTGAGTTGTGCCTCGTATCCATTTTTTGCCGTGCTCTTGGCTTTGCTGGTATGGCGCTCCAAAATCGGTTCAGCCCTCACTTGAGATCCGCTAGTTCTCAGTCTAGTATTTGCGACCTCCGATCTTCTAGCATGATTGACCGATCTACTGAGATCATTATTCCCAGCATTTCTGATTCTCCTGAGTTCCCTCCTCCGGGTTACTGTTGCGCTTATGAGGTTTACTTTCGTGCCTGCGGGTTGTCTTTCCCACTTCCCGAACTCCTTGTTCGTCTGATACACGAACTTGGGCTTGCATTACCGCAGTTGTGCCCCAATTTTATCCGGATTGTGGTCAGATTGCAAACGCGGGCCGAGGAGGAAGGATTCCCCCTCGATGTTCCCACTGTTGCACGCTTGTGTGCTGTAAGGGCTAATTCTGCTTGTTATGGTACCTTCTATTTGACTCCTAATCCTTCACGAGCAGTACTTTCTGGTCTTCCTGACAAAGACGTGAAGTGGCGGAGTTCCTTCTTTTATTTTCGCGTTAACAGAACTACATATGGTGACTTATGCTCTTTGGCCTCGGCTCGCTGGTCGCAGCGGCCTGGTAGAGTGTTGTTCTTTACGTCTCCTACTTTACCAGTACTCTCGTTTCTCTGATGTTTGATTTATCCTTTGCACTTACGCTGAAGAGAGCTCCGGCGAGTGACGACCTTGAAGTGTTGGTGATTATCCTACGTGAGGGCTCGACGGATTGGAGTTCTTTTTCTAGGAGTCGTATTCGCAGGTCCTAGCATCGTCTCTGCAATCAGGATTTTCGAGTATTTCGGGACTCCGATTTGCTCGACACTGATCAAGGTTCGTCTCGTTCCGTCGTTTTTTGTTTGATTTTCATTGGCGGTTTAACTTTCACTGTTCAATCGCCTTTTTTTATTTCAGGTATTCCCTCTGATTCTCCACCACACACGATGTCGGGCCTTGGTTATCACGCCGAACAGAAGGCTCAGCGTGCTGCCGAGAGAGCTGCTGCTGACAGGGCTGTCGATGAGGCTGCTACGGATTTGAGTGAGGTTTCCCGACCTTCTACCCTTCCTGATCCTCAGACAGCTCTCCGAGCTTCCCCTCCCAGCTCTACGCCTCCTGCCTCACCTCCGCGCTCCATTGTCGCGGCTCTTCCTGCTTTGGGTGGTGACTTTTCTCGCGCTGTCGTTGATTTGGAGCCGCCCTCTCTTGTTCCTTCTACAACGCGGGTTGACGGGACTCCTGTTGTTGTGGATTGCTCTGTGGATCCTCCACTTGATGGTGAGGTCAGTGACCGTCGCGGTATCAAGCGTAGACATCCAGCTCTGAATCGCGCGAGGCCTTTGGGCGGTGCCAAAAGGTTAAGACACTTCTTCCAGTTTGAGTACAATTCCGATGCTAACATCGTAGAGGACCCCGACGCCACGGTGCGCATCTCCTAACATTTCAGAAAGCCTGGATGTAAACTACCGCTGTTCGACACGTTAGGAAAGGAGCACGTGAAGAGCTATCTCAGTTTCTCGAAACGTCTTGGAGATGTAAGTTTTCTTCATTTCGTTTCCTCTTCATTTCATTTCCACCTTCGGAGATGTTCTTCATACCACTTTTTCTGTGTGAGAGCTGATGGCATAGTACAATCGCTCGATGGATTTGTATGAGAGGCGTGTGCGGTCTCCTACCAAAGCGGAATTTCGCGCAGAGATGGAGCGCATAAAGTCGTTAGAATCCGAAGTAAAGAAACTTTCTGCTCTCAGGGAGAAAGATGCTGATAAGGTCAAATCCGTTGACAAAGTTATCCTCCAATTGAATCGTTCCGAGTATGCGCTAAGGGAAGCAGAGATTTCTCGTGATGATTATGAGGTCAAGCTGTCGAATGCCATTGCCCAGAATTCAGAGCTTTTCGAGAAGGATGTTCAACTTGTTGCTGAGGTTAAGAGTGTGAAGATCAAATACAATGCTCTTCTTGAGGCTCGCAATCGGGATTTGGGTGCTGCTTGTGTTGCTCGGGCTGAGCTCAAGGACGAGGTGAAGGTTCACATTGATCGGTTTCGATCATATCTTTCTGGGGTGGAGAAGCTGTGTGGTTCCTTGTCTCGTTGCGCTGAAACGAGAGCGAATTCGGAGATTCTTGAGGAGATTATCAACGGCGAAATAGAGGATCTGAACGTTGAGCTTAAAGTTGTCCTCACAGACAAAGAGATCAGTGCTCGCGAGTTACTCGATGTTGAGGGCGCGCTTCCAGAGATTGATTTGTCGCGTTTGGAGTTTTTGACATTGAACTCTCCAGAGTTTGTCCCCGCTTCAGGGTCCGAAGTTCCAGAGTCTGAGCCCATGGATACATCGTTTGACGAGTTTGGTTCCAACCTTGGGGCCATCTGCCTCCCTGGAGCGTGTATCGGCAACTTTTGCATTCCAGCTCCCTCTTGCTGATATTTGATTTTTCATGTTGTATTTGTTTTCTGTTTTGGCGACTTGATACGCTTCATCGTTGTCGTCTAGTTTCCTTTTGTTTTGGTGCTTTGTTATTGTTGTCTTTGGACGAAATCGCGATGGACTTTTTATTATTTCGCTGAGTGTTTTATCATTCGACCCACGATGACGAGCGCGTTGTTCATGTTGTTTGCTTTTTATTTTGCTTAGATGGTCTCGACGTCGTAGCGTCAAGATGTGCTGTTTTGGTTGCTTTTAGAAAGCGCAAGCTGCGTGCGCGCTGCCACCGCCGTCGGGCCGAGCTCACGTATTAGCTTAGAATGTTTTTTATATCTAGGCGAAGTATCCCTCGTTTCTGTAATGGCTACTTGTCCGTATTCTTTACGAGGAGCTGCTTGCGCTCTTTTTATACTTTGGCGAAGTGCTCCTCGTTTCTGTAACGGCTACTTGTCCGTATTTTTTACGAGGAGCTGCTTGCGTTTTTTTTTTGTTTTGGCGAAGTGCTCCTCGTTTCTGTAACGGCGACTTGTCCGTATTCTTTTATGAGGAGCTTCTTGTGCTCTTTTTATATTTCGGCGAAGTGTTCCTCGCTTCTATAACGGCTACTTGTCCGTAATTTTTACGAGGAACTTCTTGCACTTTTTTTTTGTTTCGGCGAAGTGCTCCTCGTTTCTGTAACGGCTACTTGTCCGTATTCTTTACGAGGAGCTGCTTGCGCTCTTTTTATACTTCGGTGAAGTGCTCCTCGTTTCTGTAACGGCTACTTCTCCGTATTTTTTAAGAGGAGCTGCTTGCGTTTTTTTTGTTTTGGCGAAGTGCTCCTCATTTCTGTAACGGCGATTTGTCCGTATTCTTTAACGAGGAGCTTCTTGTGCTTTTTTTTTTCTATTTCGGCGAAGTGTTCTTCGCTTCCGTAACGGCTACTTGTCCGTATTTTTTACGAGGAACTGCTTGTGTTTTTTTTGTTTGGGCGAAGTGCTCCTCGTTTCTGTAACGGTTACTTCTCCGTATTCTTTACGAGGAGCTGCTCGCGCTCTTTTTATACTTTGGCGAAGTGCTCCTCGTTTCTTTAACGGCTGCTTGTCCGTATTTTTTACGAGGAGCTGCTTTCGTTTTATTTGGTTTCTTGTTCACGTAGCGTTATCTGGGACAACATTCATAGAAAAAGAAACTTTATTAATTTTCTGAATCGGATTGATATATTGAAATGAAACTGATTTAGCAAAAGTATTTCTTAAGATGGATCGCATTCCACGATCGCATCACTGGATTTCGGTCAAGGGTCTCTAGTCTGTATACTCCGTGTTTGATTATTTTTGCGATCTTGTATGGACCTTCCCACGTGGTACCCAACTTTCCAGCCCCAAGCTCCGCTGTATTCTCGAACACTCTTCGTAGTACCAGCTCGCCTATGCCGAATCTTCGTGGTTTGATCCTTGAGTTGTAATATCTTGTTGCGCTCTACTGGTAGTTCTGTAACCGTATCAGGGCTTGGTCTCGTCTCTCGTTTATTACATCGAGATTGTCTTGTAACATGTTTTCGTTAATTTCTTCGTTTTCTAGAGCTAACTCCCTTCGACGACTCGGGATTGTGACTTTGGCCAGTACAACTGCCTTGACTCCATAAAGTAGGGAGAATAGTGTTTCGCTAGTAGACTTTCGCGGAGTAGTTCGGTAAGCCCATAACACTCCTTGCAATTCGTCTGCCCAATTCCCTTTGTGTGCTCCGAGTCTCTTCTTTAGGTTGCTTAGTATCGATTTATTCGTAGCTTCGGCCTGTCCATTCCCCTGTGGATAACGAGGGCTTGATTTACTTAGACGAATTTTCCATGTTTCGCAGAACCTTTCAAACTTTTTCGAGATGAACTGCGATCCATTATCCGTGACGATCTCGTAAGGCAAACCGTGTCTGCATATAACATTTTTCCATATGAAACTTTGCACCATTGAATCCACGATCGATTTGTATGATTCTGCTTCTACCCACTTCGAGAAATAATCTGTCATCACCAATAGGTATTTCACGTTTCCTGTCGAAGGATGCAGAGGTCCGACGATATCCATTGACCACCTCATAAATGGATACGGGGCTGAAAGTGATTGGAGCTCCTCGGTCGGATGGTGATTCACTGGTGCATGCCTTTGGCAGCTGTCGCAATGCTTTGTGTAACGTTCACAGTCCGCCAGCATGGTTGGCCAGTAATATCCTTATCGTTTGATTCTGAGTGCGAGGTTACGGCCTGATGAGTGGCTTCCGCATAAACCTTCATGCATTTCTCTCATTATTGTTTCTGCGTCTTCTTTGTCGACGCAATTGAGATATGGGCCGGCTATGCTCCGTTTGTATAACTTATCCTCGAGTTCACAGAATCGGGCGCTGATCACTTTGAGTTTCCTTGCGTCCCATTTATTGTTTGGCATCGTTCCCGTTGCTATATACTCCTTTATCGGGACTCTCCAATCTTCGGCTTGATGTTCCTCTTCGATCAAAACAGATTGTTGCCCATTGGGTTGGTTCTCTGTCTCCGTTGATTTCGAAGATGATGTTTGAATGGAACTTTATGCTTGGTGTCTCGATACTTTCGATCGGAACTACCCTTTTCATCATTGGTTCGGTTGTGGAAGCCATGGTCGCCAGGGCATAAGACTGGGCGTTTTCTGCTTTTGGGATTCGTTTGAGTTCGAAGTGATCGAATAGTCGCACGAGTCCTTGAACTATTCTGAGGTATAATTCCATTTGCTCGTCCTTGGTTTCGTAATCGGCGTTAAGTTGACTAGCTATGAGCTGAGAGTACGTGAATGCTTCTAGCTCGTCTACCCCGATCCCGCTCGCCAACCTTAAGCCGGCGATTAACGATTCGTATTCCGCTTCGGTATTGGAGGCATTGAACAATAGGCGAAAAGACTGTTCGATTACTTCCCCAGTCGGAGATGTGAGTCGTATCCCAATTCCGGATCTAAGATTCGTTGATGATGCATCCACATGGAGAGTCCACCTCCCATTGCGGCACGACTCTCCGAAGCTGTCCTTGGGTAGTTCGATGACGAAGTCAGCAAGAACTTGGGCTTTGATGCTTGTTCTTATTCGGTATTCGATGTCATACTCACTCAGCTCGATTGCGTATTTTGTCAACCGTCCCGATTGACTCGGACTCAGCTCGATGCCCATTCGCGTAGTGGTTGGGTTGTCATTACGATAATCGTGTGCGATTGGAAATAGGGTCTTAGCTTCCGAGCTGCCGTTATCACCACGAGAGCCAGTTTCTCGAAGGCTGGGTATCGTGTTTCAGCATTGACCAATCGCCTGCTCACATAAAAAACTGGTCTCTGCTCCCCTTTGTCTTCTCGGATTAGCACTCCGCTGACTGCTACGGTAGATATGGCTACGTACAGGTAAAGGATATCTTCTGGCTGTGGTTTGACCAATATCGGAGGGCTGGAGAGATAGGCTTTCATCTCAGTGAGCGCTTGTTCGCATTCTTCGTTCCAAATGAACGATTTTTTTCCCTTTAGTAACTCGAAGAATGGGAGGCTCTTATCCGTTGATCGGGAAATAAACCTGTTCAGGGCTGCGATTCGCCCTGTCAAGCACTGGACTTCCTTAATATTCCTTGGAGAATTTATTTGCTGGAAAGCAAAAATTTGGCTAGGATTGGCCTCGATTCCTCGCTCTGTGACTAAATATCCGAGGAATTCTCCTGAAGTTACGGCGAATGTACACTTCGTGGGGTTCAGCTTCATTCCGAATTGATTCAGGATGTCGAAGCATTCTTTCAAATTATCCACGTGTTCTTCGGCACGCGTAGACTTTACGAGCATGTCATCTATATAAACCTCCATAGTCCTCCCGATTTGATTCGAGAACATTCGATTCACCAGTCTTTGATAAGTGGCCCCATCATTTTTTAACCCGAATGGCATGACCTTGTAACAGTAGGTCCCCATATCGGTGATGAATGACGTCTTTTCTTGATCATCTGGATGCATCAGAATTTTATTATATCCAGAGAAAGCGTCCATGAAAGTTAGCAATTGATTTCCCGCCGTTGAATCCACCAATTTGTCTATGTGTGGTAGTGGGAAGCTATCTTTTGGGCATGCTCGATTCAAATCTGTGAAATCGATGCAGACTCGCCACTTCCCATTTTTCTTTTTGACTACCACTGGATTAGCTAGCCATTCTGGGTATCGGACTTCACGAATCATTCCATTTTTGAGGAGTTCTTTTACTTCTTCGTTCATGGCTTGAGCTTTCTCCGGCCCTATCCGCCTCCGTTTTTGTTTGATCGGCCTGAATGTCGAGTCAACGTTCAACTCGTGGGTGATTACATCGGCGGGGATCCCGATCATGTCCTCGGTGGTCCAAGCGAACATATTCTTATTCTCTTTTAAGAAAGCCTCTAACTCTTGTCTGATCATATGGTCCAAGTCTACCCCTATGGCGACGCTCCGATCCGGGTTTGTTGGATCGAGAGGGACTTGAGTTGGACTGGGGACCCTTCCGACTTTCTATCTTTTCTGATTTTTTGGACTCGTCCCCGCTTGTTAATTGCTATTGAAGTCGGAGACGGTGCCCGCTCATAAAGCATATCCGTGAGCTCTTTTGGTTCCCTCGTAACACTCCTACTCCTCTTGGTGTTGGGAATTTCACACACTGATGATATGTCGAGGGGACTGCCTTCATTCGTAAATCCAGGGCGTGCCGAGGATGACGTTGTAAGTTGCTGGTCTGTCCACCACCGTGAATTCAACCATTTTAGTCACCCCCTTAGCCGAGACGGGTAACCTCAAAGTACCTAATGACATCTCGGTTACCCCATTGAATCCGGTCAAGGGAAGGGGAGGTCCTTGGATCTCCTCCTTGTCGATTCCCATCTTTCGTAATGTTTCTAGGAAAAGTAGGTCGACTAAGCTCCCGGTATCGATTAGGACTCTTGACACCTTGCAATTGGGTCCAATGTCTAGCTCGACGACTAGTGCATCGTCGTGCGGGCTGTTGAGGTGAGCGGCATCTTTTTCGGAGAAAGATAGAACTGGCCCGGAGCTTTCTTCAAACTTAGATCGTCCGAAGTCGGCTTTTCGTTGCCAGGTCTTTATTGATGTTACAGAGTCGCGGCAGTATTTTGATCCTCCCATTATGAAATCTATTCGCTTCTTCTGTGTTTGAATCCTCGTTTCCTTCTTGAAAGATGGCCTACCCCGCTTATTATTCGCATTTTCCTCTTCGTTGCGTTGGGCTTCTCCCTCGTCTATCTTAGCCCCGCAGCCCGAGAGCTCTCCTGTGAGATACTTTGCCATTAAGAATTCCCTTAGGTTGAAACAGTCCTTAATGGCATGTCCATTACACTTATGGAACTCGCAGTATGCATTCTCGTCTCGACCCATTCTTCTTGGACTACCCTCTGCACTTCTTTCAGGGTTCCGATCTATAGCATATGTTAGTTTTCCAGTGCCGTACGTACGAGTATCCTTTCCGTCTCTTTTCTCGAACCGCCTTTGGTTTGGAAAAGATTCTGCTCCACTTTTGCTCGGTTTGAATTTTCTGGCGAGTGCCAACTTCTCCTCTTCGGCTGCTATCCAGTTTGTCGATCGGTGTAATGCGTCCTCGATCGTCTCTGGCTTATGAATCGTCAGATCAAAATGGAAAGGGGACTCGTGCCAGAGTCCGTGTTTCAGGGCGGCGAGTGCTGTCGAGTCGCTGACTCCAGCTATCTTGGCCTTCACCTTCTTGAAATTGTCTATATAGGACCGTAGCGACTCCGTTTCGGCTTGCGTGACATTCCACAGGTCCGCATCAGTCGCTCCGCTTCCCATAAAGATAGAATAATGCTTGATAAACACTGTCGATAACTGATTGAAGCTATCGATTGAGTTTTCTGGTAATTAGGAAAACCAATCGAGTGCAGGTCCCACTAAATTTTCTACGAATAACCTGCAATATCCCACGTCTTTTTCTTCCTCGCTGAAGTGGGCTCGGTTCACGGTGATTCGGAATGCTGTCATATACGCTTTCGGATCCGAGTTTCCTTCGTAGACCGGCAATCTCAGCTTGCCAGTCTCCTTCATTTGCGTGTTCACTACCCGAGATGAGAATGGTGACTTCTCAGTTTCTTCGATCACGCGATCGATCTCTGGGGCTGCGCTTGATGCTTTATGAACTTTAGAGGTCATTGCTGCGAGCCCGGCGTTAGTTCTTTCAATGGATCTCCGGAGACTCTCGTATCCCACCACATTGTGGTTTTCCTGAGAGCTCTCGTAGCGTCCTCCAGGTAGGGCTTGACCACGGTCTACACCTTGTCCAAGAACAGGGAGTAGCGTGGGTTCTTCTCGCGACAATTATGTAATTATAAACCCTAGGGTTTGTGATTTCGGTTAAATTTGGTTGGTCAAGTCTGGTTATTTGGCGTCTGATTTCGGTTTCGGCCCTACCTAAAAACGAAAATGGGCTGTCAAAAAATGGGCCTCTACAACCTGCAAAAAATAAAATGGAATTTAGTTTCCGGTTCATGAATAAGTGTGTGCGACATTGGGTATGGACTTCCGGTTATGGCCGATTATTCGGTAGACTCTATTACGGAGTTAAAGTCCATGTTGGTTTGTTAATTCGTGAAGCATATGATTACCCGATTAGCCTAATTTCTACTAGAATTCAAGTTTATGATTACAGCAAGTTCACCAAAATTATGTGGTCTATTAATTCCATCTTAACTCGATTTTCTTTTCGATATAAGTGGTTTTTAATAGTTATTATTATTATTATTATTATTATTATCATTTCATTTTTGAAGATAATTAATTTTGGTAAATTGCTAAGTGATCTAGGTGATGGTGAGGTGGGCCATAATCCATCGGGATCAGAATGAATATTGCGTTTTGGAACTGCCGGGGCTTGGAAGGATCCCTGGTAGTTCGACGCCTGAAGGAAATACGCAAGAAATATTCCCCGGACATACTCTTCTTGGTGGAGACGAAGAATAAAAATAATGTAGTACATGATGTAGCAGTTTGTCTAAATTACGAATGTGTGATGTTCCTCCAAATGGAACTGGAGGTTGTTTAGCTCTATTGTGGAAATAATCGGTTGTTGTATCTTTTGTATTTTCGGATGAAAGGATGTTGGATTGTAAGATTATTAAAAATGGTTATAAGTTCTATTTATCGTGTGTATACGGTCATCTTGTTCGTAAATTTCGTAATAATCTTTGGGAAAGATTAAAAAATATTTCAAAGACACGCAACACATCTTGGTTTATGTGTGGTAATTTTAACGAAATTTTAAATACACACGATAAAAGAGGAGGACCCAGGAGGGAGCCTTGGAGTTTGAGGGATTTTCAGAATATGGCTCAAGTTTGTGGAATGTCTGATATTAAATATTTAGGGAATAATATGACCTGGTCGGGGATCCGAAATAATCATATTATTCAATGTTGGTTAGATAGAGCTATGGGTAATGATCAATGGAAAAATCAGTTCCCAGGCTCAACAGTTCAGTATTTATATATAATAGAGTCTGACCATAGACCCGAAATTATCAAGGTCAGAAAGACATCAGAATTTGGTAAACGAATGTTTCGTTATGACCATAGATGGAGTTACAAAGAAGATTTTAAATAAGTCGTATCAAAATCTTGGAATGCGACTCCACATTCTTCAGAACCGACTGTGAACGCTAGACTCACCGCATGTCAGAAAGGAATGGCATCTTGGAAAAAAACCTCTTGGGTTAACCCTGCTAAACGTATAAGGGAGATTTCTTCTAAAATAGATTGTCTAAAATCGAAGCCCACTAGTGATCAGTCGAACGTGTTGAAGTTAAAACAACAACTATTAGAGGCATATGTGGATGAAGAAAAATTCTGGAAAACTAAGAGTAGAAATCAATGGTTACAAGAGGGTGATCGTAACATAAAGTTTTTTCATGCAATTACGAAGAAAAGAAGAATACGCAATACTATACTCTCGATCAAATCAGAGGAGGGTTTTGATATTTTTGGTAATGAAGCAATAGCCCAGGAAGCACAGAAATACTTTACGAAATTATTTACTTCTTCATCTCCAGATGGTTTTGAGTCGGTGCTATCATCTATTAGCCCAGTGGTTTCAGAGGATATGAATACAGAGCTAGTTAAACCAATTTCGATGGAAGAGATTTTTACAGCTGTCTCGTCAATTGGAGCCTTTAAAGCACCAAGTCCGGATGGACTAAATGCATCTTTTTCAACAATATTGGAGTATAATTAAAGATGACATTTTTCGAGAAACGTAAAGATTTTTTCGGACAGGTGTTATGAATTTGGAGTTCAATCATACAAATATATGTTTAATTCCAAAGAGGGATTGTCCATCATCTATGAAAGATTTCATGCCTATCTCGCTTTGTAATGTTGTCTACAAAATTATTTCAAAAATATTAGTTTTTAGATTGAAGACAATTCTACACAAGTTGGTATCGGAAAATCAAGCTGCTTTCATTCCATGCAGATTTATAACAGATAATGTACTTTTGGCTCATGAAGCTCTTCATGCTTTAAAGGTGAAAAAAGTCTGTTCTATGAATTATATGGCTGTTAAAACAGATATGAATAAAGCTTATGACAGACTGGAATGGGGTTTTCGTCAGGCAGTGCTGATAAAAAAGGGATTCTCTCCAGTATGGATTCATTGGATAATGCAGTGTGTATCATCAGTCTCCTTTTCGATAATTATCAATGGTAGTCCGTATGGAAATTTTCGACCATACCGTGGTTTAAGACAAGGAGATCCTCTCTCCCCCTATCTATTTATTCTTTGTTCGGATGTGCTCAGTAATATGGTGTTACAGGCAGAGAATTCTAAACGAATCCAAGCGTTAAGAATTAATAGAGGCGGTCCTTCAATTTCACATCTGCTGTTTGCGGACGATTCTCTGTTTTTTATTAAAGCTGATATCTCCAACGTTAATTGCCTGCGTGATATTTTTAATGACTATGGCAGAGCTTCTGGTCAAAGTGTCAATGTGGAAAAATCATCAATTACTTTGGTACTAAAGTATTTGAGCATACTAAAACAACGCTTCAGCAGCTTCTGGGCATTACTAAAATAGGTGGTGGAGGAAAATACTTGGGATTGCCAGAACAATTTAAAAGTAATAAGAGACACTTATTTCACTTTATTACTGAAAAAGTAAAGACTTCAGTTTCTGGTTGGCATTTAAAATTTAAAACCCTGCTGGAAAAGAAATTTTAATTAAATCTATAGCTTTTGCTATGCCCGTATACTCAATGAACGTTTTTAAGTTACCCAAGGACATCTATACAACAATTGAACAATCTCTATCGAGGTTCTGGTGGGGATCCTCAGAAAGACAAAATAAAATGTCAATGGTTTCTTGGAAGAAATGATCTCAACCAAAATTGATGGGAGGTTTGGGTTTTCGGGATTTACAAAAATTCAACCAAGCTCTTTTGGGAAATCTTAGTTGGAAAATTTTCCGCAGACCCGACAGCCTTATTCACCGAATATTAAAAAGTTGTTATTTTCCGAGAGGAGATTTTCTATCTGCTAAAGCTGGATATCATCCCTCATTAGGCTGGCAATCTATATTACATGGTCGTGAATTATTAAAGCAAGGACTTCAGAGATTAATTGGCAACGGGGAACAGATTTCAATTGGTGAACGAAATTGGTTACCTGTTTCGCCCCCTCGTCCTCCGAGATTGTTACCATATTTAAATCCGTCTTTGAAGCTTCAAGTTCTAATCAATCCAGCTACTAACCAGTGGGACACTAATATGATTCAAGATTTAATAGAGACAAGAGATCACCAGTTAATACATAAAATATTTTTACCACCAACTGGTGTATCAGATGATTGGTTTTGGAAGTATTCTACAAATGGTGAATATTCAGTTAAATCAGGATATCGTCTAGCAACTCAATTGCATAATCATTTGTATCCGACAAATCCAATAAGTCAACCACATTTGGGAAGTCATCTTGATCCGGCAAAAGATATATGGTCTATAAATGTTGCCCCAAAGATAAAACATTTCCTATGGAAATTATTATCTAAGGCCTTACCCTTAAAGTCACATCTTCATCGTCGTAAGGTAATAACGGATAATTTGTGTATTCGGTGTGGGGAATTTGAAGAATCAGAGATGCATACTTTCTTCCTCTGCCCTCTTACCCAGATGCTGTGGAGAAAATTGGGGATTCTCACAACAACCATTTGTGACGTCAATTCTAATATTTATGATAATATTAGATATCTTTTAACCAGTTACCAAAATTGTGAGATTTAGCTGCCACAGAAATACCAAACCTTCTACCTGCTTTGGCGAATTTGGAAAGCGTGTAACGAACTCACGTTTAATAAGAAGGACTGCTCAGATGATGTTATCCTACAAAAATGTTTTGATGATGTTTTGGAATGGTTAACAGTTGTTAAGAAAACATCGATTAATACTCCCATCAATTCAAGGGCCAATCATGCTAAATGGAAACCTCCTTCCCAAGATTGGGTGAAATGTACTTATGATGCTGCACACCGTGGTGATACTGAAAATTCGGGATTAGGATGGATTATCCGAAACAGCTATGGTGAATTCATCCATGCTGGTATGGGAAAATTTAAAGGACGTCATTCTGCACTCGAAGTAGAATTCACAGCACTTATTTGGGCAATCTAAGCAACATGGTCTCTGGGTTATCGGAAAATTATTTTCGAGGGAGATAATCTCACTCTTAATAATTTAATCAATCTCAACGGTATAAATTTGCGACTCAAATACTATCTACAAACAATTGAAGCTTGGATATCTAAATTCGATGATATTGAATTTCACTATAAATCAAGATTATGCAATAAAGCAGCTAATATATTGGCATCACAGTCGCTTGAAGGACTTTCTCATTGGAAATTATTTGTATCTTGTCTTCTTTTTTTAAGACATATTGTAAAAGTTGAATCTTCAGATTCATACAAATTGTTGGCAAAAAAAAAAAATTTAACCAAAACAAGTTCAAGGAATATGCAAATCGAATCTTCACTAAATATTCTGTAATTAATAAGATAGAGACGAGAGAGAGAGAGAAAAAAAAACAGAGAGTTTGTATCCATTATCAATATGCAAGCTTCTCCTTCTTCTTTCTCTTGTTCGAAATATTTAAAAGCCCAAATATTATTCTCAATATTGGGCCATGAAACCCAAAAGAAATGAGACAAAACCCTAGTAGCACAAAATCTCCCTTAGTATAAAATCCCTTTGTTAGTCGACTTCATGAACATCCTGCACAAAAGAAAACGGCCGTGAGAGTCTTCCAAGAGAGAGAGAGATGCCTAGAGAGAGAAAGAGAGGGGAGAGAGAGAGAGAAAAATTAAGGTTTTTGTATTTTTCTTTCTAAGTCCATTTTCTTTAAAGTTGCTTCATTGTAAGGGTTTATCAGATTTATAGTGAAATTTGTAGGAGACAGATCCTACCCGAGAGGTATCTTAAGTGGGAACTCGGTAATCAAATCTTGTGTCTTTATTTTTAAGCAATCCAAAACCAACACCAAAGGCAATCAGAAAGGATCCTAAAATCCTAACAAGTGGTATCAGAGCTTCCAGGTTTATTGCAAAGGGTGTGTTGGGAAACATGGATTTTGGAGTTGCTGGGAAATTCAGAAGCACAACAGATTTGAAGACATAATGATGAGTTCAAGGATTGAGGTTGACAGGTTTGATGGATCAGGAGACTTTTCTCTGTGGAAAGTGAGAATGATGGCTCACTTTGGGGTTTTAGGGTTGAAAGATATCCTAACAGATGAAAAGCTACTCAAGGATCCAGTTGTCACAAAAGGTAAATCTGGTGAAGAGGCAA
>JAEVFF010000871.1:0-51803 GCA_018901945.1 Pugionium dolabratum
GTGTCATTCTGACACTAAATCAAAAGTTAAAGACGATTTAGTGCGCACATCTCAAGTTGAACGACCAGTTAAATTTATCATTATAAACTGATCACTGGTTGCTCATTGAGCAAAGTTTTTCAAATTAAGCATAATGCATAACATCACAGAGTTTGGGGTAGATTAGATTACTTGGAGGATTTGTCGTAGCTATTTTGGTGTTAAATTTTATCACAATTTAGAAAATTGAGCTACTTTAATGTGGGTATTGGATTAGTGTCATTCTGAACTTTGAATCAAAAGTTAAAGAAGATTTAATGTGCAAATGTCAAGTTTATCGGCCAGTTAAATTGATCATTCTAAACTGATCATTGTGGCTCATTGAGCAAATGTTTATAAATGAAGCATAATGCATGGCATCACGCAGTTTGGGGTAGATTGGATATTTTGGAGGCTTTGTCATAGCTATTTCGGTTTTAAATTTTGTCACAATATAGAAAATTGAGCTAGATTAACGTGGGTTCTGGATTCCTGTCATTCTGAACACTAAATCAAAAGTTAAAGACAATTTAGTGACGACATCTTAAGTTGATCGGCCAGTTAAATTGATCAATCTATACTGATCATTGGTGTTCATTGTGCAAATGTTTACAAATGAAACATAATACATTTCATCCCATAGTTTAGGATAGATTGGATTACTTGGTTGCTTTGTCGTGGCTATTTCAGTCTTAAATTTTGTCCCATTATGGAAAATTGAGCTAGCTTAACGTGGGCGCTGGATTCGAGTCATTCTTAACACTAAATCAAAAGTTAAAGACGATTTGGTGCCGACATCTCAAGTTGACTGGCCCGTTAAATTGATCATTCTATATTGATCATTCGTGCTCATTGAGCAATGGCTTACAAATGAAACATAGTGCATTTCATCACATAGTTTGGGATAGATTGGATTACGTGGTGGCTTTGTCGTAGCTATTTCTGTCTAAAATTTTGTCCCAATATATAAAATTGAGCTACCTTAACGTGGGCTTTGGATTCGTGTCATTCTGAACACTAAATCAAAAGTTCAAAACGATTTAGTGCGGACATCTCAAGTTGATCGGCCAGTTAAATTTATCATTATGAACTAATCACTCGTTGCTCATTGAGCAAAGTTTTTCAAATGAAGCATAATGCATGACATCACAGAGTTTGGGGTAGATTGGAATATTTGGAGGATTTGTCGTAGCTATTTTGGTGTTAAATTTTGTCACAATATAGAAAATTGAGCTACTTTAATGTGGGTATTGGATTTGTGTCATTCTGAACTTTGAATCAAAAGTTAAAGAAGATTTAATGTGCAAATATCAAGTTTATCGGCCAGTTAAATTGATCATTCTAAACTGATCATTGTTGCTCATTGAGCAAATATTTATAAATGAAGCATAATGCATGGCATCACGCAGTTTGGGGTAGATTGGATATTTTGGAGGCTTTGTCATAGCTATTTCGGTTTTAAATTTTGTCACAATATAGAAAATTGAGCTAGATTAACGTAGGTGCTGGATTCGTGTCATTTTGAACACTAAATCAAAAGTTAAAGACAATTTAGTGACGACATCTTAAGTTGATCGGCCAGTTAAATTGATCAATCTATACTGATCATTGGTTTTCATTGAGCAAATGTTTACAAATGAAACATCATACATTTCATCCCATAGTTTAGGATAGATTGGATTACTTGGTTGCTTTGTCGTGGCTATTTCAGTCTTAAATTTTTTTCCAATATAGAAAATTGAGCTAGCTTAACGTGGGCGCTGGATTCCTGTCATTCTTAACACTAAATCAAAAGTTAAAGACGATTTAGTGCCGACCTCTCAAGTTGACTGGCCAGTCAAATTGATCATTCTATACTGATCATTCGTGCTCATTGAGCAATGGCTTACAAATGATACATAATGCATTTCATCACATAGTTTGGGATAGATTGGATTACGTGGTGGCTTTGTCGTAGCTATTTCTGTCTAAAATTTTGTCACAATATATAAAACTAAGCTACCTTAACGTGGGCTTTGGATTCGTGTCATTCTGACACTAAATCAAAAGTTAAAGACGATTTAGTGCGCACATCTCAAGTTGAACGACCAGTTAAATTTATCATTATAAACTGATCACTGGTTGCTCATTGAGCAAAGTTTTTCAAATTAAGCATAATGCATAACATCACAGAGTTTGGGGTAGATTAGATTACTTGGAGGATTTGTCGTAGCTATTTTGGTGTTAAATTTTATCACAATATAGAAAATTGAGCTACTTTAATGTGGGTATTGGATTACTGTCATTCTGAACTTTGAATCAAAAGTTAAAGAAGATTTAATGTGCAAATGTCAAGTTTATCGACCAGTTAAATTGATCATTCTAAACTGATCATTGTGGCTCATTGAGCAAATGTTTATAAATGAAGCATAATGCATGGCATCACGCAGTTTGGGGTAGATTGGATATTTTGGAGGCTTTGTCATAGCTATTTCGGTTTTAAATTTTGTCACAATATAGAAGATTGAGCTAGATTAACGTGGGTTCTGGATTCCTGTCATTCTGAACACTAAATCAAAAGTTAAAGACAATTTAGTGACGACATCTTAAGTTGATCGGCCAGTTAAATTGATCAATCTATACTGATCATTGGTGTTCATTGTGCAAATGTTTACAAATGAAACATAATACATTTCATCCCATAGTTTAGGATAGATTGGATTACTTGGTTGCTTTGTCGTGGCTATTTCAGTCTTAAATTTTGTCCCATTATGGAAAATTGAGCTAGCTTAACGTGGGCGCTGGATTCGAGTCATTCTTAACACTAAATCAAAAGTTAAAGACGATTTAGTGCCGACATCTCAAGTTGACTGGCCCGTTAAATTGATCATTCTATATTGATCATTCGTGCTCATTGAGCAATGGCTTACAAATGAAACATAGTGCATTTCATCACATAGTTTGGGATAGATTGGATTACGTGGTGGCTTTGTCGTAGCTATTTCTGTCTAAAATTTTGTCCCAATATATAAAATTGAGCTACCTTAACGTGGGCTTTGGATTCGTGTCATTCTGAACACTAAATCAAAAGTTCAAAACGATTTAGTGCGGACATCTCAAGTTGATCGGCCAGTTAAATTTATCATTATGAACTGATCACTAGTTGCTCATTGAGCAAAGTTTTTCAAATGAAGCATAATGCATGACATCACAGAGTTTGGGGTAGATTGGAATATTTGGAGGATTTGTCGTAGCTATTTTGGTGTTAAATTTTGTCACAATATAGAAAATTGAGCTACTTTAATGTGGGTATTGGATTTGTGTCATTCTGAACTTTGAATCAAAAGTTAAAGAAGATTTAATGTGCAAATATCAAGTTTATCGGCCAGTTAAATTGATCATTCTAAGCTGATCATTGTTGCTCATTGAGCAAATATTTATAAATGAAGCATAATGCATGGCATCACGCAGTTTGGGGTAGATTGGATATTTTGGAGGCTTTGTCATAGCTATTTCGGTTTTAAATTTTGTCACAATATAGAAAATTGAGCTAGATTAACGTAGGTGCTGGATTCGTGTCATTTTGAACACTAAATCAAAAGTTAAAGACAATTTAGTGACGACATCTTAAGTTGATCGGCCAGTTAAATTGATCAATCTATACTGATCATTGGTTTTCATTGAGCAAATGTTTACAAATGAAACATCATACATTTCATCCCATAGTTTAGGATAGATTGGATTACTTGGTTGCTTTGTCGTGGCTATTTCAGTCTTAAATTTTGTCCCAATATAGAAAATTGAGCTAGCTTAACGTGGGCGCTGGATTCCTGTCATTCTTAACACTAAATCAAAAGTTAAAGACGATTTAGTGCCGACCTCTCAAGTTGACTGGCCAGTCAAATTGATCATTCTATACTGATCATTCGTGCTCATTGAGCAATGGCTTACAAATGATACATAATGCATTTCATCACATAGTTTGGGATAGATTGGATTACGTGGTGGCTTTGTCGTAGCTATTTCTGTCTAAAATTTTGTCACAATATATAAAACTAAGCTACCTTAACGTGGGCTTTGGATTCGTGTCATTCTGACACTAAATCAAAAGTTAAAGACGATTTAGTGCGCACATCTCAAGTTGAACGACCAGTTAAATTTATCATTATAAACTGATCACTGGTTGCTCATTGAGCAAAGTTTTTCAAATTAAGCATAATGCATAACATCACAGAGTTTGGGGTAGATTAGATTACTTGGAGGATTTGTCGTTGCTATTTTGGTGTTAAAATTTATCACAATATAGAAAATTGAGCTACTTTAATGTGGGTATTGGATTACTGTCATTCTGAACTTTGAATCAAAAGTTAAAGAAGATTTAATGTGCAAATGTCAAGTTTATCGACCAGTTAAATTGATCATTCTAAACTGATCATTGTGGCTCATTGAGCAAATGTTTATAAATGAAGCATAATGCATGGCATCACGCAGTTTGGGGTAGATTGGATATTTTGGAGGCTTTGTCATAGCTATTTCGGTTTTAAATTTTGTCACAATATAGAACATTGAGCTAGATTAACGTGGGTTCTGGATTCCTGTCATTCTGAACACTAAATCAAAAGTTAAAGACAATTTAGTGACGACATCTTAAGTTGATCGGCCAGTTAAATTGATCAATCTATACTGATCATTGGTGTTCATTGTGCAAATGTTTACAAATGAAACATAATACATTTCATCCCATAGTTTAGGATAGATTGGATTACTTGGTTGCTTTGTCGTGGCTATTTCAGTCTTAAATTTTGTCCCATTATGGAAAATTGAGCTAGCTTAACGTGGGCGCTGGATTCGAGTCATTCTTAACACTAAATCAAAAGTTAAAGACGATTTAGTGCCGACATCTCAAGTTGACTGGCCCGTTAAATTGATCATTCTATATTGATCATTCGTGCTCATTGAGCAATGGCTTACAAATGAAACATAGTGCATTTCATCACATAGTTTGGGATAGATTGGATTACGTGGTGGCTTTGTCGTAGCTATTTCTGTCTAAAATTTTGTCCCAATATATAAAATTGAGCTACCTTAACGTGGGCTTTGGATTCGTGTCATTCTGAACACTAAATCAAAAGTTCAAAACGATTTAGTGCGGACATCTCAAGTTGATCGGCCAGTTAAATTTATCATTATGAACTAATCACTAGTTGCTCATTGAGCAAAGTTTTTCAAATGAAGCATAATGCATGACATCACAGAGTTTGGGGTAGATTGGAATATTTGGAGGATTTGTCGTAGCTATTTTGGTGTTAAATTTTGTCACAATATAGAAAATTGAGCTACTTTAATGTGGGTATTGGATTTGTGTCATTCTGAACTTTGAATCAAAAGTTAAAGAAGATTTAATGTGCAAATATCAAGTTTATCGGCCAGTTAAATTGATCATTCTAAACTGATCATTGTTGCTCATTGAGCAAATATTTATAAATGAAGCATAATGCATGGCATCACGCAGTTTGGGGTAGATTGGATATTTTGGAGGCTTTGTCATAGCTATTTCGGTTTTAAATTTTGTCACAATATAGAAAATTGAGCTAGATTAACGTAGGTGCTGGATTCGTGTCATTTTGAACACTAAATCAAAAGTTAAAGACAATTTAGTGACGACATCTTAAGTTGATCGGCCAGTTAAATTGATCAATCTATACTGATCATTGGTTTTCATTGAGCAAATGTTTACAAATGAAACATCATACATTTCATCCCATAGTTTAGGATAGATTGGATTACTTGGTTGCTTTGTCGTGGCTATTTCAGTCTTAAATTTTGTCCCAATATAGAAAATTGAGCTAGCTTAACGTGGGCGCTGGATTCCTGTCATTCTTAACACTAAATCAAAAGTTAAAGACGATTTAGTGCCGACCTCTCAAGTTGACTGGCCAGTCAAATTGATCATTCTATACTGATCATTCGTGCTCATTGAGCAATGGCTTACAAATGATACATAATGCATTTCATCACATAGTTTGGGATAGATTGGATTACGTGGTGGCTTTGTCGTAGCTATTTCTGTCTAAAATTTTGTCCCAATATATAAAACTGAGTTACCTTAACGTGGGCTTTGGATTCGTGTCATTCTGAACACTAAATCAAAAGTTAAAAATGATTTAGTGCGGACATCTCAAGTTGATCAGCCAGTTAAATTTATCATTATAAACTGATCACTGGTTGCTCATTGAGCAAAGTTTTTCAAATTAAGCATAATGCATGACATCACAGAGTTTGGGGTAGATTGGATTACTTGGAGGATTTGTCGTAGCTATTTTGGTGTTAAATTTTATCACAATATAGAAAATTGAGCTACTTTAATGTGGGTATTGGATTTGTGTCATTCTGAACTTTGAATAAAAAGTTAAAGAAGATTTAATGTGCAAATGTAAAGTTTATCGGCCAGTTAAATTGATCATTCTAAACTGATCATTGTGGCTCATTGAGCAAATGTTTATAAATGAAGCATAATGCATCGCATCACGCAGTTTGGGGTAGATTGGATATTTGGGAGGCTTTGTCATAGCTATTTCGGTTTTAAATTTTGTCACAATATAGAAAATTGAGCTAGATTAACGTTGGTGCTGGATTCGTGTCATTCTGAACACTAAATCAAAAGTTAAAGACAATTTAGTGACGACATCTTAAGTTTATCGGCCAGTTAAATTGATCAATCTATACTGATCATTGGTGTTCATTGAGCAAATGTTTACAAATGAAACATAATACATTTCATCCCATAGTTTAGGATAGATTGGATTACTTGGTTGCTTTGTCGTGGCTATTTCAGTCTTAAATTTTTTCCCAATATAGAAAATTGAGCTAGCTTAACGTGGGCGCTGGATTCGTGTCATTCTTAACACTAAATCAAAAGTTAAAGACGATTTAGTGCCAACATCTCAAGTTGACTGGCCAGCCAAATTGATCATTCTATACTGATCATCCGTGCTCATTGACCAATGGCTTACAAATGAAACATAATGCATTTCATCACATAGTTTGGGATAGATATTTCTGTCTTAAATTTTGTCCCAATATATAAAACTGAGCTACCTTAACGTGGGCTTTTTCGTAGCTATTTTCGTAGCTATTTCTGGCTATTTTCGTAGCTATTTCTGGCTTTTTCGTAGCTATTTCTGTCTTAAATTTTGTCCCAATATATAAAACTGAGCTACCTTAACGTGGGCTTTGGATTCGTGTCATTCTGGACACTAAATCAAAAGTTAAAAACGATTTAGTGCGGACATCTCAAGTTGATCGGCCAGTTAAATTTATCATTATGAACTGATCACTAGTTGCTCATTGAGCAAAGTTTTTCAAATGAAGCATAATGCATGACATCACAGAGTTTGGGGTAGAATGGAATACTTGGAGGATTTGTCGTAGCTATTTTGCTGTTAAATTTTGTCACAATATAAAACATTGAGCTACTTTAATGTGGGTATTGGATTTGTGTCATTTTGAACTTTGAATCAAAAGTTAAAGAAGATTTAATGCGCAAATGTCAAGTTTATCAGCCTTAAATTGATCATTATAAACTGATCATTTGTGCTCATTGAGCAAAGGTTTACAAATGGAGAATAATGCATGGCATTAGCATTTTAGGATATATTGGATTACTTGGAGGCTGTGTTAGCTATTTCGGTCTTAAATTTTTCACAATATAGAAAATTAAGTTAGCTTAACGTGGGCGTTAGATTCGTGTCATTTTGAACTATGAATCAAAACTTAAAAACTATTTAGTGCAGACATGTCAAGTTGATCGCCCTGTTAAATTGATCATTCTAAAATGATCATTGATCATCATTTAGCAAAGGTTTACAAATGAAGCGTAATACATTTCATCACATAGTATGGGATAGATTGGATTACTTGGTGGCTTTGTCGTAGCTAATTTGGTCGTAAATTTTGTCCCAATATATAAAATTGAGCTACCTTGACGTGGGCCTTGGATTCTTGTCATTCTAAACACTAAATCAAAAGTTTAAGATGATTTAGTGTGGACATCCACTACATGAAAACATTACTATTTCTACGGCTTTTCCAACGGCAATATTATCGTCAGAATATTCCAATGGTTAGTCGAGGTTTTTCCGACAGCTTCCCGAGCAAAGCAAAATCATCGGTAATCTGTCAGTAAATCCCGACGCCTACACCATTATCAGGAAATCGATGGTAAAACCTGACGGACGTCCGTCTAGTTACCAAAAACATCCATCGCGTCGCGTCCTCCTCGCTAAACCGTCGGTAAGTTGCGATGAAATAAATAACGTCGGTAGTCTATAACATTCATCAGTAATCCTTCGGTAATATTTCGGTTGACAGATTCCACATAATTATTTTTTTTGAATAAATCAAAATTTCGTCAAAAATACATCAGTATTTCCGATGACTTTCCAAAAAAGTCCTATGTTTTTGGCAGTTGTTTGTTTGACCGAACTGTAAACCTAAAGGGTCGTCGGTAGGTCGTCGGAGATGTCTATATGTGGTCGGAAACCGTCGGAAATCTGTTGGCAAAGTGTTTATTGTTAAAAATAATTTGTTAAAAATTTGTGATTATCTGTTAAAAATTCGTATTAATTTGTTAAAAATTCGTGATAATCTTCTAATTTCCATTATAAATACGCTCTGGTCCTTCACAATTTCATCAGAACAAAAAGTCTTAACAAAATTTCTTCTTCAGGTTCCTATGATTATTTTCGATTGTGGATAGATAAACCTTGGTATGATTCAACTACGAGGGAATTGACGGATGAATTTGCGTAAGGTGTTGAGGAGTTCATGACATTTGCATCACACAATAGCATGACATCGGAATACGGTCAAATGTATTGTCCGTGTATTAAATGTCGAAATCATAAATTAATCTCTATTAGAGATGTACGTAATCATTTGTATAGGACTGAATTTATGCCGGGTTACAAAATTTCGTATTCACTTGGAGAAACTGATGCAATGATGCAATATTATGGTAGTACTTCAAAAACATTAGATAGTACTAATGTTAGGGTAGAGGAACCGCCATTATAAGTTGATATTAACAGAAGTACTGTTCAGATGGTGAATGATGCGTTTCGTGAACAAAGAGCATCGTACATTGAAGATAGGAGTAGAATAGAGGAACCTAATTTGGAAGCCAAATTTTTTTGATATGTTAGTATGCATCGAAGCAGCCTTTGTATAAAGGATGTAGATATGGATTATCGCATTTATCTCCTACAAGCAGGTTGATGACGATAAAGGCAGATTTCAACTTGGCTGAAGACTGTGTGAATGTGATTTCTGATTTTGTCAGAGATATATTACCTGAAGATAATATTGCACCCACTTCATATTATGAGGTTCAAAAACTTGTAGCTGGTCTTGTATTGCCGTATCAGATGATCAATGTATGTATTGAAAATTGCATGATCTATTGGAGAAATGATGAAAACCGCATGAAGTGTCGATTTTGTCACAAACCTCGATTTCAAGAGACAAGTGGCAGAGTACCAATTCTGCATAAATAGATGTGGTATTTGAGACTAACAGAGAGGTTAAAGAGGTTATATCAATTGGAACACACGACAAAGCCTATTAGATTGCATCCATAACATAACTCAAATGGAGAAATTGTGCATCCCTCAGATGCATAAGCATGGATACATTTTAAAGAAGTTTATCCTAGTTTTGCTTATGAGCGTAAGAACATATACCTCGGGTTATCTACAGATGCATTCAACCCTTCTGGGAAGCATGGGAGGCAATATTCGTCGTGGCCTGTTATCGTGACACCTTATAATTTTCTTCCATCGTGGTGCATGAAACGAGAGTTTTTGTTTCTAACAATTCTCATCCCCGGTCCAGAGCATCCTAAGCGATAGTTTGATATTTTCTTGCAGCCACTAATTAGTGAATTAAAAATGTTGTGGGAAGATGGTGTCGAAGCATTCAATGTTTCCAACCAACATAATTTCTTGATACAAGCAGTACTAGTGTGGAAAATAAGTGATTTTCCAGCATATGATATATTATCAGGATGGTGGACGCATGGAAGATTAGCATGCCCATATTGTCAGGATAATACTGATGCGTTCCCACTGAAACACGGACGAAAGACTAGTTGGTTCGATTGTTATCGTCGATTTCTACCACAAGATCATCCATATCACCGGGGCACGACATTGTTTAGGAAAAGCAAAAACATTTTTGATGGTCCACCTCCTATCCTTGACGGGAATTATATGATGACTCAACTTAGAGATTTTGGTGTTGAGAGAACGGTTTCCTGTGGAGGTAACGGACATTACCTTGTTGATGGTTGTGGCGAATACCATAATTGGCATATGAAGAGTATTTTTTGGGATTTACCATATTGTAAGGACCACTTGTTACGCCATAATCTAGATGTTATGCACATTGAGAAGAATTGTTTGGACAACATAATGAATACCATTCAAAATGGGCAAGGAAAACACAAAAGATCATTTGAAAGCTAGATTGGATTTGCCTGATATTTGTTCCTGCAGGGAACTACATGTAATGTCAAATGGAAAATCAATGTCTCCCACATTCCAGTTGGATACGCATGCATAAGACAAATTCTTTGAGTGGATTAACCATAGTGTCCAATTTTCAGACGGATACACATCTAAACTTCGTAATTGTATCGATACTATTGAAGGCAAATTTTCAGCGATGAAAAGTCATGATTTTCATGTTGTCATGCAAAGACTATTTCCATTGGCCTTTAGCGGTCTTCTACCTAAAAACTTCTACGGAGAAATTGCAAGTACGTTGACATTATTTTAAATATAATTAATCATAATTTTATATATTATATGATATTAACTTTTTATTATGAAGGGATTGGTGCTTTTTCTGAAATTTATGTACAAGATCACTTACTGGAGATGATATCCAAAATTTGGAGTGCCTCCAGATCATTTGCAGCATCTTGAGGCCGTCCACACCAACAAAAAGTCTGGTCGCATCCAAGATGGCCTCGTTAGTGAGATCCTCAAAAAAGTGAAAAAGAAAAAAACTGTCGCCGAATTGCCTCGTCTTGAGATTAACCATCTGGTTTGTAATGTAAGTTTGAATTCACTTTTTATTTATTTTTATATTTAATATAATAATATTTTCTAGTAATATTTTGAAATTTTATACATGAAATACCATTTTTAAAGGGTCGCCATCGAAGACTCTGTAGAGTTGTAAATACCAGTAGGGTAACATCTGCGGCTGGAAATTAGGAGAATGCTCAACTTAAATAAAAAATGGCAGGTATGGAGATAGAGATGACCAAGCTGAAATATTTTGTAGATTTTATGTTAATCAAATTTCCGGATTATCCTGTTCAATTTTTTCCTCCTTCTACTTCTCCTCTGATGTAATTTGTAGATTTTAGATTTTAAAACAATTAAAATTTAATTATTATTATATTTTCAATTTGAAATATTATTTTTAATTTATTGCTTTAATATTTTCATTAAATATTTAAAAATAATTATTAAATTTAATAATTTAAAATTTTTTTTAAACATTTTAAAACAATTATTATTTTTTTTCAAATGTTTGGTTAATTCCCAAGGATGCGTTATCACTAATATCTCGGGAATTACCGATAGACAGAGCTCCGTCAGGAATTGTATTTATCACGATAGCGTCAAAAAAGTT
Organism: Pugionium dolabratum; assembly: GCA_018901945.1. Taxonomy (NCBI): domain Eukaryota; kingdom Viridiplantae; phylum Streptophyta; class Magnoliopsida; order Brassicales; family Brassicaceae; genus Pugionium; species Pugionium dolabratum. The sequence continues at coordinate 11,701 of JAEVFF010000871.1, forward strand.
CCCCACGGCTAAAAACCGTCGGTAAATACCGACAACTATACACCATTGGCTATGCGTTGGTTGTTTCCGATGCCATGTATCATCGGTATTAGGTATGTCATTCCCGACGGCACATTTCATCGGAAATCATCGGCGATGAACCGATGGACGACTTCCATCGCAAATACGTCTGTAATCCCCGACGGATACAGCCCATCGAATATCAGTCGGTTATTGCCGATGGGTAGTCTTTATCACAAACCTGTTGGGACTTCTCAATTATTTCCCGATAGAATATGGTTTCCGACAAAATAGTCCCCACTGAACACCTTTTGTTGGAAATCCGTCGGGAAAAGAATTTCCCGATGGATTGCCGACGAATATTGTCTTCAGGAATTAGATGTTTTCTTGTAGTGATCTCGAATTGATCGGCTAATTAAATTGTTCATTCTAAACTAATCTTTGTTGCTCATTCAGCAAAGGTTTACAATTGAAGCATAATGCATGGTATCACGCAGTTTAGGATAGATTGGATTACTTGGAGGCTTTTTCGTACCTATTTCGATCTTAATATATAAAACTGAGCTAGCTTAACGTGGCCGTTGGATTCGTGTCATTCTGAACTCTGAATCAAAAGTTAAAGAGGATTTAGTGCGGACATGTCAAATTGATTAGCCAGTTAAATTGATCATTCTAAACTGATCACTGATGCTCATTGTGCAAAAGTTTACAAATGAAGCATAATGCATGAAATCACACAGTTTGGGATAGATTGGATTAACTAGAGGTTTTCTCATAGCTATTTCGGTCTTTACTTTTGTCACAATATAGAAAATTGAGTTAGCTAAATGTGGGCGTTGGATTCATGTAATTCTGAACACTAAATCAAAACTAAAAGACAATTTAGTGTGGACATCTCAAGTTGATCAGCCAGTTAAATTAATCACTAAACTGATCACTGGTACTCATTGAGCAAATGTTTACAAATAGCATAATACATGACATCACGCAGTTTGGGATAGATTGGATTACTTGGAGGATTTGTCGTAGCTATTTTGGTCTTAAATTTTGACACAATATAGAAAGTTGAGCTTGCTTAACGTGGGCGTTTGATTTGTGTCATTCTGAACTCCGAATCAAAGTTAAAGACGATTTAGTGCTGACATGTGAAGTTGATCGGCTAGTTAAGTGTATGATTCTAAACTGATCACTGGTGCTCATTGGGAAAAGGTTTACAAATGAAGCATAATACATGGCATCACATAGTTTGGGATAGATTGGATTACTTTTAGGATTTTTCGTAATTCTTTGGTCTTAAATTTTGTCAAAATATCAAAAATTATGCTAGCTTAACATGGACGTTAAATTCATTTCATTCTAAACTCTGAATCAAATGTTAAAAACGATTTAGTGCAGACATTTTAAACAGATCGGTCAGTTAAATTGATCATTCTAAACTCGTCACTGTGGCTCATTAAGCATATGTTTACAAATGAAGCAGAATGCATGACATCACGCAGTTTTGGGATAGATTGTATTACTTGGAGGCTTTATCCTAGCTATTTAGGCTGAAATTTTGTCACAACATAGAAAGGTTAGCTAGCTTAACGTGGGCATTGGATTTGTGTCATTCTGAACACTAAATTAAAAGTTAAAGATGATTTTGTGCGGACATGTCAAGTTGATCGACAAGTTAAATTGATCATTCTAATGTGATCATTGATACTCCTTGAGTAAAGGCTTATAAATGAAATATAATGCATGGTATCAAGCAGTTTGGGATAGATTGGATTACTTTGAGGCTTTGTCAGCTCTTGCACTCTCAAATGTCGTCACAATATGGAAACTTGAGCTAGTTTAACCTAGGTGTTGAATTCATGTCATTTTGAGCTCTATATCAAAAGTTAAAGATGATTTAGTGCGGATATGTCAAGTTGATCATCTAGTTAAAGTGATCGTTCTAAACTTATCGTAGGTGCTCGTTGAGCAAAAGGTTTACAAATAAAGCATAATGTATGGCATCACACCATTCGAGATAGATTGGATTACTTGGAGGCTCTGTCGTAGCTATTTCTGTCTTAAATTTTGTCACAATATAGAAAATTGAGCTAGCTTAAGCTGGGCTTTGGATTCGTTTCATTCTTAACACCAAACTAAAAGTTAAAGACGATTTAGTGTGAACATGTCAAGGTTATCAACCAGCTAAATTGATGATTCTAAACTGATCACTAGTGCTCATTGAGCAAAGGTTTACAAATGAAGCATAATGCATAGCATAACGCAGTTTGGGAAAGATTGGAATAGTTGGACATTTTTCCGTAGCTATTGCGGTCTTCAATTTCGTCACAATATGGAAACTTGAGCTAGCTTAATGTGGGCGTTAGATTTGATTCATTCTTAACACTTAATAAAAAGTTAAAGATTATTTAGTGTGGACATATCAACTTGATCGGCTAGTTAAATTGATCATTCTAAACTGGTCATTGGTGCTCATTGAGCAAAAGTTTACTAATGAAACATAATGCATGGCATCACGTAGTTTGGGATAGATTCGATTTGGATGCTTTGTCGTAGCTATTTCAGTCTTAAATTTTGTTACAATATAGAAGATTGAGGTATCTTAACGTGGGCGTTGGATTCATGTGATTCTCACCACCAAATGAAAAGTTAAAGAAGATTTAGTGCGAATATATTAAGTTGATCGGCCAGTTAAATTGAGAATTCTAAACTGATCACTGGTGCTCATTGAGCAAAGGTTTACAAATGAAGCATAATGCATGATATCATGCAGTTTAGGATAGAATGGATAACTTGGAGGCTTTATATTTTGGCCTTAAAATTTGTCACAGTGGAGAAAACTGAGCTAGCTTAACATGGGCGTTGGATTCGTGTCATTCTGAATTCTGAATCAAAAGTTAAAGAAGATTTAGTGCTAGCATGTCAAGTTGATTGGCTAGTAAAATTGATCATTCTAAACTGGTCATTGGTGCTCATTGAGCAAAGGTTTATAAAAGAAACATAATGCATGGCATCACCCAGTTTGGGATAGATTGGATTACTTGGCGGCTTTGTCGTAGCTATTTCGGTCTTCAATTTTGTCACAATATAGACGAATTTTCTAGTTTAACGTGGGCGTTGAATTCGTGTCATTCTAAACTCTTAATCAAAAAATAAAAAGATTTGGTTCGGACATGTAAAACTTCTCCGCTAGTTAAATTGATCATTCCAAACTGATCACTGGTGCTGATTGAGCAAAGGTTTAAAAATGAAGCATAATGCATGACACCACGCAGGTCGGGATAGATTGGACTACTTTATGGGTTTTTCATAGCTATATTGGTGTTAAATTTTGTCACAATAGAGAAAATGGAGCTAGCTTAACGTGGGCGTTGAATTTGTGTCATTCTTAACTCTGAATCAAAAGTAAAAATGATCGACTAGTTAAATAGATCATTCTAAACTGATCATTGTTGCTCATTGAGCAAAGGTTTACAAATGAAGCATGATGCATGGCATTACGATGTTTGGGATAGATTGGAGTACTTGGAGACTTTGTCGTAGCTATTTTGGTCTTAAATTATGTCACAATATAGAAAATTTACCTAGCTTAACTTGGTCATTGGATTCGTGTCACTCTGAACATTAAATAAAAAGTTAAGGATGATTTAGTGTGAACATGTCATGTTGATCAGCCAGTGAAATTATTCATTCTGAACTGATAATTGGTGCGCATTGAGCAAATGTTTAAAAATGAAACATAATGAATGGTAACATTTAATTTCGGATAGATCGTATCACTTAGAGGGTTTATCGTAGCTATCTCGTTCTTAAATTTTTTCACAATATAAAAAATTGAGCTATCTTAACGTGGGCGTTGGATTCGTGTCATTCTGAACTATAAATAAAAAAAGACGATTTAGTGTGGCCATGTCAAACTGATCGGCCAGTTAAATAGATCATTCCAAACTGATCACTTTCGCTAATTAAGTAAAAGTTTACAAATAAAGCGTAATGCATGGCATCACGCACTTCGGGAAAGATGAGATTACTTGGAGGATTTTTCGTAGCTATTTTGGTCTTAAATTTTGTGACAATATAGAAAATTGGGCTAGCTTAACGTGGGCGTTGGATTCGTGTAATTCTAAATACTAAATCAAAACTTACAGACGATTTAGTGCGAACATGTAAGGTCTATCGACCAGTTAAATTGATCATTCTACACTGATCATTAGGCTTCATTGGGCAATAGTTTACAATGAAACATAATGCATGGCATCAAGTAGTTTGGGATAAATTGGATTACGTAGAGGCTTTGTCGTAGCTATTTAGGTTTTAAATTTTGTCGCAATCTAGAAAATTGAGCTACTTTAACGTGGGCGTTGTCTTTCTGAACTTTGAATCAAAAGTTAAAAAAAAATTAGTGTGGACATGTCAAAATACTTAGCCACTTAAATTGATCATTCTAAACTGATCACTAGTGCTCATTGAGCAAATGTTTACGAATGAAGCATAATGCATGGAATCACGGAGTTTGGGATAGATTGGATTACATGGAGGATTTGTCATAGCTATTTTGGTCTTAAATTTTATCACAATATAGAAAATTGAGCTAGCTTAACATGAGCGTTGGATTCGTTCATTCTGAACTCTGAATCAAAAGTTAAAAACGATTTAGTGCGGACATGTCAAACTGATCGGCCAGTTAAATAGATCATTCAAAACTGATCACTGTTGCTAATTGAGCAAAGGTTTATAAATAAAGCATAATGCATGACATGAGGCAGTTTGGGATACATTGGATTACGTGGAGGCTTTGTCATAGCTATTTGGGTCTTAAATTTTGTCACAGTATAGAAAATTGTGCTAGCTTAACGTGGCCGTTGGATTCATGTCATCGTGAACATTAAATAAAAACATAAAGACGATTTAGTGCGGACATGTCATTTTGATCGGCCTGTGAAATTAGTTATTCTTAACTGATCATTTGTGCTCATTGAGCAGATTTTTAAAAATGAAACATGCATGGCATCACTTAGTTTGGGATAGATTGGATTACTTGAAGGGTTTGTCGTAGCTATATCGGTGTTATATTTTGTCACAATAGAGAAAATGGAGCAAGTTTAATGTGTGCGTTGGATTCGTGTCATTCTGAACTCTGAATCAAATGTTAAAGAGGTTTTAGTTTGGATATGTCAAACTGATCTGCCAGTTAAATAGATCATTCTAAACTGATCACTATTGCTCATTGAGCAAAGGTTTACAAATGAAGCATAATGCATGGCATCCCGCAGTTTGGGATAGATTGGACTACTTGGAGGCTTTTTCGTAGCTGTTTCGGTTTTAAATTTTGTCACAATATAGAAAATTGAGCAAGCTTAACTTGGGTGTTGGATTCGTGTCATTCTGAACACTAAATCAAAAGTTGAAGATGATTTAGTGCGAACATGTCAAGTCTATCGGCCAGTTAAATTGATCATTCTACACTGATCATTGGTGCTCATTGAGAAAAAGTTTACAAATGAAACATAATGCATGGCATCACGTATTTTGGGATAGATTCAATTATTTAATTAGAAGATTTGTTGTAGCTATTTCGTTCTTAAATTCTGTCGCAATATAGAAAATTGAGCTAGTTTAACGTGGGCGTTGGATTTGTGTCATTCTGAACTTTGAGTCAAAAGTTTAAAACAATTTAGTGTGGACATGTCAAACTGCTCGGCAATTTAAATTGAGCATCCAAACTGATTACTGGTGCTCATTGAGCAAAGGTTTACCAATGAAGCATAATGCATAGCATCACGTAGTTTGGGATAGATTGGATTACTTGGAAGATTTTTCGTAGCTATTTTGGTCTTATATTTTGTCACAATATTGAAAATTGAGCTAGCTTAACGTGGGCTTTGGATTCGTGTCATTCTGTACAATAAATCAAAAGTTAAAGATGATTTAGTGCACACATGTCAAGTATATTGGGCAATTAAATTGATTATTCTACACTGATCATTGGAGCTCATTGAGCAAAATTTTACAAATGAAACATAATGCATGGCATCACATAATTTGGGAAGATTGGATTTCTTAGAGGCGTTGTCATAGCTATTTTGGTCTTAAATTTTTCGCAGAATAGAAAATTAAGCTAGCTTAACGTGGGTGTTGGATTCGTATCATTCTGAACTTTGAATCAAAAGTTAAAAACAATTTAGTGCGGACATGTCAAACTGCTAGGCAAGTTAAATTGATCATTCCAAACTGATCACTGGTGCTAATTGAGCAAAGGTTTACAAATGAAACACAATGCATGGCATCACGCAGTCTGGGATAGATTGGATTACTTGAAGGCTTTGCCGTAGCTATGTCAGTCTGAAATTTTGTCACAAAATTGAAAATTGAGCTCGCTTAACATGGGCGTTGAATTCGTGTCATTCTAAAATCTGATTTCAAAAGTTAAAGACGATTTAGTGCGGATATGTCAAACTGCTCGGCCAGTTAAATTGATCATTCCAAACTAATCACTGTTGCTCATTGAGCAAAGGTTTACTAATGAAGAATAATACATGACACCACCCAGGTTGGGATAGATTGCACTACTTGGAGGGTTTGTAGTAGCTCTATCGGTATTAAATTTTGACACAATAGAGAAAATGGAGCTAGCGTAACGTGGACTTTGGATTCGTGTCATTCTACACTCTTAATCAAAAGTGAAAGAGAATTTAGTGCGGATATGTTAAACTGATCGGCTAGTTAAATAGATCATTCTAAATTGATCACTCTTGCTCATTGAGCAAAAGTTTTAAAATTATTAATTTAGAATTTTTTTATTTTTAGGCACAAGAAATTGGAGCGCCTCCAGATCACTTGCAACTTCTCGAGGCCGTCCACACGAACAAAAAGACTGGTCGTATCCAAGATGGTCTCGTTAGTGAGATCATCGAAAAAGTAAAAAAGAAAAAAAGTATATTCTAACCCAGCAATCTCAAGTTGGTTCTTCATCTTCGGTCGCTGAATTGCCGCGTTCTGAGATTAACCGTCTCGTTCTTGATGTAAGTTTTTTTTTAAATATATAATTAATATTATAATAATTTTCATTAAATTTTTTAATAATATTTTATATTTTTACAGGAAGTACCATTTTCAAAGGGTAGTCATCCAGGACTCGGGAGAGTTGCAGATACCGGTGGCGCAACATCTGCAGTTAGAAACGAGGAAAATGAGCATTTAAAAGAAGAAATGGCATCCATGAAAATAGAGATAAATAATCTCAAAAACTTTGTAGAAATGATAAAAAATAAATTGCCTAATGACTTTTTTTTTCTCCTCCTTCTCCTTCTGCTCCTCCTTTGTAATTTATAATTTAAAATAAATGTTTAATAATATTTATATTTATAATATTATTCTTATTAATTGTATGATTATTTTTAAAATATTAATTTAAATTTTAAAATCAAAATTTATTAATTTATTTTTTCAATTATTTGGTGTGTTCGACGGCTTAGGTCGTCGGAAACTCCCGACGGAAAATGCCGTCGGAAATTCCCGATGGAAAATGCCGTCGGAAATGTGTTGCTATATCCCGACGGTTATAAACCGTCGGGAAATATCATCGGACAATATTTCCGACGGCAAAAGTCATCAGAAAACACCCTAGATAATTCGTCGGTGATTACCGATGGATACGGACCATCGAATATCCGTTGGTTCTTTCCGACGGAACGTTGTCATCGCAAATGTGTTGGCAAATTCCGACGGCGAAATTCATCGCTAATCCGTCGGAAATTCCCGATAACTTCCCGACGGAATCGAATTCCCGACAAAATAGTCCCGATGGACTATTTTCGTCGGAAAGTAGTCGAGAATCGGTTTTACCGACGTGGTTCCGACGGAGGTGGCCGTCGGAAATACACTGTTTTCTTGTAGTGATTGGTTCTCATTGAGCAAAGGTTTAGAAATGAAACATAATGAATTGCATCACTTAGTTTGGGATAGATTGTATTACTTAGAGGCTTTGTCATAGCTATTTCGGTTATAAATTTTGTCATAATATAGAAAATTGAGCTAGTTTAACGTGGGCGTTGGATTCGTGTCATTCTGAACACTAAATCAAAAGTTAAAGACGATTTAGTTCAAACATGTCTAGTCTATCNCGATGAAATAAATAACGTCGGTAGTCTATAACATTCATCAGTAATCCTTCGGTAATATTTCGGTTGACAGATTCCACATAATTATTTTTTTGAATAAATCAAAATTTCGTCAAAAATACATCAGTATTTCCGATGACTTTCCAAAAAAGTCCTATGTTTTTGGCAGTTGTTTGTTTGACCGAACTGTAAACCTAAAGGGTCGTCGGTAGGTCATCGGAGATGTCTATATGTGGTCGGAAACCGTCGGAAATCTGTTGGCAAAGTGTTTATTGTTAAAAATAATTTGTTAAAAATTTGTGATTATCTGTTAAAAATTTGTGATTATCTGTTAAAAATTTGTATTAATTTGTTAAAAATTCGTGATAATCTTCTAATTTCCATTATAAATACGCTCTGGTCCTTCACAATTTCATCAGAACAAAAAGTCTTAACAAAATTTCTTCTTCAGGTTCCTATGATTATTTTCGATTGTGGATGGATAAACCTTGGTATGATTCAACTACGTGGGAATTGACGGATGAATTTGCGTAAGGTGTTGAGGAGTTCATGACATTTGCATCACACAATAGCATGACATCGGAATACGGTCAAATGTATTGTCCGTGTATTAAATGTCGAAATCATAAATTAATCTCTATTAGAGATGTACGTAATCATTTGTATAGGACTGAATTTATGCCGGGTTACAAAATTTTGTATTCACTTGGAGAAACTGATGCAATGATGCAATATTATGGTAGTACTTCAAAAACGTTAGATAGTACTAATGTTAGGGTAGAGGAACCGCCATTATAAGTTGATATTAACAGAAGTACTGTTCAGATGGTGAATGATGCGTTTCGTGAACAAAGAGCATCGTACATTGAAGATAGGAGTAGAATAGAGGAACCTAATTTGGAAGCCAAATTTTTTTGATATGTTAGTATGCATCGAAGCAGCCTTTGTATAAAGGATGTAGATATGGATTATCGCATTTATCTCCTACAAGCATGTTGATGACGATAAAGGCAGATTTCAACTTGGCTGAAGACTGTGTGAATGTGATTTCTGATTTTGTCAGAGATATATTACCTGAAGATAATATTGCACCCACTTCATATTATGAGGTTCAAAAACTTGTAGCTGGTCTTGTATTGCCGTATCAGATGATCAATGTATGTATTGAAAATTGCATGATCTATTGGAGAAATGATGAAAACCGCATGAAGTGTCGATTTTGTCACAAACCTCGATTTCAAGAGACAAGTGGCAGAGTACCAATTCTGCATAAATAGATGTGGTATTTGAGACTAACAGAGAGGTTAAAGAGGTTATATCAATTGGAACACACGACAAAGCCTATTAGATTGCATCCATAACATAACTCAAATGGAGAAATTGTGCATCCCTCAGATGCATAAGCATGGATACATTTTAAAGAAGTTTATCCTAGTTTTGCTTATGAGCGTAAGAACATATACCTCGGGTTATCTACAGATGCATTCAACCCTTCTGGGAAGCATGGGAGGCAATATTCGTCGTGGCCTGTTATCGTGACACCTTATAATTTTCTTCCATCGTGGTGCATGAAACGAGAGTTTTTGTTTCTAACAATTCTCATCCCCGGTCCAGAGCATCCTAAGCGATAGTTTGATATTTTCTTGCAGCCACTAATTAGTGAATTAAAAATGTTGTGGGAAGATGGTGTCGAAGCATTCAATGTTTCCAACCAACATAATTTCTTGATACAAGCAGTACTAATGTGGAAAATAAGTGATTTTCCAGCATATGATATATTATCAGGATGGTGGACGCATGGAAGATTAGCATGCCCATATTGTCAGGATAATACTGATGCGTTCCCACTGAAACACGGACGAAAGACTAGTTGGTTCGATTGTTATCGTCGATTTCTACCACAAGATCATCCATATCACCGGGGCACGACATTGTTTAGGAAAAACAAAAACATTTTTGATGGTCCACCTCCTATCTTGACGGGAATTATATGATGACTCAACTTAGAGATTTTGGTGTTGAGAGAACGGTTTCCTGTGGAGGTAACGGACATTACCTTGTTGATGGTTGTGGCGAATACCATAATTGGCATATGAAGAGTATTTTTTGGGATTTACCATATTGTAAGGACCACTTGTTACGCCATAATCTAGATGTTATGCACATTGAGAAGAATTGTTTGGACAACATAATGAATACCATTCAAAATGTGCAAGGAAAACACAAAAGATCATTTGAAAGCTAGATTGGATTTGCCTGATATTTGTTCCCGCAGGGAACTACATGTAATGTCAAATGGAAAATCAATGTCTCCCACATTCCAGTTGGATACGCATGCATAAGACAAATTCTTTGAGTGGATTAACCATAGTGTCCAATTTTCAGACGGATACACATCTAAACTTCGTAATTGTATCGATACTATTGAAGGCAAATTTTCAGCGATGAAAAGTCATGATTTTCATGTTGTCATGCAAAGACTATTTCCATTGGCCTTTAGCGGTCTTCTACCTAAAAACTTCTACGGAGAAATTGCAAGTACGTTGACATTATTTTAAATATAATTAATCATAATTTTATATATTATATGATATTAACTTTTTATTATGAAGGGATTGGTGCTTTTTCTGAAATTTATGTACAAGATCACTTACTGGAGATGATATCCAAAATTTGGAGTGCCTCCAGATCATTTGCAGCATCTTGAGGCCGTCCACACCAACAAAAAGTCTGGTCGCATCCAAGATGGCCTCGTTAGTGAGATCCTCAAAAAAGTGAAAAAGAAAAAAACTGTCGCCGAATTGCCTCGTCTTGAGATTAACCGTCTGGTTTGTAATGTAAGTTTGAATTCACTTTTTATTTATTTTTATATTTAATATAATAATATTTTCTAGTAATATTTTGAAATTTATACATGAAATACCATTTTTAAAGGGTCGCCATCGAAGACTCCGTAGAGTTGTAAATACCAGTAGGGTAACATCTGCGGCTGGAAATTAGGAGAATGCTCAATTTAAATAAAAAATGGCAGCTATGGAGATAGAGATGACCAAGCTGAAATATTTTGTAGATTTTATGAAAATCAAATTTCCGGATTATCCTGTTCAATTTTTTCCTCCTTCTACTTCTCCTCTGATGTAATTTGTAGATTTTAGATTTTAAAACAATTAAAATTTAATTATTATTATATTTTCAATTTGAAATATTATTTTTAATTTATTGCTTTAATATTTTCATTAAATATTTAAAAATAATTATTAAATTTAATAATTTAAAAGTTTTTTAAAACATTTTAAAAACAATTATTATTTTTTTTCAAATGTTTGGTTAATTCCCAAGGATGCGTTATCACTAATATCTCGGGAATTACCGATAGACAGAGCTCCGTCAGGAATTGTATTTATCGCGATAGCGTCAAAAAAGTTCCCCACGGCTAAAAACCGTCGGTAAATACCGACAACTATACACCATTGGCTATGCGTTGGTTGTTTCCGATGCCATGTATCATCGGTATTAGGTATGTCATTCCCGACGGCACATTTCATCGGAAATCATCGGCGATGAACCGATGGACGACTTCCATCGCAAATACGTCTGTAATCCCCGACGGATACAGCCCATCGAATATCAGTCGGTTATTGCCGATGGGTAGTCTTTATCACAAACCTGTTGGGACTTCTCAATTATTTCCCGATAGAATATGGTTTCCGACAAAATAGTCCCCACTGAACACCTTTTGTTGGAAATCCGTCGGGAAAAGAATTTCCCGATGGATTGCCGACGAATATTGTCTTCAGGAATTAGATGTTTTCTTGTAGTGATCTCGAATTGATCGGCTAATTAAATTGTTCATTCTAAACTAATCTTTGTTGCTCATTCAGCAAAGGTTTACAACTGAAGCATAATGCATGGTATCACGCAGTTTAGGATAGATTGGATTACTTGGAGGCTTTTTCGTACCTATTTCGATCTTAAATTTTGTCACAATATATAAAACTGAGCTAGCTTAACGTGGCCGTTGGATTCGTGTCATTCTGAACTCTGAATCAAAAGTTAAAGAGGATTTAGTGCGGACATGTCAAATTGATTAGCCAGTTAAATTGACATTCTAAACTGATCACTGGTGCTCATTGTGCAAAAGTTTACAAATGAAGCATAATGCATGAAATCACACAGTTTGGGATAGATTGGATTAACTAGAGGTTTTCTCATAGCTATTTCGGTCTTTACTTTTGTCACAATATAGAAAATTGAGTTAGCTAAATGTGGGCGTTGGATTCATGTAATTCCGAACACTAAATCAAAACTAAAAGACAATTTAGTGTGGACATCTCAAGTTGATCAGCCAGTTAAATTAATCACTAAACTGATCACTGGTACTCATTGAGCAAATGTTTACAAATAGCATAATACATGACATCACGCAGTTTGGGATAGATTGGATTACTTGGAGGATTTGTCGTAGCTATTTTGGTCTTAAATTTTGAAACAATATATAAAGTTGAGCTTGCTTAACGTGGGCGTTTGATTTGTGTCATTCTGAACTCCGAATCAAAGTTAAAGACGATTTAGTGCTGACATGTCAAGTTGATCGGCTAGTTAAGTGTATGATTCTAAACTGATCACTGGTGCTCTTTTAGCAAAGGTTTACAAACGAAGCATAATACATGACATCACACAGTTTGGGGTAGATTGGATTACTTGGAGGTTTTATTGTATCTATTTTGTCTTAAATTTTGTCACAATATAGAAAATTGAGCTAGCTTAACCTAGGCGTTGGATTCGTGTCATTCTAAACTCAGAATCCAAAGTTAAAGATGGTTTCGTGTGGACATGTCAACTGATCGGCTAGTTAAATTGATCATTCTAAGCTGATCAATGGTGCTCATTGTGCAAAGGTTTACAAATGAAGCATAATGCATGACATCATGCAGTTTGAGAGAGATTGTATTAATTGGAAGCTTTCTCATAGCTATTTTGGTCTTAAATTTTGTCACAATATAGAAAATTGAGTTAGCTTAACATGAGCGTTGGATTCCTGTCATTATGAACACTAAATCAAAAGTGAAAGACATTTTAAATGGGAACATCTCAAGTTGATCGCCAGTTAAATTGATCATTCCAAACTTATCATTGGTTCTCATTGACCAAAGACTTACTAATGAAGCATAATGCCTGGCATCACTCAGTTTGGGATAGCTGGATTACTTGGAGGATTTGTTGTAGCTATTTCGTTCTTTAATTTTGTCACAATATAGAAAATTGAGTTAGCTTAACGTGGGCGTTGGATTCGTGTCATTCTGAAATCTAAATCAAAAGTTAAAGACCATTTATGGCAGACATGTCAAGTTGATCGGCCAGTTAAATTGACCATTTTAAACTGATCATTGGTGCTCATTGAGCAAAGGTTTACAAATGAAGCATAATCCATGGCATCACGCAGTTAGGGATAGATTGGATTATTTGGAGGCTTTCGCATAGCTACTTCGGTTTTAAATTTTGTCACAATATAGAAAATTGAGTTCGCTTAACGTGGGTGTTGGATTCGTGTCATTATAACACTAAATAAAAAGTGAAAGACCATTTAGTGCCGACATCTCAATTGGATCTGCCAGTTAAATTGATCGTTCTAAACTGATCATTGTGCAAAGGTTTACAAATGAAGCATAATGTATGGCATCACACATTTTGGGACAGATTTGGATTACTTGGAGGCTTTATCATAACTATTTTGGTCTTAAATTTTGTCAAAGTAAAGAAATTGGAGTTAGCTTAACGAGGGTGGTGGATTCGTGTCATTCTGAACACAAAATCAAAAGTGAAAGAAGATTAAGTGCGGACATCGCAAGTTGATTGATTAGTTAAATTGATCATTCTACACTGATCATTGGTGCCTATTGAGCAATGATTTACAAATGAAGCATAATGCATGGCATCACGCACTTTGGGATGGATTGGATTACTTGGAGGCTTTTTCATAGCAATTTCGTTCTTAAATTTTGTCACAATATAAAAAATTTAGCTAGGTTTACGTGGACGTTGGATTCGTGTCATTCACAATTCGGACTCAAAAGTTAAAAACAATTTAGTGTGGACATGTCAAGTTGATCAGCTAGTAAAAATGATTATTTTAAACTAATCATTGGTGCTCACTGAGCAAAGGTTTACAAATGAAGCATAATGCATGACATCACGCAGTTTGGGAAAGATTAGATTACTTGGAGGCTTTTTCGTAGCTATTTTGGTATTAAATTTTTTCACATATATAGAATTGAGCTAGCTTAACGTGGGCGTTGGATTCTTGTCATTTTGCGCTCAAAACCAAAAGTAAACAAGATTTAGTGTGGACATGTCAGGTAGTTAAAATGATCATTCTAAACCAATCATTGGTGCTAATTGACCAAAGGCTTAAAAATGAAGCATAATGCAAGGCATCACGTAGTTTGGGATAGATTGGATTACTTGGAGGCTTAGTTGTAGCTATTTCGGTATTAAATTTTGTCACAATATAGAAAATTGATTTAGCTTAATGTAGGCATTGGATTCCTTTCATTCTAAACTCTGAATCAAAAATTAAAGATGGTTTTGTGAGGACATGTCAATTTGATCGGCCAGTAAAATTGATCAATCGAAACTTATCACTGGTGCTCATTAAGAAAAGGTTTACAAATGAACCATAATGCATGGCAGCATGCAGTTGGGGATAGATTGGATTACTTGGAGGCCTTGTCGTAGCTATTTCAGTCTTAAAATTTATCACAATATAAAAAATTGAGCTAGCTTAACATGGGTGTTGGATTCGTCTCATTGTGAACTCTGAATCAAAAGGTAAAGACAATTTAGTGACGACATGTCAAGTTGATCGGCCAGTTAAATTGATCATTCTTGACTCACCATAGGTGCTCATTGAGCAAAGGTTTACAAATGAAGCATAATGCTTGGCAATCAGCATTTGGCATAGATTGGATTACTTGGAGGCTTTGTCATAGCTATTTCGGTCTTAAATTTTGTCATAATATGTAAAATTTAGCTAGCTTAACGTGGACGCTGGATTTGTGTCATTCGGAACACTAAATAAAAATTTAATGACGATTTAGTGCCGACATCTAAAGTTGATCGGCTAATTAAATTGATCATTCTATACTGATCATTGGTAGCATTGAGCAAAGGTTTACAAATGAAACATAATGCATTTTATTACATAGTTTGTGATAGATTGGATTACATGGTGGCTTTGTCATAACGATTTCGGACTTCAGTTTTATCCCAATATATAAAATTATGCTGCCTTAACTTGGGCCATGGATTCGTGTCATTCTGATCACTAAATGAAAAGTTAAGGACGATTTAGTGTAGATATGTCAAGTTGATCGGCTAGTTAAATTGATCATTATAAACTGTTCATTGGTGCTCATTGAGCAAAGGTTTAAAAATGAAGCATAAAGCATGGCATCAGCAGTTTGGGATAGATTGGACTATTTAAAGGCTTTGTCGTAGCTATTTTGGTTTTAAATTTTGTCCCAATATATAAAATTGAGCTACCTTAACGTGGGCCTTGGATTCGTGTCATTCTTAACACTAAATCAAAAGTTAAAGAAGATTTAGTGCGGACATCTCAAGTTGATCGGCCTATTAAATTGATCATTCTAAACTGATCACTAGTGCTTATTAAGCAAAGGTTTACAAATGAAGCATAATGCATGGCATCACGAAGTTCGGGATAGAATGGATTACTTGGAGGCTTTGTCGTAGCTATTTTGATCTTAAATTTTGTCACAATATAGAAAATTGAGCTAGCTTAACATGGGCGTTGGATTATTGTCATTTTGAACTCTGAAACAAAAGTTAAAGACGACTTAGTGCGGACATGTCAATTGATCGGCCGGTTAAATTGATGGGCAAATTAAATTGATCATTCTAAACAGATAACTGGTGCTCAATGTGCAAATGTTTAGAAATGAAGCATAATGCATGGCATCGCGCAGTTTGGGACAGATTGGATTACTTGGAGGCTTTCTCATAGCTACTTCATTCTTAAATTTTGTCACAATATAAAATATTGAGCTAGATTAACATGAGCGTTGGATTCGAGTCATTATCAACACTAAATCAAATGTGAAAGACGATTTACTACAGACATCTCAAGTTGATCGGCTAGTTAAATTTATCATTCTAAACCGATCACTAGTGCTCATTGAGGAAAGGTTTACAAATGAAGCATAATGCATAGTATCACGCAGTTTGGGATAGATTGGATTACTTGTTGGCTTTTTCATAGCTATTTCGGTCTTAAATTTTGTCACAATATAGAAAATTGGGCAAGCTTTACGTGGGCATTGTATTCATGTCATTCTGAATTCTGACTCAAATGTTAAAGACAGTCAAGTGCGGACAACTCAAGTTGATCGGCTAGTTAAATTGATCATTCTAAACTGATCAGTGGTGCTCATTGAGCAAAAGTTTATAAGTGAAGCATAATGCATGGTATCACACAGTTAGGGATAGATTGGATTACTTGTAAGTTTTGTCATAGCTATTTCGGTCTTTAATTTTTTCACTATATAGAAAATTGAGCTAGCTTGATGTGGGCGTAAGATTTTTATCATTCTTAATTCTGACTCAAAAGTTAATGATGATTTAGTGCGGACATGTCAAGTTGATCGGCTAGTAAAAATGATTATTCTTAACTGATCATGGGTGCTCATTGAGAAAAGGTTTAAAAATGAAGCATAATGCTTGGCATCACGTAGTTTGGAATAGATTTGATTACTTGGAGGCTTTGTCGTAGCTATTTTGGTCTTAAATTTTGTCACTATATAGAAAATTGAGCTAGCTTAACGTGGGCGTTGGATTCATGTCATTTTGCGCTCAAAATCAAAAGTTAAAGATGATTTAGTGTGGACATGTCAAGTTGATCATCTAGTTAAAATGATAATTCTAAACGGATCATAGGTGCTCATTGACCTAAGGCTTACAAAGGAAGCATAATGCATGGCACCACATATTTTGGGATATATTGGATTCATTGGAGGCTTTGTTGTAGCTATTTTCGGTCTTAAATTTTGTCCCAATATATAAAATTGAGCTAACTTAACGTGGGCCTTTGATTCGTCTCATTCTGAACCCTAAATCAAAAGTTGAAAAAGATTTAGTGCGGATATCTCAAGTTGATCGACAAGTTAAATTGATCATTCTAAAGTGATCATTAGTGCTTATTTAGCAGAGGTTTACAAATGAAGCATAATGCATGACATCATGAAGTTTGGGATATATTGGATTAATTGGAGGCGTTGTCGTAGCTATTTTGATCTTAAATTGCGTCACAATATAGAAAATTGAGCTAGCTTAACATAGGCGTTGGATTTATGTCATTCTAAACTCTGAATCAAAATTTAAAGGCGACTTACTGCAGACATGTCAATTTGATCAGCCAGTTAAATTGATAATTTTAAACTGATCATGGGTGCTCATTGAACAAAGGTTTACAAATGAAGCATAATGCATGGCATCAAAAAGTTTGGCATAGATTGGATTAACTGGAGCATTTCTCCTAGCTATTTCGATCTTAAATTTTGTCACAATATAGAAAATTGAGCTAGGTTAACATTGGCGTTGGATTCGTGTCATTGTGAACTCTGAATCAAATACGACTTAGTGCGGACATGTAAAAATTGATCGGCCAGTTAAATTGATCATTCTAAAGTGATCAGTGGTGCTCATTGTTCAAAGGTTTACAAATGAAGCATAATGCATGGAATCACGCAGTTTGGAATATATTGTATTACTCGGAGGCTTTCTCATAGATATTTCCGTCATAAATTTTGTCACAATATAGAAAATTTATTTAGCTTAATGTTTGCGTTGTATTCGTGTCATTATGAACACTAAATCAAAAGTGAAAGACGATATGGTGCAGACATCTCAAGTTGATCGGCTAGTTATATTGATCATTCTAAACTGATCACTTGTGCTCATTGTGCAAAGCTTTACAAATGAAGCATAATGCATGGCATCACACAGTTTGGGATAGATTGGATTATTTGGAGGCTTTGCCATAGCTGTTTTGGTTTTAAATTTTGTCACAATATAGACAATTGAGCTAGCTTAACGTGGGCGTAGGATTCGTGTCATTCGGAACACTAAATCAAAAGTTGAAGACGATTTAGTGCGAATGTGACAAGTTTATCGGTTAGTTAAATTGATCATTTTAAACAGCTATGTGGTGCTCGTTGACCAAAGGTTTACAAATGGAGCATAATATATTGTATCACGCAGTTTGGGATAGATTGGATTAATTGGTGGCTTGGTCGTAAATTGATCATTCTAAAGTGACCATTGGTGCTCTTTGAATAAAGGCTTATAAAAATAATGCATAGCATCACACAGTTTATAATCGATTGGATTGCTTTGAGGCTTTGTATAGCTCTTTCAGTCTCAAACGTTTTCACAATATGGAAATTTAAGCTAGCTTAACCTCGGTGTTGAAGTCCTGTCATTTTGAGCTTTAGATCAAAAGTTAAAGACGATTTATTGCGGATATGTCAAGTTGATCAGCTATTTAAAATGATCATTGTAAACTGATCATTGGTGCTCATTGACCAAAGGCTTACAAATGAAACATAATGCATGTCATCACACAGTTTGTAATAGATTAGATTACTTGGAGCCTTTGCCGTACATATTTCAGTCTTAAATTTTATCACAATATAAAAAGTGACCTATTTTAACATGGGCTTTGGATTCTTGTCATTCTGAACACAAAATAAAAAGTTAAAGACAATTTAGTGCGGACATGTCAAATTGATCGGCCAGTTAAATTGATCATTCTAAACTAATCATTGGTGCTCATTGAGAAAAGGTTTACAAATGAAGCATAATGCATGGCATCACGCAATTTGGGATAGACTGGATTACTTGTAGGCTTTTTCGTAAATCCTGTGGTTTTAAATTTTGTCAAAATATCAAAAATTGTGCTAGCTTAACGTGGACGTTAAATTCGTGTCATTGTAAACACTGAATCAAAAGTTAAAGACGATTTAGTACAGAAATGTCAAGTTGATCGGCCAGTTAAAGACGATTTAGTGTTGACATGACAAGTTGATCGGCTAGTTAAATTGATCATTCTAAACGGATCATTGGTGCTCATTGAGCAAAGGTTTACTAATGAAACATCATCATGGCATCCCGTAGTTGGGGATAGATTGGATTACTTGGAGGCTTTGTCGTAGCTATTTCGGTCTTCAAGTTGGGCATAATATAGAATATTGACTAGCTTAGCGTGGGCGTTGGATTTGTGTCATTCTTAACACTAAATCAAAAGTTAAAGACGATTTTTTGCTAACATGTCAAGTTGATCGCCTCGTTAAATTGATCATTCAAACTGCTCAGTGGTCCTCATTGAGCAAATTTTTACAAATGAAACATAATGCATGACATCACATAGTTTGTGTTATATTGGATTACTTGGAAGCTCTGTTGTAGCTATTTCGGCCTTAAATTTTGTCACAATATAGAAAATTGATCTAGCTTAACGTTTGCATTAGATTCGTGTCATTTTGAGCTCTGAATAAAAAGTTAAAGACGATTTTGTGCGGACATATCAAGTTGATCGGCCAGCTTAATTGATCATTCGAAACTTATCACTGGTGCTCATTAACAAAAGGTTTACAAATGAAGCATAATGCATGGCAACACGCAGTTGGGGGTAGATTGGAATATTTGGAGGCTTTTCCGTAGCTATTTTGGTCATAAATTTTGTCACAGTATAGAAAATTGACCTAGCTTAATGTGGGCATTGCATTCTTGTCATTTTGAACTGGAAATAAAAAGTTACGGATGATTTAGTGTGGACATGTCAAGTTGATCGGCCAGTTAAAAAGATCATTCTAAATTGATCGTTGGTGCTCTTTCAATAAAGGCTTATGAATTATGAATGAAGCATAATGAGTGGCATCATGCAGTTTGGGATAGATTGGATTACTTGGAGGCTTTGCCTTAGGTATTTTCGGTCTTAAATTTTTTCACAATATAGAAAATTCAGCTAGCTTAATTTGGGCTTTGGATTCGTGTCATTCTGAACACAAAATCAAATGTTAAAGACAATTTAGTGCGGACATGTCAAGTTGATCGGCCAGTTAAATTGATCATTCTAAACTGATCGTTGGTGGTTATTGAGAAAAGGTTTACAAATGAAGCATAATGCATGGAATCACGCAATTTGGGGTAGATTGGATTACTTGTAGGCTTTTTTGTAACACTTTTGGTCTTAAATTTTGTCAAAATATCAAAAAATGTGCTAGCTTAACGAGGACGTTAAATTCGTGTCATTCTAAACTCTGAATTAAAAGTTAAAGTTGATTTAGTGTGGACATGTCAAACTGATCAGTCAATTAAATTGATCATTCTAAACAGATCACTAGTGCTCATTCAGGAAGGTTTACAAATGATTCATAATGCATGGTATCACACAGTTTGGGATAAGTTGGATTAGTTGGAGAATTTTTCATTGCTATTTTGGTCTTCAGTTTGTTCACAATATAGAATATTTAGCTAGCTTAACGGGGGCATTGGATTCGTGCCATTCTTAAGACTAAATCAAAAGTTAAAGAAGATTTAGTGTTGGCATGACAAGTTGATCTGCTAGTTAAATTGATCATTTTAAACGGATCATTGGTGCTCATTGAGCAAAGGTTTACTAATGAAACATCATCATGGCATCACGTAGTTTGGGATAGATTGGATTACTTGGAGGCTTTGTCGTACGTATTTCGGTCTTCAAGTTGGTCACAATATAGAATATTGAGCTAGCTTAACGTGGGCGTTGGATTTGTGTCATTCTTAACACTAAATCAAAAGTTAAAGACGATTTTCTGCTAACATGTCAAGTTGATCGCCTAGTTAAATTGAACATTCAAACTGGTCAGTGGTCCTCATTGAGCAAATGTTTACAAATGAAATGTAATGCACGGCATCACATAGTTTGTGTTAGATTGTATTACTTGGAAGCTTTGTTGTAGCTATTTCGGCCTTAAATTTTGTCAGAATATAGAAAATTGAGCTAGCTTAACGTCTGTGTTGGATTCGTGTCATTTTGAGCTCTGAATCAAAAGTTAAAGTCGATTTTGTGCGGACATATCAAATTGATCGGCTAGTTTAATTGATCATTCGAAACTTATTACTGGTGCTCATTAAGAAAAGGTTTACAAATGAAGCATAATGCATGGCAGCATGCAGTTGGGGGTAGATTGGATTATTTGGAGGCTTATTCATAGCTATTTTGGTCATAAATTTTGTCACAATATAGAAAATTGACCTAGCTTAATGTGGGCATTGCATTCTTGTCATTCTGAACTGGAAATAAAAAGTTATGGATGATTTAGTGTGGACATGTCAAGTTGATCGGCCAGTTAAAATGATCATTCTAAATTGATCATTGGTGCTCTTTCAATAAAGGCTTATGAATGAAGCATAATGAGTGGCATCATGCAGTTTGGGATAGATTGGATTACTTGGAGGCTTTGCCTTAGGTATTTTCGGTCTTAAATTTTTTCACAATATAGAAAATTCAGCTAGCTTAATGTGGGCTTTGGATTCGTGTCATTCTGAACACGAAATCAAATGTTAAAGACAATTTAGTGCGGACATGTCAAGTTGATCGGCCAGTTAAATTGATCATTCTAAACTGATCATTGGTGGTTATTGAGAAAAGGTTTACAAACGAAGCATAATGCATGAAATCACGCAATTTGGGGTAGATTGGATTACTTGTAGGCTTTTTTGTAACACTTTTGGTCTTAAATTTTGTCAAAATATCAAAAATTGTGCTAGCTTAACGAGGACGTTAAATTCGTGTCATTCTAAACTCTGAATTAAAAGTTAAAGTCGATTTAGTGTGGACATGTCAAACTGATCAGTCAATTAAATTAATCATTCTAAACAGATCCCTAGTGCTCATTCAGGAAGGTTTACAAATGATTCATAATGCATGGTATCACACAGTTTGGGATAAGTTGGATTAGTTGGAGAATTTTTCATTGCTATTTTGGTCTTCAGTTTGTTCACAATATAGAATATTTAGCTAGCTTAACGGGGGCATTGGATTCGTGCCATTCTTAAGACTAAATCAAAAGTTGAAGAAGATTTAGTGTTGACATGACAAGTTGATCTGCTAGTTAAATTGATCATTTTAAACGGATCATTGGTGCTCATTGAGCAAAGGTTTACTAATGAAACATCATCATGGCATCATGTAGTTTGGGATAGATTGGATTACTTGGAGGCTTTGTCGTACGTATTTTGGTGTTCAAGTTGGTCACAATATAGAATATTGAGCTAGCTTCACGTGGGCGTTGGATTTGTGTCATTCTTAACACTAAATCAAAAGTTAAAGACGATTTTCTGGTAACATGTCAAGTTGATCGCCTAGTTAAATTGATCATTCAAACTGGTCAGTGGTCCTCATTGAGCAAATGTTTACAAATGAAATGTAATGCACGGCATCACATAGTTTGTGTTAGATTGTATTACTTGGAAGCTTTGTCGTAGCTAGTTCGGCCTTAAATATTGTCAGAATATAGAAAATTGAGCTAGCTTAACGTCTGTGTTGGATTCGTGTCATTTTGAGCTCTGAATCAAAAGTTAAAGTCGATTTTGTGCGGACATATCAAATTGATCGGCCAGTTTAATTGATCGGCCAGTTTAATTGATCATTCGAAACTTATCACTGGTGCTCATTAAGAAAAGGTTTACATATGAAGCATAATGCATGGCAGCATGCAGTTGGGGGTAGATTGGATTATTTGGAGGCTTATTCATAGCTATTTTGGTCATAAATTTTGTCACAGTATAGAAAATTGACCTAGCTTAATGTGGGCACTGCATTCTTGTCATTCTGAACTGGAAATAAAAAGTTACGGATGATTTAGTGTGGACATGTCAAGTTGATCGGCCAGTGAAAATGATCATTCTAAATTGATCATTGGTGCTCTTTCAATAAAGGCTTATGAATGAAGCATAATGAGTGGCATCATGCAGTTTGGGATAGATTGGATTACTTGGAGGCTTTGCCTTAGCTATTTTGGGTCTTAAATTTTTTCACAATATAGAAAATTCAGCTAGCTTAATGTGGGCTTTGGATTCGTGTCATTCTGAACACGAAATCAAATGTTAAAGACAATTTAGTGCGGACATGTCAAGTTGATCGGCCAGTTATATTGATCATTCTAAACTGATCGTTGGTGGTCATTGAGAAAAGGTTTACAAATGAAGCATAATGGATGGCATCACGCAATTTGGGGGTAGATTGGATTACTTGTAGGCTTTTTTGTAACATTTTTGGTCTTAAATTTTGTCAAAATATCAAAAATTGTGCTAGCTTAACGGGAACGTTAAATTCGTGTCATTCTTAACTTTGAATTAAAAGGTAAAGTCGATTTAGTGCGGACATGTCAAACTGATCAGTCAATTAAATTGATCATTCTAAACAGATCACTAGTGCTCATTGAGCAAAGGTTTACAAATGATTCATAATGCATGGTATCACACAGTTTGGGATAAGTTGGATTAGTTGGAGAATTTTTCATTGCTATTTCGGTCTTCAGTTTGTTCACAATATAAAATATTTAGCTAGCTTAACGGGGGCATTGGATTCGTGTCATTCTTTAGACTAAATCAAAAGTTAAAGAAGATTTCGTGTTGACATGACAAGTTGATCTGCTAGTTAAATTGATCATTTTAAACACATCATTGGTGCTCATTGAGCAAAGGTTTACTAATGAAACATCATCATGGCATCATGTAGTTTGGGATAGATTGAATTACTTGGAGGCTTTGTCGTACGTATTTTGTTCTTCAAGTTGGTCACAATATAGAATATTGAGCTAGCTTAACGTGGGCGTTGGATTTGTGTCATTCGTATCACTAAATCAAAAGTTAAAGACGATTTTCTGCTAACATGTCAAGTTGATCGCCTAGTTAAATTATTCATTCAAACTGGTCAGTGGTCCTCATTGAGCAAATATTTACAAATGAAACGTAATGCATGGCATCACATAGTTTGTGTTAGATTGTATTACTTGGAAGCTTTGTCGTAGCTTGTTCGGCCTTAAATTTTGTCAGAATATAGAAAATTGAGCTAGCTTATCGTCTGCGTTGGATTCGTGTCATTTAGAGCTCTGAATCAAAAGTTAAAGTCGATTTTGTGCGGACATATCAAATTGATCGGCCAGTTTAATTGATCATTCGAAACTTATCACTGGTGCTCATTAAGAAAAGGTTTACAAATGAAGCATAATGTATGGAAGCACGCAGTATGGGATAGATTGGATTATTTGGAAGCTTTTTCGTAGCTATTTTGGTCTTAAATTTTGTCACATTATAGAAAATTGATGTAGCTCAACGTGGGCATTGGATTCTTGTCATTCTGAACTGGAAATCAAAAGTTACGGATGATTTAGTGCGGACATGTCAAGTTGATCGGCCAGTTAAAATGATCATTCTAAATTGATCATTGGTGCTCTCTCAATAAATGCTTATAAATGACGCATAATGAGTGGCATCACGCAGTTTGGGATAGATTGGATTACTTGGAGGCTTTGCCCTAGCTATATTGGTCTTAAAAATTTTCACAAAATAGAAAATTGAGCTACCTTAATGTGGGCTTTTGATTCGTGTCATGCCGAACACTAAACTAAAAGTTAAAGATGATTTAGTGCTGACATGTCAAGTTGATCGGCCAGTTAAATTGATCATCCTAAACTGATCATTGGTGCGCATTGAGAAAAGGTTTACAAATGAACCATAATGCATGGTATCACACAATTTGGGATATATTGGATTACTTGTATGCTTTTTCGTAACTCTTTTGGTCTTCAATTTTGTCAAAATATCAAAAATTGTGCTAGCTTAACGTGGATGTTAAATTTGTGTTATTCTAAACTCTGAATCAAAAGTTAAAGAGGATTTAGTGCGGACATGTCAAACTGATCGGTCAGTTAAATTATTCATTCTAAACTGATCACTGGTGCTCATTGAGCAAAGGTTTACAAATGAAGCATGATGCATGGTATCACGCAGTTTGGGATAAATTGGATTAAATGGAGACTTTTTCATAACCATTTCGGTCTTCAGTCTGTTCACAATATAGAATATTGATCTAGCTTAACGGGGGCGTTGGATTCGTGTCATTCTTAACACTAAATCAAGAGTGAAAGACGATTTAGTGTTGACATGACAAGTTGATCGGCTAGTTAAATTGATCATTCTAAACGGATAATTGGTGCTCATTGAGCAAAGGTTTACTAATGAAACATCATCATGGCATCACGTAGTTTGGGATATATTGGAGATTACTTGGAGGCTTTGTCATAGCTATTTCAGTGTTCAAGTTTGTCACAATATAGAATATTGAGCTAGCTTAACGTGGGCCTTGGATTTGTGTCATTCTTAGCACTAAATCAAAAGTTACAAACAATATTTTGCTAACATGTCAAGTTCATCGCCTAGTTAAATTGATCATTCAAACTGGTCAGTGGTCCTCATTGAGCAAATGTTTACAAATGAAACATAATGCACGGTATCATATAGTTTGTGTTAGATTGTATTACTTGGAAGCTTTGGCGTACATATTTTGGTCTTAAAATTTGTCACAATATAGAAAATTGAGCTAGCTTAAGGTCTGTGTTGGATTCGTGTCATTTTGAAATCTGAATCAAAAGTAAAAGACGATTTTGTGCGAAAATATCAAGTTTATCGGCCAGCTTAATTGATCATTCGAAACTTATCACTAGTGCTCATTAAGAAAAGGTTTACAAATGAAGCATAATGCATGGCAGCATGCAGTTGGGGATAGATTAGATTATTTGGAGGCTTTTTCGTAGCTATTTTGGTCATAAATTTTGTCACAATATAGAAAATTGACCTAGCTTAACGTGGGCATTGGATTCTTGTCATTCTGAACTGGAAATCAAAAGTTACAGATGATTTACTGTGGACATGTCAAGTTGATCGGCCAGTTAAAATGATCATTCTAAATTGATCATTGGTGCTCTTTCAATAAAGGCTTATGAATGAAGCATAATGAGTGGCATTCTGCAGTTTGGGATAGATTGGATTACTTGGAGGCTTTGCCTTAGCTATTTCAGTCTTAAATTTTTTCACAATATAGAAAATTGAGCTAGCTTAATGTGGGCTTTGGATTCTTGTCGTTCTGAACACGAAATCAAAAGTTTAAGAAGATTTAGTGCGGACATATCAAGTTGATCGGCCAGTTAAATTGATCATTCTAAACTGATCATTGGTGGTCATTGAGAAAAGGTTTACAAATGAAGCATAATGCATGGCATCATGCAATTTGGGGGTAGATTAGATTACTTGTAGGCTTTTTTGTAACACTTTTGGTCTTAAATTTTTTCACAATATAGTAAATTGAGCTAGCTTAATGTGGGCTTTGTATTCGTGTCGTTCTGAACACGAAATCAAAAGTTTAAGATGATTTAGTGTGGACATATCAAGTTGATCGGCCAGTTAAATTGATCATTCTAAACTGATCATTGGTGGTCATTGAGAAAAGGTTTACAAATGAAGCATAATGCATGGCATCACGCAATTTGGGGGTAGATTGGATTACTTGTAGTCTTTTTTGTAACACTTTTGGTCTTAAATTTTGTCAAAATATCAAAAATTGTGTCATGTTATTCTGAACACTAAATCAATAGTTAAAGACGATTTAATGCGGAAAAGTCAAGTTGATCGGCCAGTTAAATTGATCATTCTAAAGTGATCATTGGTGCTACTTGAGTAAAGGCTTATAAATGAAGCTTAATGCATGGTATCACACAGGTTATGATAGATTGGATTACTTTGAGGCTTTGTCTAGATCTTGCAGTCTCAAATGTTGTCAAAATAAGGAAATTGAGCTAGCTTAACTTGAGTGTTGAATTCATGTCATTTTTAGCTCTAGATCAAAAGTTAAAGACGATTTAATGCGGATATGTCAAGGTTATCAGCTGGATAAAATGATCATTCTAAAAATATCATTATATCTCACTGAGTAAACGTTTAAAAATGAAGCATAATGCATGACATCATGCAGTGTGGGATAGATTGGATTACTTGGAGGCGTTGTCGTAGCTATTTCTATCTTAAATTTTGTCACAATAGAGAAAATTGAGCTAGCTTAACATGGGCGATGAATTCGTGTCATTCTAAACTCTAAATCAAAAGTTAAAGATGACTTAGTGTGGACATGTCAAGTTGATCGGCAAGTTAAATTGATCATTCGAAACATATCACTAGTGCTTACTAAGAAAAGAGTTTTAAATGAAGCAGAATGCATGGTAGACGCATTTGGGGATAGACTGGATTATTTGGAGGTTTTATCGTAGCTATTTCGGTTTTAAATTTTGTAACAATATAGCAAATTGAGCTAACTTAGATTGGATTTGTGTCATTCTGAACACTAAATCAAAAGTTAAAGACGATTTAATGTGGACATGTCAAGTTGATTGACCAGTTAAACTGATTATTCTAATGTGATCATTGGTGCTGTTTGAGTAATGGCTTATAAATGAAGCATGTTGCATGGCATCACACAATTTATGATAGATTGGATTACTTTGACGTTTTGTCTAGCTCTTTCAGTCTCAAATGTTGTCACAATAGGGAAAATTGAGCTAGCTTAACATGGGTGTTGGATTCATGTCATTTTGAGCTCTAGATCAAAAGTTAAAGACGATTTAGTGCGGATGTGTCAAGTTGATCAGCTAGAAAAAATGATAATTCTAAACATATCATTAGTGCTCATTGAGCAAAAGTTTAAAAATGAAACATAATGCATGGCATCATGCAGTTTGGGATATATTGGATTACTTGGAGGCTTTGTCGTAGCTATTTCTATCTTACATTTTGTCACAATACAGAAAATTGAGCTAGCTTAAAGTGGGCGTTGAATCTTGTCATTCTAAACTCTGAATCAAAAGTTAAAGACAATTTTGTGCGGACATGTCAAGTTGATCGGCCACTTAAATTGATCATTCAAAACTTATCACTGGTGCTCATTAAGAAAAGATTTTCAAATGAAGCATAATGCATGGCAGCACGCAGTTGGGGATAATTTGGATTATTTGGAGGCTTTGTTGTAGCTATTTCGGTCTTAAAATTTGTCACGATATAGAAAATTGATCTAGCTTAACGTGGACGTTGGATTCGTGTAATTATGAACACTAAATCAAAAGTTAAAGACGATTTAGTGCGGACATGTCAAGTTGATCGGCCAGTTAAATTGATCATTCTAAAGTGATTATTGGTGCTCCTTGAGTAAAGGATTATAAATGAAGCATAATGCATGGCATCACGCAGTTTATGATAGATTGGATTACTTTGAGGCTTTGTATAGCTCTTTTAGTCTCAAATGTTGTCACAATATGGAAAATTGAGCTAGCTTAACCTGTGTGTATGATTCATCTCATATTGAGCTCTAGATCAAAGGTTAAAGACGATTTAGTGCTCATATGTCAAGTTGATCAGCTAGTTAAAATGATCATTCTAAACTTATTATTGGTGCTCATTGAGCAATGGTTTACAAATGAAGCATAATGTATGGCATCACGCAGTTTGGGATAGATTGGATTACTTGGAGGCTTTGTCGTAGCTAATTCTCTCTTAAATTTTGTCACAATATAGAAAATTGAGGTAGCTTAATGTGGGCGTTGGATTTGTGTCATTCACATTAAAGAAAAAGTTAAAGACGATTTAGTGCGGACACGTCAAGTTAACCGGCTAACAAACTTGATCATTCAAAACTTATCACTGGTGCTCATTATGAAAAGGTCTACGAATGAAGCATAATGCATGACAGCACGCAGTTTGGGATAGATTGGATTATTTGGAGGCTTTTCGTAGCTATTGGGGTCTTATATTTTGTCACAATATGGAAAATTTACCTAGCTTAATCTGGGGGTTGGATTCGTGTTATTCTGAACTCTGAATAAAAAGTTAAAGACGATTTAGTGGGGAAATGTCAAGCTGATCGGCCAGTTAAATTGATCATTCGAAACTTATCACTGCTCAATTAGAAAAGGTTTACAAATGAAGCATAATGCATGGCAGCACACAGTTGGGGATAGATTGGATTACTTGAAGGCATTGTCGTAGCTGTTTCGGTCTTAAATTTTGTCACAATATAGAAAATTGATCTAGCTTAACATGGCGTTGGATTCGTGTCATTCTGAACTCTGAATCAAAAGTTGAAGACGATTTAGTGCAGACATGTCAAGTTGATCACCTAGTTAAATTGAACATTCGAAACTTATCAATGGTGCTCATTAAGAAAAGGTTTACAAATGAAGCATAATGCATGCTAGCACGCAGTTGGGGATCGATTTGATTATTTGGAGGCTTTCTCGTAGCTATTTTGGTCTTAAATTTTGTCACAATATAGAAAATTGGCCTAGCTTAATGTGGGTATTGGATTCTTGTCATTCTGAACTGGAAATCAAAAGTTACGGATTATTTAGGGCGGACATGTCAAATTGATCGGCCATTTAAAATGATCTTTCTAAATTGATCATTGGTGCTCTTCCAGTAAAGGCTTATAAATGAAGCATAATGCGTGGCATCACGCAGTTTGGGATTGTTTGGAATACTTGGAGGCTTTGTCGTAGCAATTTTGGTGTTAAATTTTTTCACAATATAGAAAATCGAGCTACCTTAATGTGTGCTTTGGATTCGTGTCATTTTGAACACTAAATCAAAAGTTAAAGACGATTTAGTGCGGACATGTGAAGTTGATCGGTCAGTTAAATTGAGAATTCTAAACTGATCATAGGTGCTCATTGAGAAAAGGTTTACAAATGAAGCATAATGCATGGCATCACATAGTTTGGGATAGATTGGATTACTTTTAGGATTTTTCGTAATTCTTTGGTCTTAAATTTTGTCAAAATATCAAAAATTATGCTAGCTTAACATGGACGTTAAATTCATTTCATTCTAAACTCTGAATCAAATGTTAAAAACGATTTAGTGCGGACATTTTAAACAGATCGGTCAGTTAAATTGATCATTCTAAACTCGTCACTGTGGCTCATTAAGCATATGTTTACAAATGAAGCAGAATGCATGACATCACGCAGTTTTGGGATAGATTGTATTACTTGTAGGCTTTATCCTAGCTATTTAGGCTGAAATTCTGTCACAACATAGAAAGGTTAGCTAGCTTAACGTGGGCATTGGATATGTGTCATTCTGAACACTAAATTAAAAGTTAAAGATGATTTTGTGCGGACATGTCAAGTTGATCGACCAGTTAAATTGATCATTCTAATGTGATCATTGATACTCCTTGAGTAAAGGCTTATAAATGAAATATAATGCATGGTATCAAGCAGTTTGAGATAGATTGGATTACTTTGAGGCTTTGTCGTAGCTCTTGCACTCTCAAATGTCGTCACAATATGGAAACTTGAGCTAGTTTAACCTAGGTGTTGAATTCATGTCATTTTGAGCTCTATATCAAAAGTTAAAGATGATTTAGTGCGGATATGTCAAGTTGATCATCTAGTTAAAGTGATCGTTCTAAACTTATCGTAGGTGCTCGTTGAGCAAAAGGTTTACAAATAAAGCATAATGCATGGCATCACACCATTCGAGATAGATTGGATTACTTGGAGGCTTTGTCGTAGCTATTTCTGTCTTAAATTTTGTCACAATATAGAAAATTGAGCTAGCTTAAGCTGGGCTTTGGATTCGTTTCATTCTTAACACCAAACTAAAAGTTAAAGACGATTTAGTGTGAACATGTCAAGGTTATCAACCAGCTAAATTGATGATTCTAAACTGATCACTAGTGCTCATTGAGCAAAGGTTTACAAATGAAGCATAATGCATAGCATAACGCAGTTTGGGAAAGATTGGAATAGTTGGACATTTTTCCGTAGCTATTGCGGTCTTCAATTTCGTCACAATATGGAAACTTGAGCTAGCTTAATGTGGGCGTTAGATTTGATTCATTCTTAACACTTAATAAAAAGTTAAAGATTATTTAGTGTGGACATATCAACTTGATCGGCTAGTTAAATTGATCATTCTAAACTGGTCATTGGTGCTCATTGAGCAAAAGTTTACTAATGAAACATAATGCATGGCATCACGTAGTTTGGGATAGATTCGATTTGGATGCTTTGTCGTAGCTATTTCAGTCTTAAATTTTGTTACAATATAGAAGATTGAGGTATCTTAACGTGGGCGTTGGATTCATGTGATTCTCACCACCAAATGAAAAGTTAAAGAAGATTTAGTGCGAATATATTAAGTTGATCGGCCAGTTAAATTGAGAATTCTAAACTGATCACTGGTGCTCATTGAGCAAAGGTTTACAAATGAAGCATAATGCATGATATCATGCAGTTTAGGATAGAATGGATAACTTGGAGGCTTTATATTTTGGCCTTAAAATTTGTCACAGTGGAGAAAACTGAGCTAGCTTAACATGGGCGTTGGATTCGTGTCATTCTGAATTCTGAATCAAAATTTAAAGAAGATTTAGTGCTAGCATGTCAAGTTGATTGGCTAGTAAAATTGATCATTCTAAACTGGTCATTGGTGCTCATTGAGCAAAGGTTTATAAAAGAAACATAATGCATGGCATCACCCAGTTTGGGATAGATTGGATTACTTGGCGGCTTTGTCGTAGCTATTTCGGTCTTCAATTTTGTCACAATATAGAAGAATTTTCTAGTTTAACGTGGGCGTTGAATTCGTGTCATTCTAAACTCTTAATCAAAAAATAAAAAGATTTGGTTCGGACATGTAAAACTTCTCCGCTAGTTAAATTGATCATTCCAAACTGATCACTGGTGCTGATTGAGCAAAGGTTTAAAAATGAAGCATAATGCATGACACCACGCAGGTCGGGATAGATTGGACTACTTTATGGGTTTTTCATAGCTATATTGGTGTTAAATTTTGTCACAATAGAGAAAATGGAGCTAGCTTAACGTGGGCGTTGAATTTGTGTCATTCTTAACTCTGAATCAAAAGTAAAAATGATCGACTAGTTAAATAGATCATTCTAAACTGATCATTGTTGCTCATTGAGCAAAGGTTTACAAATGAAGCATGATGCATGGCATTACGATGTTTGGGATAGATTGGAGTACTTGGAGACTTTGTCGTAGCTATTTTGGTCTTAAATTATGTCACAATATAGAAAATTTACCTAGCTTAACTTGGTCATTGGATTCGTGTCATTCTGAACATTAAATAAAAAGTTAAGGATGATTTAGTGTGAACATGTCATGTTGATCAGCCCGTGAAATTATTCATTCTGAACTGATAATTGGTGCGCATTGAGCAAATGTTTAAAAATGAAACATAATGAATGGCAACATTTAATTTCGGATAGATCGTATCACTTAGAGGGTTTATCGTAGCTATCTCGTTCTTAAATTTTTTCACAATATAAAAAATTGAGCTATCTTAACGTGGGCGTTGGATTCGTGTCATTCTGAACTATAAATAAAAAAAGACGATTTAGTGTGGCCATGTCAAACTGATCGGCCAGTTAAATAGATCATTCCAAACTGATCACTTTCGCTAATTAAATGTTTACAAATAAAGCGTAATGCATGGCATCACGCACTTCGGGAAAGATGAGATTACTTGGAGGCTTTTTCG
Source organism: Pugionium dolabratum (assembly GCA_018901945.1). Taxonomy (NCBI): domain Eukaryota; kingdom Viridiplantae; phylum Streptophyta; class Magnoliopsida; order Brassicales; family Brassicaceae; genus Pugionium; species Pugionium dolabratum. Next base: position 44,490 of record JAEVFF010000871.1, read on the forward strand.
TAGCTATTTTGGTCTTAAATTTTGTGACAATATAGAAAATTGGGCTAGCTTAACGTGGGCGTTGGATTCGTGTAATTCTAAATACTAAATCAAAACTTACAGACGATTTAGTGTGAACATGTAAGGTCTATCGACCAGTTAAATTGATCATTCTACACTGATCATTAGGCTTCATTGGGCAATAGTTTACAATGAAACATAATGCATGGCATCAAGTAGTTTGGGATAAATTGGATTACGTAGAGGCTTTGTCGTAGCTATTTAGGTTTTAAATTTTGTCGCAATCTAGAAAATTGAGCTACTTTAACGTGGGCGTTGTCTTTCTGAACTTTGAATCAAAAGTTAAAAAAAAAAATAGTGTGGACATGTCAAAATACTTAGCCACTTAAATTGATCATTCTAAACTGATCACTAGTGCTCATTGAGCAAATGTTTACGAATGAAGCATAATGCATGGAATCACGGAGTTTGGGATAGATTGGATTACATGGAGGATTTGTCATAGCTATTTTGGTCTTAAATTTTATCAAAATATAGAAAATTGAGCTAGCTTAACATGAGCGTTGGATTCGTGTCATTCTGAACTCTGAATCAAAAGTTAAAAACGATTTAGTGCGGACATGTCAAACTGATCGGCCAGTTAAATAGATCATTCAAAACTGATCACTGTTGCTAATTGAGCAAAGGTTTATAAATAAAGCATAATGCATGACATGAGGCAGTTTGGGATACATTGGATTACGTGGAGGCTTTGTCATAGCTATTTGGGTCTTAAATTTTGTCACAGTATAGAAAACTGTGCTAGCTTAACGTGGCCGTTGGATTCATGTCATCGTGAACATTAAATAAAAACATAAAGACGATTTAGTGCGGACATGTCATTTTGATCGGCCTGTGAAATTACTTATTCTTAACTGATCATTTGTGCTCATTGAGCAGATTTTTAAAAATGAAACATGCATGGCATCACTTAGTTTGGGATAGATTGGATTACTTGAAGGGTTTGTCGTAGCTATATCGGTGTTATATTTTGTCACAATAGAGAAAATGGAGCAAGTTTAATGTGTGCGTTGGATTCGTGTCATTCTGAACTCTGAATCAAATGTTAAAGAGGTTTTAGTTTGGATATGTCAAACTGATCTGCCAGTTAAATAGATCATTCTAAACTGATCACTATTGCTCATTGAGCAAAGGTTTACAAATGAAGCATAATGCATGGCATCCCGCAGTTTGGGATAGATTGGACTACTTGGAGGCTTTTTCGTAGCTGTTTCGGTTTTAAATTTTGTCACAATATAGAAAATTGAGCAAGCTTAACTTGGGTGTTGGATTCGTGTCATTCTGAACACTAAATCAAAAGTTGAAGATGATTTAGTGCGAACATGTCAAGTCTATCGGCCAGTTAAATTGATCATTCTACACTGATCATTGGTGCTCATTGAGAAAAAGTTTACAAATGAAACATAATGCATGGCATCACGTATTTTGGGATAGATTCAATTATTTAATTAGAGGATTTGTTGTAGCTATTTCGTTCTTAAATTCTGTCGCAATATAGAATAATGAGCTAGTTTAACGTGGGCGTTGGATTCGTGTCATTCTGAACTTTGAGTCAAAAGTTTAAAACAATTTAGTGCGGACATGTCAAACTGCTAGGCAAGTTAAATTGATCATTCCAAACTGATCACTGGTGCTAATTGAGCAAAGGTTTACAAATGAAACACAATGCATGGCATCACGCAGTCTAGGATAGATTGGATTACTTGAAGGCTTTGCCGTAGCTATGTCAGTCTGAAATTTTGTCACAAAATTGAAAATTGAGCTCGCTTAACATGGGCGTTGAATTCGTGTCATTCTAAACTCTGATTTCAAAAGTTAAAGACGATTTAGTGCGGATATGTCAAACTGCTCGGCCAGTTAAATTGATCATTCCAAACTAATCACTGTTGCTCATTGAGCAAAGGTTTACTAATGAAGAATAATACATGACACCACCCAGGTTGGGATAGATTGCACTACTTGGAGGGTTTGTAGTAGCTCTATCGGTATTAAATTTTGACACAATAGAGAAAATGGAGCTAGCGTAACGTGGACTTTGGATTCGTGTCATTCTACACTCTTAATCAAAAGTGAAAGAGAATTTAGTGCGGATATGTTAAACTGATCGGCTAGTTAAATAGATCATTCTAAATTGATCACTCTTGCTCATTGAGCAAACGTTTTAAAATTATTAATTTAAAATTTTTTTATTTTTAGGCACAAGAAATTGGAGCGCCTCCAGATCACTTGCAACTTCTCGAGGCCGTCCACACAAACAAAAAGACTGGTCGTATCCAAGATGGTCTCGTTAGTGAGATCATCGAAAAAGTAAAAAAGAAAAAAAGCGATATTCTAACCCAGCAATCTCAAGTTGGTTCTTCATCTTCGGTCGCTGAATTGCTGCGTTCTGAGATTAACCGTCTCGTTCTTGATGTAAGTTTTTTTTTAAATATATAATTAATATTATAATAATTTTCATTAAATTTTTTAATAATATTTTATATTTTTACAGGAAGTATCATTTTCAAAGGGTAGTCATCCAGGACTCGGGAGAGTTGCAGATACCGGTGGCGCAACATTTGTAGTTAGAAACGAGGAAAATGAGCATTTAAAAGAAGAAATGGCATCCATGAAAATAGAGATAAATAATCTCAAAAACTTTGTAGAAATGATAAAAAATAAATTGCCTAATGACTTTTTTTTCTCCTTCTTCTCCTTCTGCTCCTCCTTTGTAATTTGTAATTTAAAATAAATGTTTAATAATATTTATATTTATAATATTATTCTTATTAATTGTATGATTATTTTTAAAATATTAATTTAAATTTTAAAATAAAAAATTTATTAATTTATTTTTTCAATTATTTGGTGTTTTCGACGGCTTAGGTCGTCGGAAATTCCCGACGGAAAATGCCGTCGGAAATTCCCGACGGAAAATGCCGTTGGAAATGTGTTGCTATATCCCGACGGTTATAAACCGTCGGGAAATATCATCGGACAATATTTCCGACGGCAAAAGTCATCAGAGAACACCCTAGATAATTCGTCGGTGATTACCGATGGATACGGACCATCGAATATCCGTCGGTTCTTTCCGACGGAACGTTGTCATCGCAAATCTGTCGGCAAATTCCGACTGCGAAATTCATCGCTAATCCGTCGGAAATTCCCGATAACTTCCCGACGGAATCGAATTTCCGACAAAATAGTCTAGATGGACTATTTTCGTCGGAAAGTAGTCGAGAATCGGTTTTACCGACGTGGTTCCGACGGATGTGGCCGTCGGAAATACGCTGTTTTCTTGTAGTGTTGGTTCTCATTGAGCAAAGGTTTAGAAATGAAACATAATGAATTGCATCACTTAGTTTGGGATAGATTGTATTACTTAGAGGCTTTATCGTAGCTATTTCGGTTATAAATTTTGTCATAATATAGAAAATTGAGCTAGTTTAACGTGGGCGTTGGATTCGTGTCATTCTGAACACTAAATCAAAAGTTAAAGACGATTTAGTTCAAACATGTCTAGTCTATCGGCCAGTTAAATTGATTATTCTACACTGATCATTGGTGCTCATTGAGAAAAATTTTACAAATGAAACATAATGCATGGCATCACGAGTTTTGGAAGTGATTAGATTACTTAGAGGCTCTGCCATAGCTATTTTAATTTTAAATTTTGTCGCAATATAGAAAATTGTTCCTTAAGGTGGGCATTGGATTCGTGTCATTGTGAACTTTGAATCAAAAGTTAAAAACAATTTAGTGCGGACATGTCAAACTGCTCGGCCATATAAATTGATCATTCCAAACTGATCACTGGTGCTCATTGAGCAAAGGTTTACAAATGAAGCATAATGCATGGCATGACGCAGTTTGGGATATATTGGATTACTTGGAGGCTTTGTCATACGTATTTCGGTCTTAAATTTTGTCACAATATAGATAATTGAGCTTGCTTAAGCTGAGCGTTGGATTCGTGTCATTCTGAACACAAAATCTAAAGTTAAAGATGATTTCGAGCGAACATGTCAAGTCTATCAGCCAGTTAAATTGATCATTCTGCACTGATCATTGGTGCTCATTAATGAGTAAAAGTTTACAAATGAAACATAATGCATGGCATCACGTAGTTCGGGATAGATGAAATTACTGAGAGGCTTTGTCGTAACTATTTCGGTCTTAAATTTAGTCGCAATATAGAATATTGAGCTAGCTTAACATGGGTGTTGGATTTATGTCATTCAGAACTCTGAATCAAAAGATAAAGGCGATTTAGAGCGGGTATGTAAAGTTGATCGGCCAGTTTAATTGTTCACTCTAAACTGATCATTGGTGCTCATTGAGCAAAGGTTTACAAATGAAGCATAATGCATGGCATCACGCTGTTTGGGATAGATTGGATTACTTGGGAGCTTTTTCATATGGCTGTTTTGGTCATTAATTTTGCCAAAATATTGTTTTTCTAGCTTAATGTGGGTGTTGAATTCGTGTCATTCTAAAATTTGAATCAAAAGTAAAAGACGATTTAGTGCGGACATGTAAAACTGCTTGGCCAATTAAATTGATCATTCCAAATTGTTCATTGGTTCTGATAGAGCAAAGGTTTACAAATGAAGCATAATGAATGACACCACGCGGGTTTGAATAGATTGGATTACTTGGAGGGTTTGTTGTAGCTATATCGGTGTTAAATTTTGTCACAATAGAGAAAATGGAGCAAAATTAATATGGGCATTGGATTCGTATCATTCTGAACTCTGAATCAAAAATTAAACAGGATTTAGTTCAGATATGTCAAACTGATCGGCTAGTTAAATAGATCATTTAAAGTGATCACTGTTGCTCATTGAGCAAAGGTTTACAAATGAAACATAATGCATGACATCACACAGTTTGGGATAGAAATGGATTACTTGGAATCTTTGTCGTAGCTTTTTTGGTTCGGATATGTCAAGTTGCTCGGCCAGTTTAATTGATCGTTTTATACTCATCATTGGTGGTCATTGAGCGAAGGTTTACAAATGAAGCATAATGCATGGCATCACGCAGTTAGGGATAGATTGGAATATTTGGAGGCTTTGTCATAGCTATTTCGGTCCTAAATTTTGTCACAATATAGAAAATTGTGATAGTTAACGTGGGCGTTGAATTCGTGTCATTATATACTCTAAATCAAAAGTTAAAGATGATTTAGTGCGTACATGTAAAAATGCTTGGCTTGTTAAATTGATCATTCCAAACTGATCACTGGTGCTGATTTAGCAAAGGTTTAGAAATGAATCATAATGCATGACACCACGCAGGTTGGGATAGGTTGGATTACTTGGAGGGTTTTCAGTACCAATTTTGGTGTTAAAAACTGCCACAATGTAGAAAATGGAACTAGCTTAACGTGGGTGTTGGAATTATTTAGCTAGCTTAACTTGGGCGTTGGATTCATGTCCTTCAGAACATTAAATAGAAATTTAAGGACGATTTTGTGCGAACATCTCATGTTCATCGGCCAGTAAAATTATTCATTCCGAACTGATCATTGGTGCTCATTGAGAAAAGGTTTAAAAATGAAACAAAATGCATGCCATCACTTAGTTTCAGATAGATTGGATTACTTAGAAGCTTTGTCGTACTTGTTTTGGTATTAAATTTTTTCACAATATAGAAAATTGAGCTAGCTTAACGTTGCCATTGGATTCGTGTCATTCTGAACTCTAAATCAAAATTTAAAGTTGATTTAGTGCGGACATGTCAAATTGATCGGCTAGTTCAATAGATCATTCTAAACTGATAATTGTTGCAAATTAAGTAATGGTTTACAAATGAAGCATACTGCATGGCATAACGCAGTTTCGGAGAGATTGGATTACTTGTAGGCTTTGTCATAGCTACTTTGCTCTTAAATTTTGTCACAATATTGAAAATTGAGCTAGATTAACGGGAGATTTGGATTCATGTCATTTTGAACACTAAATCAAAACTTAAAGACGATTTAGTGCAAACATGTCAAGTAGCTATTTTGGTGTTAAATTTTATCACAATATAAAAAATGGAGCTAGTTTAACGTGGGCGTTGGAATCGTGTTATTCTGAACTCTGAAACAAAAGTTAACAAGATTTAGTGCAGATATGTCAAAGTGATCGGCTAGTTATATAGATTACTCTAAACTGATCACTGTTGCTCATTGAGCAAAGGTTTACAAATGAAGCATAAGGCATGGCATCATGCAGTTTGGGGGGGGATTGGATTACTTGGAGGTTTTATCGTAGATATTTTGGTGTTAAATTTTGTCACAATATAGAAAATTGAGCTAGTTTAACGTGGGCGTTGGATTCGTGTCATTCTGAACACTAAATCAAAAGTTAAAGACGATTTAGTGCGAACATGCCAAGTTGATCTTCCAGTTAAATTGATCATTCTACATTGATCAGTGGTGTTTAGTGAGCAAAAGTTTACAAATGAAACATTATGCATGGCATTACATAGATTGGGATAGATTGGATTACTTTGAGGCTTTGTCGTAGCTATTTTGATCTTAGAGTTTGTCTCTATATTGAAAATTTATCTAGCTTAACGTGGGCATTGGATTTGTGTCATTCTGAACACTAAATCAAAAGTTAAAGACGATTTAGTGTGAACATGTCAAGTTTAACGGCCAACTAAATTGATCATTCTACACTGATCATTGGTACTCATTGAGCAAAAGTTTACAAATGAAACATAATGCATGGCATCACGTTGTTTAAGATAGTTTCAATTACTTAGAGGCTTTGTCAAAACTATATTGGTCATAATTTTTGTCGCAATATAGAAAGTTGAGGTAGTTTAACGTGGGCGTTGAATTCCTGTCAATACAAACTCCTATCAAAAGTTAAAGACGATTTAAAGTGAAAATGTCAAACTTCTCGTCCATTCAAATGATCATTCCAAACTGATCACTGGTGCTCATTGAGAAAAAGTTTACAAATGAAGCATAATGCATGACACCACGCAGTGTAAGATAGATTGGATTATTTGGAGGCTTTGCTTAGCTATTTTGGTCTTAAATTTTGTCACAATATAGAAAATGAAGCTAGCTTAACATGGGCATTGGATTCGTGTCATTCGGAACTATGAATCAAAATTTAAGGAGGATTTATTGCGGATATGTCAAACTGATCGGTTAGTTAAATAGATCATTCTAAACTGATCACTGTTGCAAATTGACCAAAGGTTTACAAATGAAGCATAATGCATGGCATGACGAGTTTGGTATAGATTGGATTACTTGGAGGCCTTGTC